>CM053785.1:710761921-711361921 GCA_028749045.1 Cupressus sempervirens | reverse complement strand
AAGACAAAACACACAATTGAAAGAAAAAACACAACTAAAGCAAACATAGAACTAAAGAAAACACACAACTAAAAGGAAACACACTTGCAAAAATAAACACACTTGCAGGAATGAAAATCTAACCTAGATGTAGAAATAAAATCTAACTAATTTTTTTTTGTTCTTTTTAGGCTTCAAAATAATGTTTTAGAAATTGAGCATTTAAGGGCAAAGGTAGAAATTTCCCCTATAAGGAACTTAGCCTAAAAGTGTTTTCACCGAGAATTTTCACAATCTGATACAGGCTCGTCCACAAGCATTGAAACTTGGTATGGCTGCCCGACATTTCTTTTTCCTTATCCCAAAGTAGAACAAGGTCAAAAATCCTGAAGGATTTTATTGTGGCCCTCTTGTCAAACCACCTCTTGACGATAACTTGATGTTTAGCCATGTGTTCTAGTGCAGCTATCCGCTTCTCATCCATTTCTAAAAGATTCATCAATCTGATCTATACTTTGTCAGCATCTTGAGCATATCCACTCATGAACTTCAAAATAGGAATACTAAGGTTGAGCAAAAATACTGGTTCTTGTTTGTAGACAAGCAAGTATGGAGAAGTTCCCAAAGTGTTCTTTATCCTTACTTAATCTGTCCATAGAGCATGTTTAAGTTTTGTATGCCAATCTCTAGGGTTGTCCTCCAACAACCATTTTATAACCATAATCAAGTTCTTGTTTGTGGATTCTGCTACCCCATACCCCATTGGGTCAAGAATGCTGATGCAAAAGCAGACCCATTATCGCATACCAAGGAAAATGGCATCCTGAACCTAGTGACAATATTTTCTTCTAAGAAGTTAGTCACCACCTTAGCAGTACAATTCCTAAATGTTTCGGCTTCTATCCATCTCCTACAATAATTTATGGCTATGAGAATGAATGTGTGTCCTATTGATGATGGTGGGTTGACCAAACCAATAAAATCTAGCTCCCACTTTGTGAAGGGACGTATCTCAAGTACAGGCTATAATGGCATTGTTGGATTCCTTTCTCTATTGGCACTGGTCTGACAAATATGGCAAGAATGTACGTGCTTGAAAGTGTCTTTAAATATTGAGGGCTAAAAATAACCTGATCTTAGAATCATGTGAGTAGTTGCTTCTGTCGAACCATGTCCCATACCATACTTTTCATGAAAATGTTCTAAGACTTCCTTGGCTTCCGCATGACCTAAGTACTTGAGATATATCCCTTCGTAATACCTTTTGTACAACTTTCTATCATGTAGCATATAAGACTCACATTTCATCTTGAGCCCTCTATGCTGCGAGCTATTCATCCAACTGGGATACTGATTTTGTAGGAGGTAATAAATGATGGCTTGGTACCAAATATCTATCACCACACCCTGGTCAATGTCAACTTGAGATATTACAACCCTTTTCTCTTGATCTTTGTCATTAGTTTCATTGCCAAACTTGAATTCCTTTTCATTTCCATCCTAGTTGTCAACTATCATTTTAGACAATCCTTGTCCTCGAACCAATCGCATAGGTTGAATCTCTAGATCAAGTTCTTGAAGTATCACCATCCACTTGCCTCTCCTTTCACCAAGTTCATTCTGCATCAAAAGAATCTTTACAGCTAGATCAAGTACAGCATGCACTTTACTTTTGAGTATGTAGTGATGAAACTTCTTCATTGCCTTGATTAACGCAAAGGATTGTTTATCAATGTTTGAGTATTTCAACTCAATATTTTTGAGAGGACAACTCATGAAGGCAATGTGCCTTTCATCTTCTTCTTCTTGTTTTTGCGTAAGGATCCTAGCACATGAATGTTCTTAGGCAAAAGAGTATATTTTGAAAGGTAACCCATAATCTGGACTCACCAGTACTGGGGCCGTAGAAATGGCCACTTTGATATCCTTGAATGATTTCTTAATTTCGGGAACCCATTCTATCTTAGCCCCCTTTTTGAGTAAGTCATTGAGGGGACAGACTATTTTTGCAAATCCACTTATGAATTTTCAAAAAAAATTGATCTTCCCAAAGAAAGACTTCAGTTCCTTCTGACTGTGGGGAGGTGATAGCTTCAAAATAGATTTGATTCTATCAAGATCAATGGAGATCCCTTCTTTATAAATGATGTGACCTAGGAGCTTTCCTTTAGTCATGCCAAAAGAACACTTCTTAAGATTGACAGATATGTCATACTTGCGACATCTGTTGAATACCTATTTCAAATCCACAATGTGAGTGCCTTGATCTTTCAAAAAGACCGTCAAGTCATCCATATAGATGACTATACATCTATTTATCAATCCTTTAAATGCTTCATCCATGGCTCATTCAAATGCAGCCCCTACATTAATTAGCCCAAAAGGCATTCTTCTATAGGCAAATGTTCCCCACTTAGTCGTGAAAGCTATTTTTAGTCTATCTTCTTCATCAACCATTATCTAATTGTATCATGAGTATCCATCCAAGAAGGAAATCATTTTTGAGCCATTTACAATTACTAGGACCTCATCTAGTGAAGGTAAAGGATAATTGTCCTTTTAAGATGCCAGATTTAGGTTGCAAAAGTCAACAAAAAGATGAATTTCTCTAGTCTTCTTCCATATAGGTACCAAATTGGCCACCCATGTGGAATGATGAATAGGGGAAATGATCTTGGTGTCAAGAAGTTTATGAACTTCTTTCATTATCAATGGTTCAATGATAGGATTGACAGGTCTTTGCCTTTGACAGAAAGGCTTTGCATCAGGTTTCAATGAAATGTCATGTGTCATAATCTTGGGATCATATGTTTTTAGCTCTTCATAGCTCCATGCAATGACATCTTTATATTATGAGAGTAATCTAAGCATATCTTCTCTTTCTTGTTGAGTGCATGCTTTCCTGACCCTTACCATTTTAGGATCGTCATCAGTGCCCAAATTGTATGAGTCATATTCCTCTATTCCCTTTCCTTCAATAATTCTTCTATTAAGTGTTGATTCATCAAAATCAAAGATGCACTCCAACTCAACCAAAATTGAGAATCCCATCCTCATGTTCAATTTCATCATTCTTGGGTTTGTCGTCTGATGTGTCATCAATTTTCTGCCCTTTAAAATGTCCACTGCTCATGATAAATTTGAGTATATGTTGATCATCCTAAAAGACTTGAAAGTTTTTGATATTATTTGGAATGGATGGAACAACAACCAATTTGACTAAAAATCTTTTCAATTAGGTTCTTTCGACTGGTTGAAATGCGCTAGCTAAAATAGCTAGAGCATCTGCTACCATGTTTTTCCTTCCTGGAATAGATCTCACATTCAAAGCTTCAAAATCATCCATTAAATCCCATACTCTTTTCCTGTATGCAAGAAGCCTCTTATCATTGCAGGAGTATAATGATTTTACTTGTCTCACCACTAACTAAGAATCTCCCTCGATGATGAGAGCTTTAAACCCCTTTTCCAAAGAAAAAAGGAGTCCCGAAATCAATGCTTCATATTTTGTAGCATTATTAGTGCATCTGAACTGTAATTGATATGCAACATAGAAAGAATTACCTTTAGGATTGACCAACTCAATACCCGTGTTGGCTCCCAATTTGCATATGGAACCGTCAAAGTGAAGTGTCCATATCAGGCATTCCTTGGGTTTTCTAACTTTGTGTTTATTTGTTCTCATCGTCTCCTTTACTTGTGCTTGAAAAGATTGTCTCTTAGGTACCCACTTTAATCTTTCTCAGGGTGAACTTACTGAGTTTCCATTGTCACTCTTTGATACTGAGAGTGCATGTTTTTCTTGCTTATCTTTGATTTCCCCTATCAATTCCTTGATTTCATCCACCTTGGCTATTGGACAAATAACTACTGAAGTCCATCCTTGCCCTTTCACGTACCATCTTCTCCTTTTGATTTTGATCATCCTTGGTGGAGGAGAAGACAAACCTCCACCATCTGAAGAGGTATCACTAGATGATGCATCCAAGTCTTTGATTTCTTCTTCAAAATTTTCAATAGATTCAGATATATTTATAAGGGCTTGATCTTCCATGGGTTCATCTTTCAGCCTGTTATCACTCTTGGCTTCCATTATTTGTGTCAATACCTTAGCAACTGCTTCTTGGCATGATGAACATTCAAACTCTAAATGGATAACGTTATGCAATCAAAAAAATCCAAGGAGAAGCAAGATACTAGGGTTAGCTCCCTCTCCTAAACATTGTGGATTAGCCACCATGTTGTTTACAAACTACGTTACAACTTATTGCCTTGGAAGTGAAACCTTGGACTTTTCAGTTTGATCATCTAATATTTTGGTTGAGAAAGCCATCACTTTATAAGAACCTAGATCTAATTGCAAGAATGCTACTTCATTAGGAGCATTATATTCAATAATCATAGTTTTTAACTTTGGTTCTGCATCTATCTTGATATGGTTATTCAACCCTTTCCACGGTAACCATAACTGAGTGAAGTCCATAGAGAACCATCCTCTTAGGCATTTTGTCCATTCCCTACTTAATAGTAATCCATATGTCTCAGGTATATCAACCACATGTATATCAATAACGTCTTGAATCCTAGGATCGACTATCAACTGTATGTAGACATCTTTCAGAACACCAATCACTTTCACCTCAGTCTTATCTAGTTGTATTACTATTCATTTGGAAGGCTGGGGATTTACTCCCAACCTTTGTGCTATTGATAGTGGCATCACATTACACAAGGCTCCTGAATCGATTAAGCAATTGTGAAGATTTTTCCCATATATTCTGATACTTAGTAGAAATGGAGGCACCTCAACCTTGTCTTTAAACATAGTCAGCATTGCTTCTAAAGTGTTGACCTGTTGAGGTACTGCTTTTTGAGAAACAATATTCATGTTTTGAGGTACCTTTATATGATCCAGGGTCTTCATTAATGCTTCCCATTGTTGAGGGCAGTTTTGCAACATGTCAAACATAGGCATGTTGGCCTTAGTTCATTTCAAATCTTCTACTGCATTGTATTTCTCAGTAGACCACACTAGATTTGTCAAGATTGTAGGAACCGTTATTTGATTCTGATTCAGTTGTCCTCCATATGGGGGCCTAACTAGCGCTAGATTATTACTCGCTCTCAAATCGGTAGGATTTAGTTGTAGTCCTAGAGGAATCCCATCCATCAAAGGTTCTTTTCTATTTCACAAATTGTAGGTGTTTTGATTATCATTGCGAAAAGAAAACATCTCATCATGTTGAATATCTGGTTCCTGGCTAAATGGAAAAGAGAATTCCTCACTAATTGGTGGTTCAATTAGTGCGTTCTATGTGGACTCGTAAGAATCTAATAGCATAGCATTAAAATGCATAGGAGGGACATTATCATTTGCTTGTTGATTCTAAATCATGTCTTGATTTCTGTTATAGAATGAACCATCACTTTTTGGGGCATTTTGACTGTCATCATATTGATTGATATCACCATATTGAACATTGTTGTTGTTGTTATCTGCAGGAATTCTTCCATTATTCGAATGTGTGTTGCACTGTCAGTTCTATCTTTGGAAGCCATTGTTAAAGTTGTTTCCCCATCATTATTTCTTGCATTGTTGTTATTTCTAGCAAAATTCTGATTGTAATTGTTGTTGTTGTTGTAAGGACCAACATTGTTTCTTTGAAAATTGTTATTTTGTCCTTGCGAAAACCTTAAGCAAGTCAACTCATTGCTCATTTGTGACATAGTCTTTTTCATCTGGTTGAACTCAAAGGTGAAACTGTTGTCTGCCTCAGCTAGAGCTACTGTCTTTTGTTCAAAGAAAGCAGCTTTCGAGGGTTCATGTCCTGGATATGTCAAAGTCAGATTTTGTGGAGCAGGCACCTATTGTAATGGAATCAGATTGATCGGTATGAATTGGCTAGGCACCATGGGTGTCAGGGCTAGGTATGTTGATGTTGTTATAATAGCTTGTGTGGGAAGGATCAATCCTCCTCCATTGGGATTGGATTGTTTGATGAAAATGATCGCTTCTGTGAAGACTTTATCTAATGTGTCAATATTTGCTGCAAGAAGTCTTCTTAGAAAGATAGCTGTAAGATGGTCCATCACATTGAAATAAATCTGGATAGCAGCTAGTTTTGGTATAGTGTATGGCATTTCTAACTTGTGGTATGCCATATGAAAGCAATGGTTAAAGCATGAAACTGTCTCGGCTGGGTCCTTTTTGATAGATATGAATTGTTGATGCATCATAGCCAGATTGATGAAAGTTTTGAATTGTTCTAAAAATAACTTTTCGAAGGTGTCCCAATCTCCAATGCATCCAGGTGGCAAATTAACATACCAAATAAAGGTAATTTCCCCTAAAGAGTAAGGGAATAAATGAAGAACCACATCCTCATTGGCAATCTGCTTTGGGTTGCAAATTTCTTTAAATACTTTGATGTGATCTTCAGCAGTTCATGTTTCACCATAAATGAAACTTGGGCAAAACTTCTCAGGATTCTTGGGAAGGTCATGAAGTGCACCTCTCAAATTGATGGGTGAGTCTACAACATTTGCAAAAAAGGCCATTGGAGGGTTTGGCAAACCTACCAGTGGTGGTTGCGATGGCGAAACTGTAGAAGATGATGAAAGATCAAAAGGAAGTGGTTGAATTTGTGAGATTCCTTTATCACTACATTTTTTGCGAAAATGGTTAAGTTCAAGGAATTTGTGTGCAGTTGGTGAGGATCTTAACGTTCATTGAAATGGGGACTCTGGATCAAAATCCTCTAGTTTGCATCAATTCTGGAAAAAGTGCACCTCTACAAAAGCACACTTTCTCACAAAAAGAAACACACCGCAAAATTTTGCATAGCTATAGATCTACGGACCTGCATAGTTGCAGACGTATGGATCTGCTTAGCTATGGACCTGCAGATCTGTGGACCTGCATAGCTATGGACCCTGAATTTCTAACAAACTCAAATTTTTTTTGAATTTTCAAGAAAGTGAAGAATTTTGAAACTTTGGCAAATTTTTTCTCTTATCTTGAATATCAAAAAAGTAGGCCCTCCTTCTAGCGTCACTTCTATTGAGCTATCATTTTACATGATGCTAAATGGTAGGAATTCTTGCGAATTCCACTCTTGAAAAGCCGATCTTTGTGAATCAACTCCAAGGTTTGGGGTTGTCTTACAACACACTAAAATCCTCTCAATTGAAGATAAATGTGATTGTTCATGAGGAGGCCTTTGTTGGTTTGTTCTGACTTCGGAAGAAATGAAGAATCTGCACATTGTTTCAAAATAACACTAAAAAGAACTATTTTTTTGATGAATGCAATCTAACTGTGCAACTAATATGAAATCCTATTCTAACAAGGGGGGTTAATAAAGAAAATAATAAGAACTGAAAGAAAATAACTTGAATTTGAAAGCAAATAACTTGAAATTGAAATCCTAACAGATGTAAACTTCAGAAAACAACATGCTGCGAGTTAAGCTTTTTGAAGAAATTGATAGGTAACCAATGAAAATAGGAGCAATGCTTCCTAGATTCCACTGATGCAATCGTCGATGGGAACTTTCAATAACCGAATGATGTTTCACTCTTGATCAAATCACAAGGCCACAGAAAGTGTGCTCATGCAAAACAAAGAATTATGCAGGCACAATTTGGTGATTTCTCCTCAAGCTTAGTATGTCAGCGAATTTCGTAAATCTGTAGCAAACACTAGAACTAAAAGATCGCAAAACTAGAAACAATGCAATAAACCTTTGGCTCAATCACAATCTCATGAATAAAATTCATAAAATAATGACACTTTCAGGCAAGAATAACTACACTCCAAATGCGAGCACGAAAAGAATAATCTTATTGCAAAATAACGACGGCCCTAATTACATATTACAATAGGGTATTTATAAGAAATCATCTCCTAAATTTGTGTTCAGAGTGAGAGATATCTTCATGCAATAAGATGCTTTTAAACTAATAAAATAAACTAATTATATACAAACTACCTATCTGACTAGTGCTTAGTAGGACTTCATCCATTTTATATTCATTAATCAGATGCATGAGCCTTTACATGTCAAAAAAATAAAGAAATTATGAGAGAAAAGCATGTGAAAGCTTTGAGTCGAAGTGGAAGTGTCTAGAGATGCAAAAACTAGAAGCTGATCCTTCATAGGACGTTAGTCGGAGTAAAACTACTGTCAAAATGCATTTTTGATGCATGGAAAGCTCTATTTTTGGAACTAGCAGTTAACTATCGATGCACCTCTAGAATTACGGAGCTGCAAAGCTTTGGACATATTTACTTGTGAAGCTACAGACCTTGATAAGGTCAAAATCTCAAAATTTCACTAAGTGTCAAAACTGAAATTTTGGCATCTGGGTTTTGTTCTTCTTCATCCCAAAGGTATGTTTGGATGTTTTCCCTTGAATTTCTCTATAATATCAATGATTTTGGCTGCATCCAATAAATCCAAAGCCTCATATCTTTCCTTGACCTTTCATCTATAATTGTCTACCTTAGTTCGAGTATCAGCAAAATCCCCAAGTTTTGTATCCAATTCTAACAATGCTTCCTGAGTTTTGAAGGCTTCTCGAATGTCCTCCTCATCATAAACTTCCACAAAAATCTTCTTAAAATTCTCCACTACTATATCTATAGATAGCAATCTCTCATGTTCCTCATCTTTAAAAATATCCAAACAGGCATCACTATAGTGCCTCTCTACTTCCAAAATTTGCTCTCGGGCGTGATCATTGAGCCGATGAATTTCATCATGTAAAGTTTCCATTAACTTATTGCTATCTGCTATCTTTTCTATCTAGTCATCAATCATATCAAATTCATCTCCCGTAGATACATCAATCAAAACTCCATACCTTTGTCCCTTTATGGCTTGTAGAGTCTATAAATCTTTGCTCTAGGCCTATACTTCATCAATAATGCTGAAGTCCTACTTCAAAATTGCCACCATTTTATTCACATTTTCTTGTGTAGTATGCAATATCTTTAGGTTTGCTATGATAAACATGACTCCCTTTTCCTCAAAAATTTCTTGCCATTGCCGACAGGCTCTAAAAAATGGATCCATATGGACTACTCCCCCTTTTCTAAGAACAGTATTCAAGGTCTCCTTAGGGTGCTCAAGATCAAGAGGACCAACGACTTCAACCAAATATCCCTTTAGGATCTCAACTTGCCTTCGAAGTGGTTGGATTTCCATCTCATCCTCCCCCATGTTCTTCATGATTTCCTTAATTCCCATGGTCACCATTAATTGAGATGCATCCCATTTTGCCAACATTACATTTTCCAATTCATAATCCTTGGGACCAAGGCTTTCTACATTCGTATCTCCAAGAGGAACAACTACCTATGAAAACAACTCTGGGCTATTCCATGTACTTGTAAAAAATTCCAATGGTATTGCCTCACATGCCGAGGACTTAGGTTTATTCAAAAAAAATTCAATCTCATAAATGTCTTCCTCCAAGGCTTGGAGTCTAGGTCTGGAGCTTCTTATCACTTCCTTTTGTAGCCATCTTGGAGTGTATTCATCCAGAGGTCTTCTTATTGAAGCTGAGGGAGTATGTTCTACAACTTTCTTCTCATTATCACTCCTCCTCAAAGTTGTTTCTATCTGTGAGGGTTCTCCTTCTGTTTGCTTAGTCACAGTGGATCTGATAGCTTGCACCTCAGTGTCTTGGGGAGTTGATTGAGAATATTGGACTATTTTTCCCTTCTTTGATGCTTCATCGGTTGCTCTGTTGTAGTTGCTCCTCTTGTGAATGTTCCTTTCAAACTTGTTCTTCTGATCTTAGAAGCAGAGGAGTAATCGAACCTTTATCTACTACTGTAGCTTGTGGTAAAGATGGGTGAGTAGGATCAGGACCTTGTGTGCTTGGTGGTATCTATGTCTAGCCTTCCTATTGAGAATTGCTTGTAGGAGTATGCCTAATCTTGCCATCAATTAACATCGTTCCCATAGGCATGAAGTCAAAATCAAACATTTTAAATACATCATCCCCTTCTTCACTTTTCTCATCTACCCACTGTTGCACTTCATCTTTTGAAGAAGAGACTTGTAAGGGTCTTGCTTGAGTGGATGGTGATATGCTCGAGGTATTCCTTTTCCTTTCTTTCCCCATGGATCTAGCTAGTCAGGTTCTTCTTTGTATGGGCACTTCTTCCTCTTCATTTATCTCCTCTTCTTCCTCTTCTTCTTCTAGAATGGTTTCAAGAATAGAAGGAAAAGGCACCATTCTCTTAGTCACCTTTTGCCTTTTCTTCATTCAGATCTTAATCCTCTTTTGTTTTGTGGAAGCGAAAGGGGATACTGGTTGTTCTTGTGTAGGAGGCATAGAAACTTGTTGACTCTCTTCCTCTTCAGATTGGGAAGGCACAAAAGGAGGCAGTGGAGGATTATCCTGGACTTGAGTTGCTTCGATATCCTCAAATCCTTGCACATCTTCTTCTTGTTGTTGGGAAGGTGCTTGCACTTCAGCCTGTTCTACTTGAATTCTTTGCGGGGAAGTCCTCTTCCTTTTATTCTTTTCTATCCTCTGGAGGATGATAGTATCCAACTAGGTAGTCAAGTTGGTATACTGTCTTTGGCCTGATGGGAGATTGGAGCACAAAAGTAGGAACTATAACTTTCTTTCCTCTACCTTTCTTAGGGCGGGCTTGAGCATGGAAGACTACACTGTTAGGTATGGGATCAAGTGGAAAAGGTTGCTTGATCCATTCCTTCATCATTCTAACCACATGTCTTTCTTGATGATTAATATCATTTCCCTCCTCCCTATCAACTTCTGCATTCATAATGGGTCTTTCTCCGATTTTGTCTAAGTTGAACAAGGGGTCCAATAGTTCCTTAGAATCTTGTTGCCTTATTTCCTCTGGAATATTGAGATTGAGGGTCTTCTCTACTAGATACAAAGTCATCCTACAATAATCTTGTATGCGAATATCGTAGTCATTTGTCACATTCATCCAGTGATCTTCAATAGCATCTTCATGATGAAACTCTTTTCTAGCCATACTCTCTACTTTCTCGACATTATCAAAATGTATCCTAGGGGAATTGTACTCCTCAAGGGGATAATTCTCCCATTCCCATTCAAAAGTTAGAATGTTTTGCTTTCGCTTTACTTGGTATGGTCCAATGACGAGAGGCCATGTTCAACAAGGTCTTCATTGTCTCTTCACCCTTTCATATGTAGATTCAATCTACCGAAAAATTTCCAATAGCACTAGCTTGTCACTCAGATATCTGGGGAGTTTCTTGGGGTTGATAGTGGCACCACCTACCCATAGGTATGTAAACATCTTAAATCAAATGAAATAGGCCCCGAGAGTTGTTATTTTTTCTTTTGCTTCATCAGATAGCCTCTTTCCATAATCTCCTTCAATGAATCGAATGATTGCAAAACTGAATGCATCATTCACGATTCTATATTCCTTGCTTTGTGCAGATAGTTTCTTCTTCACCAGTTGAGGGTAGACTATGTAAGGCTAGGCATTGGGATCCTACATGTTGTCATTTCTATACAATCTAGGATAATTTGTTGCCCTTGCTTTAAGCAGGTATACTATGTAAGACATAAATATAAAACTTCTTCTTGTCCTTCACTATCCTGAATTGCTCACACAAGTTTTTACTTAGTGTAGTGGCCCAGTCCAATGGTATCTTTGATGTTTTGATGGTCTCAATAAAGTTGATCATGAAGGTATATAAGTGACCTACTGTAGATAAACCCATGACTCTACTCAAAAGGATGATGGAGTGACAAATATCCTCCTTCATATATCCTTGAGTCATATCCACTTCGCCTGTTATCCTTCCTTGAGGAGGTCTCTCAATGAGATAAGATGACTGTATAATATCTGTCGCCTGCTTCATGTGTTCCCTATACCATCTCTCTGTTGATTCATAGGAGAGCCTAATGAATTGATCCACTCTCAGGAGATGGAAGATCCTCTCAATGTTGTCAGTTCAAAGATCAAGGACCACTTCTCCTATCACACTTTTCACCACTCTCTCATCATAAACAAAATGTTGCGCCAATGTCATTACTAGTTTTGTTGATTGCACTGATATGGGATGTGATGCTAATTTCACCAACTTGAAACGTATCAAGGAGGATACCAGATTTGACCTCTTAGGTAGCTTATTATAGGTTTTAAGGAATTCCCCTAAATCAGTGTGTCCCAAGTCAATATCTCGGATTTGAGCATACTCATCGTGGAATCTTGATTTAGATGGTAAGCCTTGATACTTGAAGACTGCCAATTTGGGTGCTACTCCATCTGTGGATGCCATTTGGTCACCTACACACAAGGAGAAAATGTTTATTAGTCAAAAGATAAGACGTAAAAACTATTAAACTTGAAATATGCATAAAGGAAAAAAAATGTCCCCTTTAGCTATTTTATTATATATATATATTTTAAAATTTTATAAAAAATAAAATTTAAATTTTATACATATATAATTTTTTATTTTTATTAAAAAAAACCAAAATTTGTATGTGGGCAAGAGGTTGTCATGGAGACATGCGAGCATGGAGTTGAGTGTGGGTGTGCGTGCACACTACACTTAGGGTTTGATGAGGTGGCGCATGACGTCAATTTTTTGGGGCGAATAGCATTGGCTAAACATGTGCAACAGTATGATGGGTGTGAGGCATGCAGTGCCATTAATGGGCACACGGTACCATGATTTGTTCGGGCGCACAGTGGCGCAATGACGGTCGTGTGGTGCATTTGAGAGGGGCACACAAGGACTTTGGAGGTGGCGCGGTAAGCAGACACACGTGCTCACGAAGGAGATCAGAGGCATGACGTAAAAGGAGGTGCATGGGCGCGCAATGTGCGTAGTGTGCATGGGGAAAAAGGTTGCACAGGCATGAATTTATAGTGGGGGCATGCTACGCCATTGACAAGTGCACAATGACGCGATGAGAAGGTGCGTGGTGGTGACAGTGGTGGAAAATGTGCAATGATGACGGTTTATGGCGAGGGCACGCAATGCCATTGAAGAGTGTGTAGTGGCACGATGATGAGGTGCATGACGCCAAATTTTGCTGGGGTGCACGGTGTTTTTAATGCACGTGGCTTTGTTTGTTAGCGTGCAACAGCTCAAATTAGAACACTGTATTTACCTTGTGCCGAGAGGAAAATAAACTTTGGCAAAATAAAACATGTTAAGTATGAAATGAAAGGAGGGGGGTTTTATAAGCCCCGTGCTAGGTGGAGTGTGCCCCATGCACTTTGTCCATGTGCGCTTGTGCGCTCACTCTCTCTCTATTTTTTTTAAAAAAATTTTAAAGACTTTAACACTAATAAAATTCTTTCTCCCAACTCTTGAACTGTGAGTCTGGGAGTCGAAAAAAGTAGGGGGTCCCCATTCCTTGTGAGGAATGGGGCGTGTGTTGTGGACACCACAACAACTCCTTGTTTAGAGGATTATCCTCTCTTACAATAATTTTAGAATGTTTTCCCAAATGAACTGCAAGAGTTTCCACCAAAGAGGGAGTTTGACTTTTCTATTGATCTTATGCCTAGATTTGAACCTCAACCTAAGGTTCCTAATTGTATGATCACAATAGAGATGAATGATTTGAAGGTGCAATTGCAAGATCTTTTAGATAAATGGTTCATCAACCCTAGTGTCTCATGCACCACAAGGAGCCCCTATAATTTTGTGAAAAATGATGACAACACCTTGCGATTGTGTATTGATTGTAGGATGTAAAATAAGGTAACCATCAATAATAGATACCCTCTTCCTTACATAGATAAACAATTTGATCGAATGAAGGGAGAATTTTTTTTAACAAAGATTGATTTGAGTTCTAGATATAACCACCTTTAGAATGAAGAGGACACATCATAAACTACATTTAGGACATGGTATGAACATTATGAGTTTATTGTCCTACCTTTTGGGTTAATCAATGCTCCTTTTATGAATGTGATGAATAGTGTCTTCAAGAATTATCTAGACAAGTTTGTCAAGATTGATATTGGTGATATTTTGGTGTATTCTAAGAATGACAAGGAGCATGAGGAACATTTATGCATAGTATTGTAATGTCTAACAGACAAGGAACTATATGCTAAGCTATTGAAGTGTTCCTTTTATCAAAAGAGATCCATTATTTGGGTCACATTATCTTTGCATATGGGATTGCAGTAGACCTTACTAAGATATACACTATTCTTGACTAGCTAACTACACAAAATGTGAGAGAAGTCAAAAGTTTCACGAGACTTGTTGATTATAAGAACAAATTTTTGAAGGGATTCTCTAATATTGTAGCTCCTATTACACCCCTTCAATGAAAAGGGAAGAGAATTGAGTGGATAGATGAGTATGAAAGATCCTTCCAATTTTTGAAATATAAGCTCACATCCACTCTCACCCTGACCATACCTAATCCAAATGTGCATTTCATAGTAATTGTAGATTCTTTTGGTGATGGAGTTGGAGGAATATAGATGCAAGATGATAGAGGTGTGGCTTATGAGCCAAGAAAATTAAAACAACATGAGGTGTAATATGCATCACACAATCTAGACTGGCCTCGACAGTTCATGATTTAGACATGTGGCTCGACATTACTTTCTTGGTAAGCCCTTTGAGCTTAACACTAGTCACATGGGATTGAGATACATTTGAACACAACCCAACCTTAATGCTACATAAAGAAAGTGGTTAAAATCTTGAGCCAGTATGATTTTTCTATCAAATGCAATTAAGGGGGAGGAGAATAGAGTAGCAGTCACTCTTAGTAGAAGGAAACACATCTACGTTATCTCTACCTCTAGGACACATTTAATGGAGTATACATTACAAAATCTTCTAGGTGTTAACCAACATGAGTTGGTCAAGTTAGCCTTGCACACTAATCCACTTGATCACTATAGGAACTATGTTCCTATTCGAGAAGGGTTGAGGAAAGTGGTACTTGGGGAGATGCATTGTACACCATTTTTGGGTCATGATGTGGTAAATAAGATGATTGTCAATGTAACGCCACTATACTTTTGGCTAGGAATTAAGTGTTATGTGGTATATTATGTAGCACAATGTTTATAATGTTAGGGTGAACCCACAAAAGTGGGTTACACTTTTTTTGAGGAAGAAATTCGTCCAAAAATGCATAGGACAAATTTTGGCCCCAAAACTTTTGATAGAAACTCTTGACATAGTTTCAATCCAAACTACTTTTGAAGGTAGTTTCGATTGAAAGTAACTAAATTTATGTTTTTTCCTAAATAGTTTTGATAGAAACTATTTTTAAGTTTTGATAGAAACTAAATAGAACTAATGATTTGAGATTGAGCATATCTAGCCATCAAGCTTACTTTACCACATGACATTTTGGAATATAAATGGAAAGTTATCAGTATGGATTTCATCCAAGGATTACCTATGACTTGGTGCAAGCATGATGTCATCTTGGTTGTAGTTGATAAACTAACCTAGGTAGTTCACTTTATTCTAGGGAGTTTTTAGGATAGATCATTGGCACTAGCTAAGAAGTTTGTGTAGGAAACATTCAAACTACATATGTATTTGAGACTATCATATTCAAAAGAGATACATAGATGACTTCAAGGTCTTTGAAAACCTTGAATGTTTCATTGGGCATATGTCTAGACTTTAGTAGCTTATCACCTCTAAAAAAATGGGAAAATTGAGAGAATCTATTAGGTGTTGGAGGATTTAGTATATGGATTAGAAGTACAAGTGGGAGGAGTACCTTCCATTGGTAGAGTTTACCTATAATAACTCTTACCATGCTTCCTTTGGTATGACACCTTTTGAGGTACTTTATTGGTGTAAGTTAGGATGTTGTTGAGGATAGGATTGTAATTGGTTTTGAGATGTTGAGCGAAATGACAAAACAAATAGCTTTGATCCATAGTCAATTGAAGGAAGCACTTGATCAATTAGAAAATTATGCAACTAAGAACCACACTTTATGGTAGTTTCAGATAGATGATAAAATATTATTGCATCTCAAGCCTCATAAATACTCAATCTCTTTTGGAAAGAGTTCCAAACTTGGACCAAGATATGTGGGACCCTCTAATGCATTAGATATCATAAAACTAGTTGCAAACCTACTTGCTCTACCCCCCACTTTATCCTAAATCCATAGTGTGTTTCATTTTTTTCTACTTATGTCCTATTATCTAGATGCATCTGACATCTTAGACTAGCATGCCTTTCATGTTTAGGATCTGAGGTGGGTGTCACTAGATCCCACCCTTCTCATTGACCAATATACCATTTGAGTACGTGATAGAGATGTTTTGCAGTTCAAGGTCTAGTGGGACCAATTCTATATCAATGGTGCTACTTGGGGGGATGTAGAGGATACACATATATCCCTTTCTTATTTATTTGCATAGGCATCTTGTGTGATTTTAGTTATTAGACATTTCGGTGTGCAGTGTGATCAGTTTTGTGTGTTTTCTTAAACATTGGGTCGTATCTCTTCCTATTGGGGAGGGATGCATGACTCGACCTATGCTACCCCAATTTTATAGGATGTTATGGAAAACTTTTTGACCTTTTAATTTTGTTGATTGGACCTCAACTTAGGTCAATATAATTTTTGAATATTGTTTTAGCATATTAATTAATTAATTATTATTTATTTTGACTTTTGATGATAATTTATGTTATATGATTATATGAAATCATAAATGATGTAATGTTTCTATGTTGATGTTGGGAAGATACTTATGTCATTTGATGATGCATATGATGATGTTGACAATTAATAATTTATTTTATTGATTATGTGAAATTGAATATGAATCGTTCTTTTTTATTTGACTATGATTATCTAGGGCACTAACTTACTAATGTGTTTCTAAGTGTGTCTAAGTAGTTGCAAGAAGGAAATAGTATGATTAAGGTAGAGGAGGTCAACTCATTGGAAGGAGCAGTATCAAGTGATCCAATTGTTTGCACAAAGCTTCTAATTCTTATGCTTGTTTGACATATTAACTTTTATTTTCTCCTTATCTCATGAACTGTGTGAATTTTGTGCCTTCTTTTACCTATTGTGAATTAAAGAGAAAATATAAGAAAATAATTTATTATTAATTATTTTATTTGCATACATCCTCTATATGTTTTAAATTAGTATATAAAAAGAAATTAAAATAATTAAATAAAATTATGTATATCCTCATAAATATTTGTATATTAATATTATGTCCTCGATATTTATGTTTCCTATGAACATGCATAGTTATGAATATTATTACTTTAGTGATTAAATAAAAGGAAAGGTATAAGAAAACTTTATTTTATTTCTTCTATTTCTTAATCTTTTATCCAATTCATGCAATAATCTATTTTCAAAAAATCTTTAAAAAAATAAGTAAACAATAATATAAACATAAATTAAAATAGAATCAAATAAAACTATATGATGACATGGGAAGAGACCCAATAGTCACCAAGGCTAACTTTGCGCACCTAGAACTCCTAATTTGTATGTCAAAATTTACCAATTTTTTTGATGAACATTCATAGGTGACTGAAGAGCTTAAAGTTATGGTTTATGCATTTCCATATTTATAGAGATCTTTATAGAAGTTATAGAGTGCATAGTGGTTGAAAAGTCATTTCAAAACATTCGCCAAAAATCATTATGTTCACTCCCCAATAGTAGCTCACCAAAAAATAGGCAATAAATAGACCAATCAACAACCAAGAAAGCTGAGAAATATCAACTATTAGTACATGTGTGTGGGCTATTAGTACATGTGTTATTGACTATTAGTATATGTGTTATCATTTGGGCATATGCACAAAGATGGTGTGCAAAAAAGTTGACACCATGAAAAAAAAGTCAAAAGTACTTTCGCTCAAATTTCAAAATGGGCCTTGGCTTAGTAATGAGCCAACGAAAACACATTAATTTTTTGAAATTTTACATAACATGATCATGTTATGCTTAGCAAAAAATGATTGCATTGTTAAGAATTAGAAACATTGCTTATAGTTCTCCATAACCCCATTGGGTTATGAAGAACTAAAAGAAATGAGAGTGCACTAAAGACCTTTTGTCACTACTTGAGCTACTAGTAGATGGTGAGTATTCTTCATCATCATCATCAGACATAGGCTCACATGCATATCTTACTTCTTTCATTTTCTACTTTCCCCTTTCTAGCTCTCTAGGTCATTATCTATAACTACAGTCATGGGTCAAAGAAGCTCTTCCCACTCTTTTCCATTAACCAGGTGGGATTTATCTCTTAATCCTTAGTAATTAGTTAATAGTTTCATTCTTAATGGAATTCATAACCATATTCTTCATAGCTAGTTTTCTTCTTGATTACTGCAATATTTTCTCCCCAACTGAACGTTTTGTAATCAATTGATATATAGTCATAGCTTTCTTATGGAAAATACTTTAGGCATATGATTGAGCATTTAGACCCACAAAAGAGTTGAAATCTAGATCTAGTAGAAGAATAGTATTAGATCCTAAATTATAAAAATTCACTACCCAATAAATTTTCAAGTTTGAATGGCACCATTTGATGGTTTTCGTTGGCACCAAGAAATTCTTAGACAAGAAGCATTTTAAGGTAGGCATCCCCCATCATCCTCATAAGATGAAGGCCTAAATTGGTTTCTAGTTCTTTATCCAATGATTTTGAAGGGAATAACATTCTTATTGGAAAAATTATTTGTCAAGAACATCTTTTCCTTTTGGTTGTGTGAATCATATTTCAATATCAAAATCCTCTTGATGTCTTTTTCTCAACTTACATGGGAATGTACAAAAATTATAATGTGCTCTGTCTTATCATCTTTAGTTATTATTGTCAGAGTCTACATAACTGCAAAGGGTTTATTGGCTTCATAAGCTATAGTCTCCAAAAGACCTCTAACAATGTGTTGTCTTTTATCTATCGATAATTTGAATGATAGATAGACAAGTTATCCCTAGATAATCATATAGAAATCTTTTTTGAATACACCTCCTGCTAAAAACCTATGGAAATAGATGACAATTGAAACATACACCTCCTAATTTTTCTCTACTGCTTGTGATAGTTTTTGAGCTCCAAGAGTCTCATACATTGATAGGTTCTAATGATCCCTTAGATTGTTGATACTAGGAAGACCTAGTTAACATTCACCTTGGTTGCAATTAACACATGATATGTATGTGATCCTAGATGTTAGATGATGATGATGAATATTCACCATCTGTTAGTAGCTCAAGTAGTGACAAAAGGTCTTCAGTGCACATGTATTTAGAAACAATATTTTAAGGGATCTTATGGGATCTCAAGGGATCTTAAAGGGTCATAATGTCCCTTTTGACACACTATGACCTTTCATGACCCATTTCAACATATTAGACCCAATCATTCTGTTCTTTTTCTTTCTGAGGAATTTTTCAAATTCAGATTTAATGGTTGTACAAAAACTTCATAAGATCACAAAAGAAATAAACAACAATATCTACCCCATGATGGTTGCATTTCCATGCCCTCTAAATTTGGTAGCACTGACATATATTAATAGGCTTTGATGATTCCTAAGATTGTTGAGACTAAGAAGACCTAGGTAACATTCACCTTGGTTGCACTTAACACATGAAATGCATGCGAGCCCATGTCAGATCATGATGATGAATACTTACCATCTAATAGTAGCTCAAGTAGTGAAAGTAGGTCTTTAGTGCACATGTACTTAGAAACAATATGTTAAGGGATCTTATGATGATTCTTGAGATTGTTGAGACTAGGATGACCTAGTTAACATTCACCTTGGTTGTACTTAACACATGATATGCATGTGAATTAACATTCACCTTGGTTATACTTAACACATGATATGCATGTGAGCCTATGTTAGATGATGACAATGAATACTCACCATGTACTAGTATACACACATAAAATAAGAAAGAAAACATTCCACCATAGAAGTAGCATACACACATGTCTAGTGATTGTATTGTGTTGAAGATGGCTTCTGTTGTTAGATGATGATGGAAATGATGATGAATACTCACCATCTACTAGTCGATCAAGTAGTGACATAAGGTCTTTAGTTCACATGTAATTAGAAATAATATTTAGAGAGATCTTATGGGATCTTTAGGGGTCCTAATGTCTCTTTTGAAACACTAGGACCCCTCATCACCCCTTTTGATACATTAGAGCCAACAATTTTCTAGAAACAATTATATTTTTTCAATAGAGGAGATATACCCATTGGATATGCAATAATCTTAGATATCTCACCTTAATTGATGTCATATTGATTTTGAAGCTTTCTCCCTACTAGACCTCCTCGTCCTTTTATAGTACCTATGTGAAAATAGAAATATGAAGTTTAGTGATAAACTCTATGGATACCTTGAAAAAGAAGGTACACTAAAACACAACTTAACATGATCTTATAAAAAGATATAGGAGGGATGACAACAAATAAAGCATTCTAGATGTAGGAACTGTATCAAACCTTGCTTGATTCAAAAATGTTATTTTTATCTTGACTTGATACATCTATTCATTTGTACTAGTCTATTCTTGTTCTTGCTCTTGCCACTCTAAAGAATTTTGTGAATTAGGATTTAATGGTTGTACACAAGCTACATGAGAAATACAAAAAAGAAAGAAAGTAATGTCCCCATGTTTTAGACCCTTAATGGAGTTCTCAGCTTTTCATTCTTTGAAGACTAAGTGGAGAAATAAATTAAATTAAAATCAATAAATAAATAAATGTAAAGGTGACTTTATATTTAATTAATTTAATTTTCTAGAAGCACAACTAATTATTGTATTGGAAAGTGGGAAGGTTCTAGAGAGTGCATTTTCTAGAAGCACAACTAATTGTTGTATTGGAAAGGGAGAAGTTTCTAGAGAGTATAATTAAATAATATTTTATTTCCTTCTAGAAGGGTGAGGGAAAAGAATAAATAGAGGTGAAAGCTTCATTGCTAGGCATTCAATTATTGTGAATTGTATTTGATAAGAACTTGGGAGAAGAAACTAAGGTGGCTAATTTTAGTTAGCCATCAGAGAACATCAACTCTTTAGTGTTGCAACCATTTGAGGTGGTGAAATATACACTAAATTTGGTATTTAGGAGAGCTTCAATTTAAGAATTCTATTTGTGCTTAAATTGGAGAATATATTTATTGTTGGCTGCTATAGTACGCAAGAACGATGTCGTGCTATAGTACTTATTCTTGGTTCATCTCTATTCTTGGGCATCACTATTATTAGGTTCCTCTTGCAACTATTAATAGTTAGCATTGTAATTTTTAGGCATATGATTTTATTGTGATAATTCAAAATTAGATTTTGGCATTACTATAGTCATTATTGTAAGCCATTTGTCTTGGCAAACTCATAGTAACACTGTACATGAGAATGAATTCAATAAAGGAGATACATGTTGCATACCATTTGTTTGACAAAATGTCCATCTAATAGCATATATAATCAGCATAATAGTTGTATGTTAATTTTTTGTCAAAATGTCGGTTGGCTGTAGGTATGCATTCCATATCTAGTTTCCATGTATATGCATTGAAAATATCAAAAGAACTACACTTGCATATTAGTTCATTGTAAGAAGCATTGTAATATCATTTGTGAATATTCTAAATTTCTTAGCATTGAAAGACAACAATACAAGTTTTTGACAATATTCCTTGAGCTAAAATCGGTCAGTTTGGGTAAGGGATATTACATTAAAGAAAGGGTCACAAGAATGGAACTCATGACCTTCAGAAACAAGCTCACACAACTCAACCATTACACCACAAGACCAATATTTAACCCATACTACATACCACATTAACATGTAGTCATAACTACATACTTAAACCCAAATACTTATACAAACATTTGTTATAATTGAAACAAGCTCATGTTTACAAGTGACAAAATGATTGCACCATATGAAATTAAGTGTACTGCATATGATAATGATGCCTGCATTTCCATGCCCTCCAAATTTGGTGGTGGTGACATATTGATAGGCTCTGATGATTCTTGAGATTGTTGAGACTAAGAAGACCTTGTTAACATTCATCTTGGTTGTTCTTAACACATGATATGCATGTGATCCTATGTTAGATGATGACGATGAATACTCACAATCTACTAGTAGCTCAAGTAGTGATAGAAGGTTTTCAATGTATATGTACTTAGAAAACTTGTGATGAAGATGACACCTACAACTAATGGACTGTCATTGGGAACTTGTGATGAAGATGACACCTACAAGTACTAAATTTTCATGTAAAATTTGTGATGAAAATGACACCTCCAACTACTAGTCTATCATGGAAAACTTGTGATGAAGATGACACCTACATTCACCAAAGCGCTTATCAAAATGTTTCATTGTTTGAAGATCTACACTAAATTGGATATTAATGTCAACCATCAATTTTTCTTTCATCTCGACAAGATCTCCAATAATTTGTTTGACCATTTAAGAAAATTATTACTGTAGGTTTCCTTGTTTGTGATGATGATGCACCCTTGGCTTAATTTCAAACCCTTCTAATTCCTATTCTTGACATACACACAAAAACCTACCACTGAATTTTCCTACATGATAAAAATTAAAGAGAAAGCTGAGTAGAATGAATTGACATACCTTAGATTCTTCAGAGGAAGTATCCTTTGTTTCTTTAAAAGATGATTTATCTTCTGATTTAGCCACAAGAATCTCTCTACTATATGTTAGCCTTATATTGTATTGTTGCATTGCAATTAGGTCTACCATATAAGCATTACCATTTGGATGAACAACAAACTGAATGATTTCAAGACCCACATTTTGAGTTCTAGAAGCTAAACTTTTGTTGATAGAATTGGCATTTGTATCTTTGTATAAAGTGCACTATGCATCATCCCTCCAATCATTTATTTGAAATTAATCAATTTTTAGGTAGTTGCTTCATTAACTAGGTCTGATTAGGCCTATTAGGCCTCTGAATAATCAACTATCACATTTTGTTAACAAAAAACACGATCATGTTTAGGCTTGGTAATAGACCTGTTTAACTACCCAAATTCTTAGGTTGATGCTTTCCCTCCATTTTCCATTGTTTTAAAACTTTTTTCAACTTCTAAGATCAATTCTCATCTTTGACTTCATCAAGTTTATAAATGGTGAAGTGGGTATCTCTAAAATTACTACCATAATCTTACATGTTTTCTTACCTTTCTAACAATATTTAAAATAAAAAAATTGAACAAGATTAACATTATCAAGTTGATATTTCTATATCAGTGTCTTGACAATCCTCTTAGACATATGTCTACCTTTTTTTTAATAACTTTTCCTCTATTAAACCAAATAAAAAATAAATTACATTTTATTGTTCTAAACTTGATTCTATACATATTAATGATTTTAGATTATTTTGATGCAAGTTATGCCCAACGCACAAACAGTTACTAGAATTTCAAGATAGAGTCGCTTCAAAAAATCATAAAAATAAAATACTACTCAAAAAATTGCAAAAAAATACATAACCTCTAGATTTAACTCTTACCTATCATCCTACCAAAGGGTTTTACAAAATACTAAAAATAACTATATATTTTGTTGAGCACACAAAAATAACTATGTTATGTTTTTTCACAAAAAATAGGAACATTTTTTCATGCACATTGGGTATGACCATCTTAATCTTATCCATTTAAAAAAAAACCTTAGTAGTATAGAAACTAGATTCATAGTGCTACAATTTTCATGTTTTACACATTTTATCATTGTGAGTACATGACCCTAAAATGGATCTTCCAAGATTAGGTTTATCTAATTTCAAATTAATTGTGTTTACTTATATCCTTTTGCACACCATCTTGGTACACTCATTGATTTTTAATTTTTTTTTTAAATTAGAGTAGATCTATAACAATACTAACCTAAGAAACCACTATCTAAAGAGCTTAAATAGTTGCTCTTTGCCTTCAATTATCAAACTGTTACAAGGAAAATAATTGAAAAAGAAAAAAATGACATATTGAAAACATACATGGGAGATTGGGTGAAAAGAAGAAGACATTTTTGTGGAATTTTAATAGTCTCTTCTTCTTTTTATTTATTTCTATTGAAATTCTGTCACATGATATGGACTGTTCTTTTATAATTATTTTTATTTAATTATTTTTTAATCTTAATAATGTAATCTTTTAGATTTAATAGATTTCCACAATCCATGCAAATGTAATTTTAACTTTTAGATTTGATTATATAGAATTTTTCTATCATCAATATTTAAAAATGGAAATGATCCATCTAGAGAGTAAACAAATTTCAGAAAGGTGTTTATTGCTAGAAATTCATTTCAATAACTTGATTATAGGTGAAAATAGTTTTGATTTTGAAGGTTTGGATGGGAATGATGTTTGTTCTTGTTGTGTGCTTGGTAGCAACTCATTTGATTTCATTTTGGTTTTGGATATCCTTTCTAATGTACTATATTGTTGACAACATGTGAATGTTTGGTCAAATTCTTGTGCTACTATATAAATTTTCTTATTAGCAATCATTAGATTCAACATATATCAAAATTAAATTGATCCAAACTTTGACTTGTTTTCTCAGCCGTGAATAATCTCCTATGAGTAAGGGGAAATTTTTATTGAAATCCAATCCAATATCTTCAATGCTTTCCAATTGAAGGTCCATTTTATAAGCTTTGTGTTAGTTTTGGTGGCTTACCAACTTGGTTAGGGTTGTTAAGTTGTTTTAATCTCAATTGTTGATTGAGAATCAATCTCGGCCGTTGGTTTTCCAACATGAGTACTATAAAGGGGGTCAGAGTGGCATTTGGAGAAGAAGCTTTTAGAAGCTTGGAGAAGTGTGAACAAGCAAGTAGAAGCATTTGCAATGTTAGAAAATGAGTTTGCAATGATAGAAAATAGTCTTGTAGTGTTATCAAGGGTGTAGTGATAGCGTTAGGGATAATAGTGGAGGAATATCAGAGGGAGAAATTAGGATGTTGTCTAAGTTCTGCCAGTGAGTGGAAAGGAATTTTGTATCTCTTGATTTACAGAAGATAATGTAATTTCCTCATCTATAGAATTGGTTTTCCTTTAGGGTTTTTTCCAGGGACGATTTGTTTGAAAATATTGTGTTCTTTTTGTTGTGAATTTATTTCCATATTTTTATTGGTGAAGTTGTTGTTGTGTTATTTTTCAATATCAGCTAGGAATTTGCTTTTTGACATTTTAATAATCATTTAAGATAGGAGATTAATAATTAGTGATTGCAATAGAAATTTTCACATGGTATCAGAGAAATGTTGAGGGTAGAATTATTTTTTCCTAGGATAGAAATTAAGGGTTTATAAAACCTAGATTGATCTCTTTAGATTTATTATTACTTTAATCCCTTGAGATGGCTTTAGCTAGTTTAAGAGATCGGGATAGATTGGATGGTGCCTCAAATTTTGGTGTTTGGAAGGCCCAACTTTCTTTATTGTTGGAAGAGAATGGTATTAAGGAATATGTTACCACTATTGTAGCTATACCTACAAATTTTACATAGCTTGTAGCATATAAGAAGGATGATGCCAAGATGAGGAGAATAATCCTTGATAGTGTCAAGGATCATATTGTTTCACATATCTTAGAGCAAGATACATCAAAGAAGATGTGGGATACCATTTTGAATCTGTACCAGAATGCTACCACAAACAGGAAGATGATTCTCAGAGAGAAGTTGAAGAATACCCAAATGGACTAGGGAGAAGACTCCACAAGTTACCTCACCAAGCTTAGACTTGTCAAGGACGAGTTAGTAGCTATTGGAGATAGCCCTAGTCATGACGAGCTAGTGAGAATAGCCCTAAATGGGTTTACTAAATAATGGAGTGTCTTTTTTCAAGTTGTTAGTGGACGAGATACCTTACCTAGTTGGGATCGACTATGGACTAATTTCACTCAGGAGGAGTTTAGACTGAGTCTTGGCAATGGTGCCAAAAAGAGTCAGAAAAAGTGAGATGGAACATGAAATTGTTGCCCTAATAGGGAAGGGGAAAGCAAAGAACTGGTCTAGCAAAGGATTAGATTCACAAAGTGTAAAGAAGAAGAAGGACATTTCTAAGGTCAAGTGATTTGGTTGTCATGAGTATGGTCACTATGTTAGTGATTTCCCAAAAAGGAAGAAGGAAAAGAAGCATGTGGCAGCTTCAGCAAGTGCAGAAGAACTCTCTAGTAGAATGGAATATGAGTTTGCACTTATAGCTTGTATAGTGAGCTCAACCTCACAAGTTATCTGGTATATAGATAGTGCGGTGTCATTTCACATGATAGGAGTTAGAGAGTACTATTAACACAAAGTTTGCACCCTTGTCCAAATTTTTTACCTAAGGACAACCTTGTGAAATATGGAAACAACCTCCAAGCTGTGGGACTTGAACTATGAGGTCGAGTCTTTGGAGAAGGTCGACTTCTTTTGCTATTAGGATGCACCTAACTGCACTTGGAAAGGAAAAGGGAGAAGGAATGCATAGAAAGAAAATCTACCTACTCTAACCTAAGGGAGTGATGCACCAAAATAGAGTGTTCAAACTAGTCTTTGCCCATATATGCACTATTGAACCATCATAACACTAAAAGATATACACATCCGAACTTGTTTTAATCTAACAACCACATGTAGATTAGAAATCCCAAATAAATGACACAAGGAATAAGGAAATTCAGTTATATATCATTTATAGTCCAAAAAGAGATATAGTCATGCAAGATTGTAGATATCTACAATACACGAATGAGAGGAAAATAGTTCTTGCACTACACATCAATGGCTGAAGGAGATAAGGTAGAATGTCATACAATTTAGAGGAAAAAGGGATTTACTGTAGCAAGCTAGAGTAATGCCAGAGAAATAGAGAGGGTTCGACCTTAACATAATTTACAAAATCTGCCTTTATAGCTTAGGCATAACTGAGATATTTCCCATTGGCGTTACTCTATAACCACTGCCATTAAGTCTTACAAAGAGAAATCATGTAGATCTAGAGAAAATCTAATCTTGGCACATATTTAGATATAATGAAATCCAACATCTTGTCAAAATAGGGCCTTGAGAAGATAGAAATGGTGCCATTAAACCAGTTTGACCAAGTAGATGGATAAAACTAGAGGTGGTGGAGTGTTTCCCTCATTTACCAAGCATGGCATTTATTCGAGAGTGGTTGAAATCAGTCATGAGAATCAGATCATGTAATAAAACTCAATTTCCTTTATTTCTAGTTCATGAATTAGCAAAGTTAACAGGTCAACTAAATCTTGCAACCAAGATGGGCCATGTGGGCCAATCATTCTATTTCTTTCCACCAGCTCGCAAGGTCTTCTCAAGTTTGACCACATAACTATCATAACTATGCCAATTTTCCAACTTAACCGTGGCGGTTAACAAAAAATGTCAACCCAAATGCCAATGCTAACTATAGTGTCATCTCCTCGAACACATAGTGATCAGGCACATTCCCACATTGTTTAATTTCCTCACAAATTTATAATGTGGCAAAGCACTGACCGTCAATCTCCACAAGATCAACGATCATGGAAGATCCTAGTTATACTTTTCCTACCCCATTATTTTTTGGGTCCATGAATCATTTAGCAGCCACATCAACATGACTTGGCATCCAACTGGCACCACCAATATGCTAGCTCACTAGATATATCAGATCAGTCACATCGTCACCCACAAAAATAGAAACTAACCCCACCAATCCACATGGCACAATATCACTTGCCCGCATTGTAAAAAACTTTGACAAAACATTAGAGATTACTTTAGTGATGAATCTTCGCCATTTGGTGATCCCGTCTCATGGGTCGATCGTCATTTGACGAATAACACATGCAACATAGGCCAACTACATTGCTAGATATTTATCAGATTTGGGTTCAATGCCTATGGTAGTCACCCATTAGTTATCACATGATTGGTCAAAAATATCAGTCCAATCGCCAATGCAATATACATTTTGGATACATTTATTTTAAACATTTTTCTAGCTTTTGCATATTTTTTTCTTATTGGCCCACACTGTTTTGCCATTACTACAACCAAGTAATTATCCCTTAGGTTGGGCATTGCCTACCATTTTCTAGACACGTGTCAACCACCAGCCCCATTTAGCCAACTGTTTCATACTGTGTGCTTGCATAGGAAGGTGCATTTCACCTACATTTGACATTCCCACTTGTTAATCCCATGTAATTTTCCAACCTAGATTGGACTATAAGATATTATTATTCTACACAATTCGCTATTTTCTGGTTTGGAGACTGGCATTTCTTATTGTCGCTAAAGTTTTAGAGTGCTAAGTGCATTGCCCATTGACTCGTGGTGACCCTAGTTTTCATAAAAGGTAAGTGATTTTTAATTTTTTTTACATCGACAGTAGTTTTACCATATTGGTATAGTGGTACTGGTTATTTTTTAGTTTTACCACTAGTGACTGGACATCTCAGATGCTAAGAGAGCTAGAGCCTATAGGTTTACGAATTATATTGGGTAGTAGCATAGACTGTAGTACCATTTTTTGGAGAATGAATCATATTATTGTTATTATATGTAGTCTAAGTAGTCTACTATCATTGTTCACAGGTCTTTGAGTAATCACTATTTGTTTGTTCAACAACTAAGTTGATTTATTTTTTGCATCCTTTATTAGTTTGCAATGTCAAACAAGATGGGTAACAGGGTTTCCAGTAGGATCCCTAAAAGCCAAGAGAGGCCACCATTACCAAAATGCAGAAGCATAGTGGCATATTTTGGTGGTGGAAATATTGGTAGCCTACAAGATTCACAAGTTAGATCTCCAGTACTTTTTGAAAAAGGAGATTCGTCACAAGTTGGAGACTCAAACCGTATTGAAGTTCAAGTTGGTGAACTTGATATCTCAATCGATAATGAACTTGAACATGATTTAGAGGCACTTCCCTAAAGTAGAAAGTTAGAAACTGATATTATAGAGTTGGAGTTAGTCCCAGACTAGTCGGGTGAGAAAACCAAAAATGATTCCATAAATCATGTTCATGCACAAAAGGGGAAAAGAAAATTGGAAACAAAGAAAGATCAATCTCACTGGGATCTATCCAAAAGGAATTTTCAGTTAGAATGGGTGGAAAAGTACTGGTTCATTGAACCAGTGCCCAATCCAATTGATGGTGAGCCTCCTGTAGAATGCAGATGTAAGATTTGCATAAAGATAACAAAGAAGGAGAAGAGGTTGCAGCTTAAAGTTGATACCATAGAAAAGCATGTGGGTAAAGTTTACAAAAAAGAAACTATAGATGGAGTTGAAAAATCCATTCTAACTTGGGAAACAAAGGACAACTATTTGCATATCAAGAATGCCAAAATATACGAGTTACACTAGCAAATATGAGAGAAGTGTTTTGCAATAAAAGAATCCATTGAAGATTTCATTGGGAAATCAATGGAAGTGCAAAATATGGGAAAAGTAGTTCAATTAAGTGTGATCTTTTATATTTTGAGTAGAGGACGTCCTATGATAGACTACCCTTCAATTACTGCCTTATTGCACTTTTTCAAACTTCGAAACTATCCGAACAGTCATTGGTCAGTAAATAGCGAGTGGGAATGGGCTAGATGTCTTGCACAGGTTGAAAAAGAAGATATGAAGGAAAAAATAAAACACTCAAATTTTATTGCACTATCTCTAGATGAAGTTAAAACAATTGATAATACCTCCTAGGTGTGCATGCATGTTTATACTGTAAAAAATCTTTGTTATCAACCCTTTCTACTATCTGTTGCTAAATTGAATTGTAGTGCGACAACTGAAAATTTATATGATTTATTAAAGAGTACTCTAATTGAATGTGGAGGTTTGGATAAAATGGAGATTGCTAAAAATTTGGTGTGTGTTGGAGTAGATGGAGCTTTAGTTATGAAAGGTCATAAAGGCAGTCTTTACAAAAAGATCAAGAATGATTTGGCACCCTGCTCTATTCCCATTCATTTTATGGCCCATCGAATGAATCTAGCTTTTGGAATTGTTAGCAATTTTGGTTGTGTAAGTAAAGTGGAATCTCTAATCAAAGAGACTTACCAATACTTTTGTCAAAGTCCAAAATGAGTCTGAGAATTTCAACACTTTTCTCAAGGACTTACTGATGGGAAGAAGCTTCTTAAAGACAATGATACCAGATGGATCTATTTGGATGGACTATTGCATCAAGTAATCTCTAAATATCCTTCATTGCTTGGACTAATCCACTCTATGTGAGACAGATTCCCTCGGCTATATTCAAGACTAACTAATGTTAAGATACTCTTAACTTTAGCAACTATTCTCCCCATGCTATAGTAGATGAGAAATATTATAAACAAGGTTCAACAAAGAGCTATGTATATTGCAGAATATAATAAGTTGTGTAAAATGACATGTAATAGCCTGGATACTCTATATTGATTACTACTATTAGATGGATCAAAGTTTGCAAAGTGGATAGAAATCATAGATTTGAACAATCCTTGTAACTTTTTACATATCAGTGCAAATGATGAGGTTTATACCAAGGTAGATGGAGTTGACATATCAATGCAGTACTATGCCCACATCAATCTCGACTCCAACCCTAACGAAGCAGGAAGTGAAGTTGAATCAGAACCAGAGAAGGTACTTTCACATGTTACAAGTGAAGACTTCAAGAAGATCAAAGACTTTGTGCTTGACTCTACCAAGCGAGTTTGCTACAATCTTTCCTCATAAATTAGATTCAGATTCCCCCCAAAGGAATTGCTCGAAGCAATGTCCATTGTTTTTCCACAATATTGATCTCTAAACTATCTGACTGATTTTTGAAGAAGGATGATGACTTTGGTTCATCATTTTTGCAAACCTAAAGTAATCAATGGAGTAACTATAAATAGAATTTTAGATGAATCTCGACTAAGAGATCAATCATATTCTTTTGCAAACATAATGAGGGAACAATATGATCTTATGGAGAACCCAAATGAAGAGGAAGTGGTAACAAAGCTTCGAAAAAACCTTGGTGAGAGAAATTAGTTGACAGAGTCAATACCATAATATTTCAAGCTTACCAATTTATGTTTGACAATGATATTGGGTTTAGTAGAGGATGAGAGAGTTTTCAGTACTTTGGGCTTCCTGAAGTTAAAGGTTAGAAACAAATTAGACGAAAATTTGGATAATTGTTTGAGGCTCTATAATTCTAGGTATGAGGTAGAAATTTTCCCTTATGATAGAGCTCTTAGCATTTGGAGAAACCAATGTCAAAAAGGAGGGATTGCCAACATTTCAAACCCAAGTGGCAGTGGCGGTGGCAGTGGTTCATGTCTTGATATTGGAAGCAATGAAGATGATGTTGACCTTGTCATGCATATTGATGTTGATAGTGAATCTAAATAAAACACAATGGAAAATGAAGTGTTATATGCAATAAATGAGGAGGATTTTGGTGATAGTGATGATGAGTTGTTTTAGGCGGATTGGCAACTAGAGTAACTTCTCAATCTCAAGTTCTAGCTTCTACATGAGTCAAGTAGTAGGCTAGTAGTAGTAGCTCTGATCTAAGACTCTATCCACTAATTAATAATGTCTGTAAAAGTCAATTTATAGCCTTCATTCACTATCCTTTTATAGATGCTTAATTTATTTTTTGAACATGTTGATGTTACAAATTTACATGTTGAGATTTTCATTGATTATATTCTTTTAACATGTTGAGATTTTCGTTGATTCTAGTTCTTTTAGAAATTGTAACATAATGCATTTAACAGAATAAGCTCTATTTAAAAAAAATTGTATTATAATTTATAATTATAAATCAGCCTGTAACATAATACATTTAACAATTACAAACAATTAAAACCCTTTGCAAATGACTTGATGTCAAATTGAGATGACCATTGACCCTGAATTTCCTTTTGCAGATACAAGGGAGCAACAATAGCTATAGGTCAGTTTGTAATTGTATATTTAATCAGATTATTACTACATAATACATTATGTGTATACAACATAGTTCCAAGAATCATGATGATTCACACGATTCAACGATTCGATTTGAGCTTGCCAATTTTGATCCGATTCTGATTCTTGTTACTTTGGTACTATATAATCACATTGCCAATTGTACACTTTTTTCAAGTAGTAGGACTAGGGAAATCTTTTCCATCTGCTCTATGTAGTAATAGTATGCCAGTTCCTAGCTGCCCAACTATCTTGATATGCTAGCTCTTGATTCCTATAACAATTAACAGTAAACAAATTTGAAATTAAATCCAAAATTTGAAATTAAAGAGAAACAAGTAACAAAATGATTATAGTACTATCACTTACTAAGTTGTTACTTCTTAGTGCTATCAGCTATGAGTCAGGACTACCAATGACAACAACAATAACAACTTCAATTTGAGAAGATGACCTAGCTTCAAAGAATTTCTTTAGAGTGCTCCATTCTACATCATTTGGAAGCTCCATGTGTTTGAGGTTGTAGCTAAATAGTTGTAATCTCATCAACAATAAATACTTCTGAGAGATATTTTTACATGAATCAAGAAATTTATCTATAACTTCATTCATTGTTGATAGTGGTTTGATGCAACTTGCAATTCTTTCTGGAGTGGTTTCCTCAGGTAAGTTGCCTAAATCATAATTCATGTTTTCCTGTAAACTTTTCATATAATTTTCCTTTCCAATGAATCTACCATCTGAGCCAGCTAGATTTGGTAATCCAATAGTCAACAAGTTTAGTATGATGTTATTCATTTTCATCAATTATTTGGAAGCAGATTTGAGAGCTTCATCTATTTCTGTTACTTGTTCACAATGGTGACCGCATTCAATGGTCATTACAAAGGCATCCAAGCAGTTGTTTATTCCATGGTTTTCCAAATCCTTGTCATTGGATCTCTTTACTTTATTCAAAATTTGGTTAGAAATATTTTTTAAGGAATTGGTGAAGATTTGTCTTTTACCCACAATCTCACTTTTTACATTTTTATAGGCAAGTCTGAGATTGCTATTTAAATCAAGCCATTCAAATAAACTATCACTATTCTTCATTATTTTGTCTCAATTTTCTTGTTTGATAAGCTTAACCATGTTTATTAAAGTATCCTTCACATGATGGTCTTCGAAAGAGGTCATTCTATTTTCTGCCATTACATTCTCTATCTTTTTCTTCATTTCAGACATCTCTTTTTCACTCTTTTTCTGTATTTCCTCTAGTTTCCCTTGCCAATTAGTTGCTCTCTTCCTCTCATCCTCCAATTTCTTCTTCAAATCTTCAATTGTATTTTTAGTAGTTACTTCTTTTTTCTTCTCATCCTCGAGTTCCCTTTTCAAATCATGGATTGTCTTTGTAGTGGACTCCTTTTTCTTCGCATTGTCCAATTCCTTCTTCAAATCATGGAGTCTTTGAGTAGACTTCTCTTTCTTTGCATTCTCCAATTCTTTTCTCAAATTGAGGATTTTCTTTGCAGCTAACTCCTCTTTTTTCTATGCATTCTCCAATTCCCTCCTCATGTGGTGGATTCTATCAGTGCTTGTAGTAGCACTAGACTCTGTTTTCTTTGCATTCTCCAATTCCTTCTTCAAATTACTAATAGTTTTTGCAGTTGACTCTTCTTTTTGTTTCATATTCTCCAATTTCTTATTCAAATTTTTGATTGTGTTATTTTCCACTTTGAAAGCCTTTCTCTCAAGTGTGAGGCCTCCAATTGTTAAAGGCAAGGAAGGAAATATTGTTTTATTTTGTTGTCCACTGGAAAGTTCATCTGCGCTCTCCATCTGTCATATATATTCTAGTGCAAAAACTATTTGTGTAACATGCATTGGAAGTTTGTAGGGTTCAACTGCTAAACCATAAAACCTTAAGACAGTGTACTCTTCCATGAAAAACCAGTCAGCCAATTGAATCTGACTTCCTTGTTGAATGCAATCTTTACAAGACAAGTAATCTAGGCATCAAAGTGCTTGTGATTTTTTGGTAAATAGGTACCAAAAAGAAGTCTACAAAATGGTTGTAGTTTTTATTTGCAATAGTCATCCTCATCTTATGTGTCCACTCATACACTTGACTTTGAGTCTTTGATTTCTTCTGGATTCTCTCACCAAACTTATAGACCTCAATATCAAGCTTGTTGTTCTCTGTCTCAAATATTGAGTGATGCTTTACTAAAAGAAGGTAGCATAAGTAACTTGTGAACCTAAATATCTTCATCTTGCTTGTAGTTGTACTTTGTTTAATCATCAATAATTGTTGTTGCATAGATTCAATAATGTGTTGAACAAAATTATATCTTACATCTACCTTCTCAACTGACTAACCTTGACAATGGATATTATAAATCATTTCAAGAACATTGGCTCTAACTTCCTTGTTACTGTCCAATCTTAGACAAAATGATAACAAATAAATAGTATTCTAAACCCATGACACAAAAATATCATATTGATAAGGAGACTTATGGTCTATGTCTAGTGTAACACTAGTAGAGGACTTTGAGTTTATTAAACCCTTAATAAATGAATCTTGAGAAACTCTTTCCAGTTTATCATAAGCCTGTGTTAGTTTATCCAAGTCAATGCACTCGTTAGAGCTTTCTAGTTTAAACCCTAGCCCTAGGTCTAACCGAGTGAAAAATTCACTCTCAGTTATGGATAAAATTTCCTCCTGAGTGTTTTGGTTTACAATTGCCTTTCTATTTTCATCATAATTTTGAGTGCATAGCATTACAATTTTAGGGCAAGGAAATCCTTCAGGTATAGAGAGGTTTGCTAATCCAGTAACCAGAGTAGCTAGTTTATTTGTATGTGCACGAATACTATTGTTATATTTGTAATAATTTGTCCCCTTTTGTGGATCTTTCCACTTATTAAATAATGAATGTCTAATTCCTATGATTCATAAATCTCCATGGATAAAAAGATAAAAAATATCATGACATTCATTAGTGAAACTTGGAGTTTGTAGCACTTGCTTGAGTTCTATAATGTGTTTCTTTTCTTTTATGCTTGCACTCATACAAGAGGTTTTTGACTTTGTTTTGTCCATGCCTACTACTGGTCATTACACAAAATTCTTCTTGAGGCCCTATTTAGAATAACTGTAAAGTGTAAACCTAAGATAGTTAAAATCAAGATTTCTGTTGCTGCAAATTGCAATGAAAAAAGTTAAAAAAAAATAAAATACCTGGAATCGAGATTGGATAATCGGTGTTGTTGTCTAATACTCAAGTTTCACACTTTCAGTCTTCAAAACAAAAAATGAAATTTTGCCAATCTGAAAAAATTTGAAATTTGAAAACCCTATCGTATCAGACTCTAAAACAATGAACATATAGGGTAGGGTTAATAGTTTAAAGAAAGTATTAAGTAATTAATGGTTTTAGGTATGTTATTAATAGTATGTACAGTGTACATGTAAATGACATAAAGAGTCAAGACTCAATAGTTTAGTAATGTACATAACAACAATAATAAAAAAATTTAAAAAGAAAAAAATTATTACATTGATATACATTTCTATAAATTTTTTCATTTTAAATTAATTAATTAATAAAAATAGAACTTAATTATCGATGATTCGATATGATTTTCGGGTGAATTTGTGTAGTGATATCACTGTTGTCAAGAGTCATCCAGAACTGTGACACGTGTCTGTCAATCATGACACTTGTCAATGACACATGTCACAATTTTGGATGAATCTAGGCACTTGGGAAAGCATTCTCCAAATCAACCCAAAATTCATCTCAGTTGTCGATCTTTCTTTTTATCAACAGCCAAGATTTCAATTTTCGAGTAGAATCTTGTAGTACACATGTCCTGATTTCAGATTAATTTAATTATTAATATTCAATGAAGATATATTAAATTTTATAAAATAAAATTGGTGCAAAGATATGAAACAAGTGCCACTAGTACTTGCCTTTAGTTTTTATATAAATTTAATTTAAATTTAAATTTTATTCATAAATATATTATATAATCATTTATATATATGTTCTATTACATATATATCATATGGTTATAATTATATTATATTATATGTTCTATAGACTATTATATAATAAATAATTATAAATAAAAATAATAATATTTTTATAATAATAATAAAAAATCTTAAATGATTATATAATATAAGTAATATTATTTTTAATTGAATGACAAAAATATATATTATAATTTATAAAAAAATACATTATTACAATATAAAATATTAACCAATGCACTTACATTAAAAAAATAAAAATAATAACATTAATGAATCACATTGAAAATGAAATATTTAGCTCTTAGCCCTAAGCCTAGTAGCTACCGACAAGTACTAATAATTATTAATAAATTATAATGACAATAGTTCAATTTAAATAAAATTTTAAAAAATAATTTAAAATATTATATTTTTATTCATATTTATAATTCATATTCAAAATAAAAATGTAATATAGTTTAATTATCTATAAATTATTAGCATTTATTGATAATTGTTATAATTGTTTATAAACATAATTATTAATAATATTATGTAATGGGCACCCTTGGATGTCCCAAAAAAACTAAACCATATTGTTGAAAGGAATTATGTCAAACAGTTTGCATTCAACTTCTTATTTCTCCGTTTAATGTTTTAAACCCCTTATAACTCTGAAAATCAAACGTTTATTTGTTTGTTATGTTTCGTGCATGGAATTGGTATCATACAACATAAACAAGAAAGAAACTACAATAGTATGCAAAGTGGAAATGAACTGCTGCTAATAAAATGTTATTTTCAGAATTCATAAAACCAAATACATGGCAGATTTATCAACTCACTAATTACTTCAGCAGTATTGACATAATACTCCAGCCCATGCTTTCGAACTTGTTGTTACAATACTTTGTCCTTCAATCAGTCCACTACCTTCATAATATCATTCCCTCAAAGCGGCATAAGCATCGAACAAGTAGTGAAGAAGATATGAGCAAAATACCAAATCTGCCTATAGCCGAAAATGCAATTAAACTGCCTGAAAATGAAGCCAATAAAAAAGAATTCCAAAGGCCAAACCCCAAGGGAATGATGTCTAGAATGTTACAAGAGAGGATAGACGTCCTCAAATGCCAAGAACGGAGCCGCAACTCACACACCAATTTCTTCTCATATTCAACCTGCCTAATGAAGCCACAAATGCTTCCTTTTATTCTATTTCCAAGGGTCCGCTCAACTCATATGGGCAATGTGGGATAAAAGATGTGTAATATATAAAACATATATTAAAATACCCCTTATGTCTCCCTTGGGTACACATCACCATAAAATAAATATTAAAGTAACACTTTTAATATTTTACAATTAAATTAGACGTTACTTTAATAAAACTTCAAGTATTAAAATGTATTAGCAATCGGACTCTGAATAATGCGAGTGATAGCGCATCGAAAAGCTCTCACTGAGGAGTATCGAATTCAATCACCAAAATTGACCTGCACTGTGTCTTGTCGACTTACTAAAAATAGTAAGTATGCCTGAAACTGAGTAAATCAACTTTGTTTTGGCCCAAACTGGAAATGGCTAGGCCAAAACACTCCAAGATCTCATTAAACCCTTCGTTAGCCCTCGGGACCATGTAGAACAAGGCTAATGCACACACACTTGGTCAAGTGCTAAAATGGGGACATTACAGTCTGCCCTCCTTGAAATTGCTTGTCCTCAAGCAATCTCAGTCCAGCCTGCTGAATAACCTGCTCACTCTCCCATGTAGAATCTTCCTCCGACAGGTCTTTCCATCTGACCAAATACTCCTTCACTATCCTGTTTCTAAGCTTCCTCTCTCTGGTGTCCAGAATAGCCTCGGGTACTAACACAAGCTTCCCCTCCTCATCCAAAGGGGGTAAATCTATAGAAGACACTACACTTTGACCAATGACTTTCTTAAGCCTAGACACATGAAACACATTGTGCAGTCGATTGCCCTCTGGAAGCTCAAGCTCATAGGCGACTTTGCCCACTTTGCGAATCATCCTGTAGGGACCATAAAATCTAGGTTTCAACTTTTCAGCTCCGCTCTTTTTGAGCGATGACTCTCTATATGGTTGTAGCCTCAAGTAAACCATATCCCCTATCTCGAAGCTACGCTCTATTCGGTGCTGATCAGCATACAATTTTTGTTGATTCTGGGCCTGATGTATATTCTCTTTGAGCACTTTCAAGATGTCTTGACTACCCTGCAATAATTTTTTGGCTTTGGGCACTCTACTGTCCCCCAAAACTAAATCCATGAAGCTAGGTGCTTCATAACCATAGAGTGCCATGAAAGGAGTCATCTTGATGGACATATGATAAGTGGTGTTATAACAATACTCTCCCATATGCAACCATCTGATCAAAGCCTTTTGTTGTGTAGTTACATAGTTCCTCAAATATCCTTCTGCCCATTTATTCACAATCTCTGTTTGCCCATCTATTTGCGGATGATAACTAGTGCTAGGTGTAAGATCTGTACCACACAACCTAAACAACTCTTGCCAAAAAACACTCATAAACTTACTATCCTGGTCGCTGACAATGAATCTGGGCAGCCCATGTAACTTGAATATCTCTCTAAAGAAAAGATCTGCCACCTGTGCTGCTATGTAAGTGGACGGAATAGCAAAGAAGTGAGAAAACTTCGTCAAGCGGTCCACCACCACATAGATGCAATCCCTTCCCTGCACTCGTGGTAAACCAGTGATGAAGTCCATCGAAATACTTTCCCATTTCCTATCAGGAATGGGCAAGGGTTGTAATAAACCTGCAGGAAATGTGTGCTCTCCCTTATTCTATTGACAAACTACACACTCCCTGACATACCTCTGAACATCATCCTTGAGCCCTTTCCATGAAAATCTCTCTCGGATCTACCTGTAGGTCTTGAAGACCCCCGGATGTCTAGCTGTGGGTGCATCATGAAATGCCTTCAGTATCGCCTCTCTCAAATGTGATGACGGAATCAAATAAACCCTATCCTGAACTCTGATCAATCCATCTATCACCTCATAGCGATCATCCTGTATGGTACCTGAAATCAATCCAGAAGCCCAAGCATCTCTGACATACTCTGCTATAATCTGATCTCTCCAATCTCCTAAAATCTCTGCCAAAGCACATAAGTGAGGTCTCTGAGATAAGGCATCAGCCACCACATTTTTCTTACCTTTGACAAACTCTATGTCAAAGTCATAAGCCTGCAATTTAGTCACCCATTTTTGTTTCCGGTCATTAAGATCATGCTGGCTCATGAAGTATTTAATATTGTTGTGATCAGTCTTGATCACAAAATGACCACCTACCAAATATGATCAAAATTTGGCCAATGCATGCATTATGGCCAACATCTCTCGGTCATAGACAGAATAACTTTTCTCAACTCCTCGGAGCTTCCTACTCTCAAAAGCAATGGGATGCTTCTCCTGCATCAATACTGCTCCAATCCCATCACCTGATGCATCACAATGAAGCTCAAAAGGCTTCGTGAAATTTGGTAGAGCTAGAAATAGACATGAAGACATTACCTACTTGAAATGCTCAGAACACCTCTGTGTTGCCCTTGTCCACACGAGGGCTCCTTTCTTGGTAAGATCTGTCAAGGGTGTAGCAATCTGTGAGAATCCCTTAACAAACCTCCTATAAAAACCACATAAACCAAAAAATTCCTTAAGCTGTGTAAGGTTTGTGGGAGTAGGCCATTCTATAATAGCTCTAATCTTTTCGGGATCAACCTGAACGCCATCTGCACTAATGATATGCCCAAGGTAAAGGAGCTTAGTCATGCCAAACTCACATTTAGATTCTTTGGCATACAATGACTCTCTCTCCAGAATAGATAACACCTCCTCTAGATGATGTAAGTGCTCCTCCCCGGTCTTACTGAAGACCAAGATGTCATCAAAAAAGATCAAGACAAATCTCCTCAGCTGCTTTCTGAATACCTGGTTCATACAACTTTGAAATGTAGCAGGCACATTGGTTAGACCAAATGGCATAACCATGAACTCAAAGTGGCCATAATCACATCGGAAGGCTGTTTTCTCAATGTCCTTTGCTCTCATCCTGATCTGATGGTATCTGGATCGCAAATCAATTTTGGTGAAGAAGCATGCCCCGTGCAACTCATCAATCAGCTCATCAATCCTAGGAATGGGATACCTATTTTTAATTGTTTTCTTATTCAGTGCCCTGTAATCGATGTACATGCGCAACATCCCATCCTTCTTCTTTACCAACACTACTGCTAAAGCAAAGGGGCTCTTACTGGGCCTAATATGCCCCATCTCCAACAAATCCTTAATCGCCTTCTCTATCTCATCCTTGTGTTTCTTAGGATGACGATAGGGAGTAATCATAACTGGTTTGGCTCCCTCCTCGAGCTCAATAACATGTTCCATCCTTCTGTCAGGAGGAACCCCATGAGAAATATCGCTAAATACTTTAGTGTGTCTATCAAGTATCTTCTGGATATCTTGTGGATGACTCTTTTCTTGTGGCTCTGGTGAAGTTGGCATAGTGTAGCACTCTGCCGCCCACTCCATGTCATCATGACAAAAAAGTCTCTGCATTCTCCTCAAGGACACTACTCTGCAACCTCCATCTGAAAGTCCTCTAAGTACCACAGTTCTTCCCTCATGTTGGAATCTCATCTCCAATTTCGCTAGATTGAGTGTGAACTCAACTAGTGAAGCCATCCATGTCATGCCGAGGATGACATCATAATCTCCCATGTCCACAACATAGAACTCATCCTCCAACTCGTAGCCATCTCCAAACCTGATGCGAAGATTAGATATCTTCCGAGTGCATAATAACTTATCACCGTTAGCCACCATGACTTTAAACCCATCATGCTTCTCTGTCTGTAACCCTCTCCTGGCTACCAACTGTGCATCTATGAAGTTATGTGTAGCCCCAGTGTCAATAAGAGATATCACTTTTTTCCCCTGGATAGTACCCCTGACCTTAAATGTGATTGCCTTTTGGGCCCCTGTCAAGCGTGCCAACGATCTATCATCCTTAGGAATGTTGCTCTCCTCTATAGTGTTACCCTCATCTGAATCAGAGTGCTGATCCTCCCCTTCTGACTCTGACTCTTCTGCTAAAAAATACTCCATTTGATTTGCCTTAGCCTTGAGAGAACATTTATGAGATAAGTCCCAAGGCTCTCTACAATGGAAGCACAGCTTCTTCTTTCGAAGTTCATTCAAGGTTTCATTGTCTAGTCCTTTTGATCCTTCTTTGGGTTTGCTATACTCTTTCTGAAACGATTTTTTGTCTTTGTCCTTGCGGTAGGAAGAATCTGTTGAATGGTTTTTTCCTTTGTATACCGAAGGGGCTAAATCTCGTGCCTTTTTTGTTTCTTCAGCTAAGGTGAGTGGATCATGTCCCTTCACCCAACCTCGTAATGGATCAGCAAGACCATCACAAAATAACACCACCAATCTCCTAGGAGAGATATCAGTAACAAGTACAGACAAGCGTTGAAAATCGGCAATGTAAGCATCCACAAAACCTAATTGTTTTAACTGTGCTAGCTCCTTGAAATGTAACTCAGGATCCTTAGTGTCAAATCTCTCAATCAATGTTTCGGTGAATTCCTCATAGGATGTAATCTGATTATGCCCCAAAGTCACCATGCCATGATGCCACCATTCATGTGCAATGCCATCCAAGTGCATAGCCGCATACTTGATAGCCTCCTCCTCAGGCATAGGATTTAGCTGCAAGTATGTATCTACCTTCTGCACCCAAGCTCGTGCAGTCATCTTCCTTGAAGCATCATAATAAGGTAAAGAAATTTTTCCAACTTTCTTCATCAGCTCAAAGTTTTGATTCCTCCCTCCTTCTTTAGGCATATGTCTCATCCTCAAGTCCATATAATCTCTAAGGGAAATATCCGCCTGAAACTCCGATCCACTAGCCTCCCAGTCCCTCCTGAACTGATCCTTTAACTCGGTAATTTGTGGTTCGTTTACTGGTTGAACCGGATCTTTGGGTGGGAAAGTGGGTAGAAGAGGTCTCGAGCTCGCAGTCTGTGCTGGGCGTGCAACGTGTCTAAAGTTATCAGCCTCATTCCCATTGTTGTCGTGTCCATTATTACCATTAATGTTATTCTCAGGACCATTATTGTTGCCTTGGCCTCCCTGGTTATTGTTTCCCCCATTGTTATTGTTTCCCTCATTGTTATTGTTTCTATTGTTGGCATCACCTGGATTAATATTAACACCCATCTGTCTAGCCATGAGCTGCAACATCATGTCCATTCACCTATTCTGCTCCTGCTGCATACGCTGCCCCTGCTCTAATGTATCCAGTAACTGTCTGAACAGTACCTCCCCCTGATCTGGACCAGCATTTTTGCCTCCGCCTAATCCTGTTTTCCTGTCATCTCGATCACCCATATTATTGTCCTGATCAAAGAATATCTCCTCTGTGTCTGTATGGTTGGATTTAATGTCCACCTGCACGGATGTACTAGACTGTTTGCTTTGCAAGTCTGAAATCCTATTTTGTCTTGCTCTGGTATCGTGGAAATTATAAGACCCCTGTTGCATGCCCAAACATAAATGCTTAGCCTGTGTTTTTTACTTACTTTTTCCCTCTATCCGGCTGTTCCAAATTTCCTATAAGACCTCCACAGGATGGTAAGACTTATAGCTCTGATACCACTGTAATGGGCACCCCTGGATGTCCCAAAAAAAAAACCAAATTGCTGAAAGGAATTATGTCAAACAGTTTGCATTCAACTTTTTATTTCTCCGTTTAATGTTTTAAACCCCTTATAACTCCAGAAATCAAACATTTATTTGTTTGTTATGTTTTGTGCATGGAATTGGTATCATACAACATAAACAAGAAAGAAACTACAATAGTATGCAAAGTGAAAATGAACTGCTGCTAATAAAATGTTATTTTCAGAATTCATAAAACCAAATACATGGCAGATTTATCAACTCACTAATTACTTCAGCAGTATTGACATAATACTCCAGCCCATGCTTTCGAACTTGCTGCTACAATACTTTGTCCTTCAATCAGTCCACTACCTTCATAATACCATTCCCTCAAAGCAGCATAAGCATCGGACAAGTAGTGAAGAAGATATGAGCGAAATACCAAATCTGCCTGTAGCCAGAAATGCAATTAAACTGTCTGAAAATGAAGCCAATAAAAAAGAATTCCAAAGGCCAAACCCCAAGGGAATGACGTCTAGAATGTTACAAGAGAGGATAGACGTCCTCAAATGCCAAGAACGGAGCTGCAACTCACACACCAATTTCTTCTCATATTCAACCTGCTTAATGAAGCCACAAATGCTTCCTTTTATTCTATTTCCAAGGGTTCGCTCAACTCATATGGGCAATGTGGGATAAAAGATGTGTAATATATAAAACATATATTAAAATACCCCTTATGTCTCCCTTGGGTACACATCACCATAAAATAAATATTAAAGTAACACTTTTAATATTTTACAATTAAATTAGACGTTACTTTAATAAAACTTCAAGTATTAAAATGTATTAGCAATTAGATTCTGAATAATGCGAGTGATAGCTCATCGGAAAGCTCTCACTGAGGAGTATCGAATTCAATCACCAAAATTGACCTGCACTGTGTCCTGCCGACTTACTAAAAATAGTAAGTATGCCTGAAACTGAGTAAATCAACTTTGTTTTGGCCCAAACTGAAAATGACTAGGCCAAAACACTCCAGGATCCCATTAAACCCTTTGTTATCCCTCGAGACCATGTAGAACAAGGCTAATGCACACACACTTGGTCAACTGCTAAAATGGGGACATTACATATTAATCAAGTCTTCTGATTGGCAATGGCCCGACACATGTCACGATTCTAGATGAATCTAGGCACATGAGAAAGCATTCCTGAAATCGGCCCAAGATTCATCTCAGGCCATTGATCTTTCTTTTATGCAATGGTCGAGATTTCGGGCAGAATCTTTAAAATAAGGAAGGATTCAAAGGAAACATTATTTCAATCCATAAATTTGCATATCAATGGCATTCTGGTGTAGGTCTAATGGAGCCGACCTTCACTTTTAAAACTTCAGAACAACAAAAAGTGTTGTTTGGGAGTGTGGCAGATCACCGGTTGAAGAAAATGGTGAAATTTCCTTCAGAAGCAGTTACTGAAGCTATGCAAGAGAAATTAGGGTCATTTTTCTATGAAGCTGACCACCATTGGAAGGTTCAGGTGGATATAGAAGCAATGATAATAGTGTGGGGTTTGCATATTGGAGAGCATGAGAAAATTGTGGCATGGGTAATGAGGGAGCTTTTTGAGGAAGCTCTAATTCCAAATTTGGATGCGTTACTAGAATGGGTGCATCCAGGATGGGTATTTGATTTTAGTGAAGGATATGCAAATGAGGAAGAAGATGTTGAAAAAAGAATTTTTTTCTTTGTAGAGTAGTCACGTAGATAGATAGATCAAGAAGCTTACACAAATGAGTGTCGACATGCATGGCGTGCACTCAAATGTGCAATCTTGGCCCACAAGGAATAGAAGAAGGTGGCCACCATTCCACACAATTTTCCTAAAGGAAAATGATCAGCAAGGATGTCATAGCAGAATGAATCGATGATCATGTTTTTTGAGAGCTTCAAGGATTATTCGGACAATGACCTAGGAGAGGTCCTTTTTAGAAAAGAGTGATGGCTTTCAAGAAAATCGGCTTAGCAGAGGCTTTTTGTTTTTAGAATGTATAGGTGATATATCCTTTTGTAAATGATGATCCCTTAGAAAGAATTAAGGACTTTATAATCATGATGTAATTATTATTATTATATTAATAAAATCAAAGCTATTACCGATCAAAAAATAAATATTATAATAGTTTTAATATATATAAATAAATGATTTTCTTTTCTATTATAGAATTGATTTTCTTTTCTATCATAAGCTTTTTATTGTAAAGATGATATGAAAAATTCAATGAAGATATATTAAATTTTATAAAATAAAATTGGTGCAAGATATCATGAAATAATAATAATGACAATAGTTTAATGTAAATAAAATAATTACAATTTAAAAATATAATTGCAAATGCTATATTTTTATTCATATTTATTATTTAGTTTCAAAATTAAAATATAATATAGTTAAAATATCTATAAATTATTAAAATTTCAAATATATTGAAAATTGTGATAATTGTTTATAAACTATTCTTCATCATTTAAAAGATTTCATAATGAAAAAAATGGTTAAGAATAGGTGACAAGATAGGTATGAAATAAAAATTTGACACATAAATTATCAAAATTATATTTAACTTTGTTAAGGTTATAATCTATTAATCTTTAGTTTTCCTTGAAGCTCCATTTGTTTTAACCAATCAAATTAAACAAAAATAGTTAATTATTAATAGTTAACTATTTTTAACAAAGTCGCAGATTAACAGTAACATTTCAATAGTGCATTGAGAATCAAGATGCAAAAAACAAACTTACAAAGTTGTAGACTAACAAGAACAACGATTTGAGAAGCCAAAAACTATTGTTTTCATTGATAATATTTTAAATTGTACAAGGTACATAGTACTAATTCATAGCATAGATATTCAAGATAGCTGATTAAATCAGCCTAGTTTTACTATTTCGTAATTTACAAGAAAGGGCAAGGCCTAATCCAAAGAAAAATACAAATATCTTTAAAATATTTTTTTGCCCTAAGGGCAACGGGTAAGGAAACAATATTCGAAAATAGGGCTGAGGGAACAGGGAACCAGGGAGGCTAGAAGCATGAGTGGGCTGAGGGGCTGAGGGCTTGAAGCCTTTAATCAGAAAGGTCTTCAAGTCCGTCCGTGAGGAATCTACTGGAGAAGATGATGTCGCTGAACTCGTCCAACCATGTGAAGTCAATCTTGTTGATGTCATCCAACAACAACCATTTCCATAGGAAATCCCTTCTAAGCCACACCCACTTTCGATGGCGAGTCAACTGTCGTTCATTCATGCCAAGCAAAAAAAGATGCTTATGTATAATGCACCCTATGCCTTCCTCCCAGCACTTGTCTGCTACATTTGCAAAAGGGATGCCAATGCTCGGCCCTAGTATATACTCAGCTAATACAAGAATTTTGACATCATCTTCTAAAAACCTTTCCTTAAAAACATTATGCAGAAGCATCAACATGTCTATTTGACTACCTCCAAGGTCAGGAAGAGATGTGAGGAAGTAGGAGGTAATATCTATGGACACACAATACGTCTTATCATTTCTCAAGAATTCATGGCCGAGTACCATGAATAGACCATGGTAGATAAAAGGACTTCGGGCATCTACCTTGCAATCTATGGAAAGGACATCGTTAGGAATTGTGCTTAGAAAGGGCTTTTGTAGAGCCATTGTAGTGCATTTGAGGCGAATTGGCATATCCATGACTAAGATTTAAGAAACTCTATAAACTGCAACTGCAAACCAAATTTAGATTGAAGAATATGAGGAATGATAATGAAAGAGGAATTGAAGAGGCTATTTAATGAAAGTTGCATTTAATTCTTTTACGTTCATGATCTTTCATATCTTATTTTTTCCTATTCCTATTCATTTTCAAGTGTGTGAAACACCGAAATGCATTGACATTAATGTCGAATAGTTGATAGTGGCTGACATTGAGTAATGATTTCCATGCAAACCTTTCCATGTGTCTCCATTCCAAAGAATCATGTGTGACTCCAGGTCTTTTCAAGCGAGTGGCCCTGAGATGCATCTTCTATCGTTGATCTCCAACTAATCAATGGTCAATAAAACTATTGTATTTACTATTAACAATATGAAAGTGATAGTTTTATTAACAACAAACCTAAGACAGTACACAAGTTGATACTTGAAGTGACTACTCAGTAGTCAGTACAGTTACTAGCCAATACATGTGCAAATTTCGCTTTCAGATTAAACAATTTTTTAGTTTACCACTAACGATTAGCCAAGACCATTATTATTCATTTTCTTACAAAATAAGTAATTTGCCTCTAACATTATTAATTCATTTTTGGCAAGGGGAAAAATAGCCATCATTTATTTATTCGTCGACCAAAAAAAACATTAATTTGCCACATTTAAAATGATTTTTGCTAGGGCAAGACAAAAATTGCCAACATATAATATTTTATTTCCCTATATGGAACAAAAAATTCGCCTTTGACATTAAAATTTTCCTGCCCATAAAATGTTGGATTTGCCAGCATTTTAGGCTTTTTTTCAAGAGGGGTTTCTTAAAGTTATCACTACAAAACATAAAATGCGGGATAGTGTTGGTCAATCAAAGTGCCAACCATACGTATAGTCAGCCTGACATGTCAGCTAGTCAAAGGATGACCCACAAACAAGAAACAAGGACCCACCTAGGACGCGTGGGAAAAGGTTGCTTCTTTGCATTCATTAAACACTAAGACATTCCATAATGTGGGAAAGTGCCTACCATGGATCTATGCAAGATCTAATGGCATGGAAAATATGGGCCCACGAGATGGAAAAGCATAGCCAAACAATATAATATAAGGTTTTAATATAAAATATTTTATGCCCCATTTATTTGAATTGGAATACGTGAATGTTACTATGTTTGAATTCAAATATGGCAATTTTGGTGGGAAGGCAAGTTTGGCCAACAAGTACTTCTCCAATTATAAGGAGAACACCAATATCCAGATTTCTATGGGAAACTTGTCCAAACTTAACCCAATTGGGAAAGGGGCAGTTCAGTTTCAGAAGGAGAATGGAAAGATAATTCCACTTCATGATGTGTTTCATGTGCTAGGCTTAGGTATGAATTTGATTTGTGTATCTGTTCTTCAGGATAGGGGGTATAATGTACTCTTTAGAGGGACACATGTGTTGATTAAACACAAGTATTGGAAATCACCCATAACTATTGGAGTTAGGAGTGGTCACCTTTGTAGGTTGTAGTTTGATACTCCTAAGACACTCATGAGCAGCAGTAATCCTAGAGATCTTGGAGAACTATGGCATAGGAGGATGGGCCATATTCATCACGGAGCACTCAAATTGCTTTGTGAGACAGTGACAGGTGTTCTAGAGGTGAGCACAGAGCATGATGATGTATGTAAGGGATGCATGTTGGAAAACTTTGTGAAAGCATCTTTTCCAAGGAGTGACACTAGATCTGAAGGTGTTCTTGATCTAGTACATTCAAATGTATGTGAATTGATGTCAACAAAGTCTCTCAGAGGATATGAGTACTATGTTACTTTTATCAATGATTTCTCCAAGAAGACTTGGATATACTTCTTGAAGACCAAGGATGAGGTTTTAGGTCAGTTCCAAGAGTTCAAGGCTCTTGTAGAGAACTTGACAGGAAGGAAGATAAAGGTTCTTCAGTTAGACAATGGAGGTGAGTACAAAGGAAATAACTTCCAAGAGTTCTATACTAGAGAAGGAATCAAGAGAGAGTGGACTATTCCTTATAGTCCATAGTAGAATGGAGTTACTGAGAGGAAGAACTGTTCTATATCAGAGGTGGCAAGAGCTATGCTACATGACTAGGATTTGCCTCTCTACTTATGGGCAAAAGCGTGTAGTACAACAATCTACATTCAGAATAGGGTTCCACACAAGGCACTAGGGAAGATGACGCTAGAGGAAGCTTTCATAGGAAAGAAGCCAAATGTTGGTCACTTCAATATATTTGGGAGTTTGGCATATTCTCATATTCCAGGAGATACATGTACTAGGTTAGATCAGACTGTAGAGATAGGGTACTTTGTTGGGTACAGTAAAACATCAAAGGCATATAGGATTTTTATCCTCAGGACTAGAAGAATTATTGTCAGACATGATGTTAAGTTCATGGAGGACAAGGCATTTAGAAGGTCCAAAGATTTGTCAGTAGATGATCAGAGTGAGCAGCTAGCAGAAGCTCCAAGGCCTAGTCAAGGGCAGCAAAACACAAGTATAGTTGCCAGTACAAGTGTAGGCTCAAGTAGTGAAGTTTCATAGAGTATAGAGCAACAAGTGCAACAAGAACTGCATCTAGAAGACTTAGAGGTTGATATTTCATCCTCTATAGTTGGCAACAGGAAGTGCGAGGTTCAAGAGACACAAAGAGATACCCAAGAGTTTGTGGGAGCTCCTAGGAAGAGTACTAGACAATGAAGACAACAAACCAAGTTCAATAACCATTTGGCATTAGTTAGTCGGTAGATAGTGAACCTTCCAGCTATCAAGAAGCTGTATGATAGTATGGCAGGATGCTATAGTTGAGGAGTATAGCTCAATTATGCATAATGATGTGTGCAAGGTAGTGCCTAAACTAATAGATAGAGTAGTAGTTTGATCACATTGGATCTACAAGATAAAACATGGTACAAATGGTAGCATTAAGAAATACAAGGCAAGGTTTGTGGTCAAGGGGTTACTTTCAGAAGGAGGAAATAGACTATGAGGAGACATTTGTTCTAGTGGCCAGGTATACTTGTATATGAGTTGTGATCTCATTTGTAGCACAGATGGGATGGAAAATCCATCAGATGGTTGTCAAGACAATGTTCCTTAATGGTGAGTTGAAGGAGGAGGTACACATAGAGTAACCAAAAGGCTTTGTAGCACACAACAAAGAGACCCACATGTGCAGATTGAAGAAAGCCTTATATGGACTCAAGCAGGCTCATAAAGCTTGGTATGAGCATATTGATACACACTTGTAGGAAATGGGCTTTGTGAAGAGTGAAGCAGATGCTAACCTCTACTACTTGATGGTTGGTGGTGAAGTTATCATTCTTGTTCTTTATGTGGATGACTTGTTTCTTATAGGTTCACTAGGGCTCATAGAAGACTGCAAGAGGGACCTTTCAAAAGAGTTTCAGACGAAAGATTTAAGACTTATGCACTACTTTCTAGGCATGGAGGTTTGGTAGACAGATGGAGAGATTTTTCTTGGTCAAGGGAAATATTGCATTGAAATCTTGAAGAAATTTGAGATGGAGGATTGCAAAGCCATGTCTACACCCATGATCACAAATTGAAGGAAGGTAGATACATCTAAGGAGAAGGATGTAGATACCACCTTATACAGATAGTTTATTGGTTTGCTTATGTATTAGGTCAACACTAGGCTAGATATAACATTTGCAATAAACTCTCTTAGTTAGTTCATGGTTGAACTAAAGAGAATGTATTGGACGATGACCAAGCATGTATTGCATGGTACTGTTGAGTATGGGACCACATATGTTTGAGCTGAAGGTATCAGATTGATAGGCTATACTGACACAGATTGGGCAAGAAGTACAATGGACACAAGGAGCACTTTAGGGTGTTGAAACAGTTTGGGACCAGGAATTGTATCTTGGTTTAGTAGGAAGTAGAAATTTGTGTCTCTAAGATCAGTAGAAGTAGAATACATAGTAGCTAGCATGGCAACATGTGAAGCTATATGGCTTCAAAAGTTGTTAGTAGCCTTCTTTGGTTAAAAGATTGAGACTATTGTGATACACTATGATAACTAGAGTTGCATCAAATTGTCTGAGAATCCAATATTTCATGATAGGTCTAAAGATATAGACATCAGATATCACTTCATCAGAGATTGTGTATAATGGGGAGTTGTTAAGCTATAGTACATACCTACAGAGAAGCAAGTAGTAGACATTTTGACGAAGGCATTGGGGAAGGAAAAATTCATCTTCTTGATAGATAAGTTAGGTGTCATGCAGAACAACTTCCTCGCTAAGAGGGAGTGTTAGTTTTGGTAGCTTTAGACAACTATTCATCCATATGTAGTTAATTAGCAAATAATTGTTGTATTAACTAATTGGTTAGAGTTGGGGACAAATATTTGTTAATTAATTGACCACTTTTAGAAGCAACTAGAAACCGACTTGGTTAGGGTTGTTAGTTGTTTTTATCTCGACTGTCGATTGAGAATTAATCTCGGCTGTTGGTTTTCCAACATGAGTAGTATAAAAGGGGGTCAGAGGGGCATTTGGAGAAGAAGCTTTGAGAAGCTTGGAAAAGCTTGAACAAGAAAGTAGAAGCATTTTTAGTGTTAGCAAATGAGTTTGTAGTGCTAGCAAACAATTTGGCACTGTTATCAAGAGGGCAGTGATAGTGTTGGGGATAATAGTGGAGGAATATCAATAGGAGAAATTAGGAGGTTGTCTGAGTTCTGCTAGTGAGAGACAAGGAATTTTACATCTCTTGATTTGCTGAAGTTAATGTAATTTCCTCATATGTAGAACTGGTTTTCCCTTAGGGGTTTTTCCAAGGATGATTTGTCCAAAAATATTGTGTTCTTTGTGTTGTAAGTTTATTTTCATATTTTTATTGGTGAAGTTGCAGTTGTGTTATTTTTTGATATTAGCTAGCAATTTATTTTTTTGCAATTTTATAATCATTTAAGATAGAAGATTAATAATCAGTGACTGCAATAGGAATTTTCACACTTCGCAACGTTGTACATGCCAAATTCATAAATTTCATGAATTTTGGCCAGCATATTCTGTTTCTTTCCTTATGAATAAAGTTTATAAAATATTAAATTATTACACTTGCATCCAATAAAGGATAAGGTAAATTTGTTTCTAGAAAGTCTCGATATAAATTCATCACAAATCTGCAACTTCCATTATAAATTTGATATTTTTGAATATACACTATCGATTTCCATACACAAAAGTATGGTTCTATATAAAATAGTTGCACATGTAAATTGTTTTAGCAAAATTGATTACTTTCTTGCGTGTCAAGGATATTTTGGAATATACACTAACGATTCCCATCCACAAAAGTAGGGTTCTATATAAATTGTTTTACCAAAACCAATTGCTTTCTTGCTCGTCAAGGGTATTTTGGCTCATGTTTATATGTGTATAGCATGAAAGGTGGTTGTGGTAAACTTCCATTTCTAGTCTAAAGACTCTTTTCTTAATCCTATGTTTTAAAAGATTGCTTTTTGTGATAATGAGATATCTATTATAGGGAAACAATAATTAATACCTATGAACATTATACTTTATAGAATGTTTTGTGTTGAACCATGAAAAGCTAGTTAATCTAGCCAAAAAAAAAAAAAATCACTTTTTGCTTGAGCTTTTCTTATGTTGTTGTGAGAAGATGTTTACTTTGTAGAATGTTTTGTGTTGAACCATGAAAAGCTAATTAATCTAGCCAATTTTTTTTAGCTTTTTTCACTTGAGCACTTTTTATGTTGTTGTGAGAAGATGTTTATATGAGAGGGGTGTTAGAATGTCGAACAATAGGAAAGGGTAGGATAAAAATGATAGAATAAAATAAAAAATGTTATAAAAATGATAGAATAAAAATGTTATACTTTTTCTTTTATTTGCGAGCTTAAATATAGTTTTTAAAATGCTTTGGCCAAAGCTTTTTAACCATATGTTTATGCATTTTGTTTTGCATCTCCCTACCGCGTTCATGATTAAGTTCTACATGTTAGACATATGTGCTATTGTAGTTAGTATCACAGTTTCAAACAATCTGTCTGATCCACTTATTCTAGATTCCTAGGCTTCTCTAACAGGGTCAGAGAACACTACATGTCAAGAAGAGTCCACGAGAGCTAACCACTCCATAGTTGGGTAGTGGAAGTGTCTCGACCACACTCCCACCTCGAATAGCAAATGGATAAATGTTCAAGAGCCTATAGGAGAGGCATCTTAAGCATCATGTTTCTTGATGTACTTTATGTTTGATGTACCGATCCATGTATCATGTACCATACTGTATATTAAGAGATGCCCGACAAGTAGTTCAACATCAATTGTAAATGTTATACTATAACATTCTGTAGAATATATATATATATATATATATATTCCTATTGACTAGTCAAATTTGGACATCAACTTTGTTTTTTTTGTTATGACTCTTCCCCACTTTCTAGATATTGCTGATGTAGAATATTGTTGATGTGGCATATTGCAGGTGTGGCATGCTTGATAGGATAACAGTCCTTCCATGCTGCCATGTACCTTATTCACCAATTGCTTTCCAGAGTTCTTGTAGGGAAGTTGATAACAACAAACGATAATTTAACATTCTTCCATGTAAGACTTTGCGGATGCAACGATCCTTCCACACAAATGTATAGTTGACCAATTTTCAAAAGATAAAAAACATTATGAATTTTTTTGAAAATTACAACGTTTGATCTTCATGATCTACATAGTTTCTAGTCAAAAACAAAAACAAAAAAAATTAGAAGAAAATCACTATATTTTAGTGAATCTAGAAAAAAATAAAATTCAACTTTGCTTTGTCTTTGGTACTTTTTTTATGGGAGATTTGGCCTGTACTAGACTTTACTGCCATAAGGATCTTCAAGTGGCATGGATATTAATTGCAATCGCCATTGAGTGAAGAATGATAGGACTTAGTGTTGACCTCTGAATGAATCTGCACGTTACACATTTGCTTAGTGCTATATTTTTTATGGCCATCTCACCATTAATGTTCTTTATGGGTACTTAAACTTTGTTGCATAGGTTTTAACTAGAGAAAGAAAAGCAATAAAGAATGAAGTAAAATTAAATGTAAAATAGTTTGACAAAAGATGTTAAATTATCATTTATTTATACATAGAACAATCAGACGTCAGGCAAAATATATATGATGGCTATATTTAATGCTATAGATACTGGAAGTTACTTTTCAATCTTCCCGGAAAAGACGATAACAATTATGTGATTGGTTTATTTAGTCCTATTCCTTGTTTGGTTTGAAGATCCTGCCCTACCAAGGGCTGATAGCAAATACTGGTCTATCCCAGATCCCAAGGTTACCAAAATAAAGCAATTGGTTTCGTTGCCCTGTTATTGGAATTACACTAGCAACAGGCAAGTATTTGCAGCAACATCTTCATTAAGTCAATCAAGGAACCGACGAGGATAAAATTAATCGACCCCCTTTATTGTCAACTTCCTAAAGCACAAGTCTCACTAGTCTCAACCTCTATTATCTCGTCTCCAAAAGGGCCAAGATCCCCAAAGCGTAACACAATTTTGATTTCAAGATCAACAGATAAAATATCAAATGGTCTACAATACCAGTTGTGCCTTTTTTTCATCCACAACTTTGCTTTATGGTGCCCTAGTAGTTGCTGAACTAACGACACTGTTGACATCTGGATAAGAAGATAAATTTGAATGGTCCTGCATGTTATCTTCCAGGTCTCCACTTGCGTTCCAGAGAAAGGATGCATATGCGGCATGAACATCACTGAAACAAAAGGCAAAACAATATTATTAGTAAAGATTCGACATAAAATATCAGCAAACAAAGCAAAAAGATTCACAACTCAAAACTAACTATTTCAAGCAATCTACGGAAACATTATTTTCAATTTATATTGTTATTTTTAAAAACACTAAAGGTGAGACTGCTTAATAGATCGACAAAAGTTTAACATAATGATCTAAGCAGAAATGCTCAGCTTGTAATGGAAAATGAAAGAGGCAATAATCTCGCTATTGAACTTAATTCTGGAGAAGAATTAACTTCCAACTTGCAGGATTTTTTTTTATTTTTATGAAATCCCATTTAATATTTGTATTGTCTGTATGCTGCATGGTGTCTTATACAAGCCAAATAGTACCAAATGTGGATGCAAGAACTTAATTATCATGTCGACCTATATGAGTTTGCCAGTCACAGTAATTAGAAACCATTTTAAGATCTTTTCACTGTCTACATTTTTCCGTGAATCCATGCCTATATAGATTCTTGCTTTGTTGTATGATGAAGATGAGGGAGAATTTTATGTCTAAACCTAGACAATAGGCCAATTTGGTATATAAAACAAATTCTTGGAGAAAAAGGGGTGGGCGGAGGTGCACATTGTGGGGGCAATGTTACAAATTGAACAAAATTACAAGAACTAAACTTTGTTTGCCTAAAATGTTCATCTTTGATCAAAATTATTAAAAAAATTACACATGCAATAAAGAACAGCAAGGGAGAGGTGAGATGTAAAATAAGTTTACCAATCTGTGGGAGAAGCCTTCACAGCTTCCTCAAAATAATTCGAGGCCCTTTCTTCATCGCCATGAAGTTCCCACACCAATTTGGCATACTCCGCTAAAACTTTGCCATCGGCAGGTTGAGCCAAAATTGCTCTTGAGAAAAACTCCTCAGCCTTGCGATAGTCATTCTTTGTCTGTCATGCAAACATGAATATTGAAATCAGCCTGCAGCTTATCGTGAAATAGTATTATAAATTCGAAGAATCATTTCCCAACAAACAGGACAAAGTCTGAAAAGCTAATAGTCTAAGGAAAAGAAAGAAATTTCTGAATCTGCATGTTTTAGAGTCCATCTGGCATCCATAAAGAGCTTGTGGCAGTATCAGAAGAAATTCTGAAGTTGTATGTGACATGTCGAGTATTCAAGGAAAAGGTTGTAAAGAAGAACAAAAAACAAAGCTATATTAGTATTCAAAAAGCACCAGATTAGGACAAAATAAGACTTCAAATTACCGTAATCAGGATAGTACTTCGAGGAGTAAGAATGTCCAAATAACTCCAAAGATATTGGTAAACATTTCCAAAGATACTGGTAAACATTAAGAAGAATACACATACAGAATATGAAGTATATGTTATCTGTAGGTGCAATAGACATCCAATAGAAGCAGGTGCAAAGATGTCGTCTTTGGTAGCAGATTATGACAAGGAAAGAAAACCCAAAGGTATAAAGAATCTCCAATCTATTGAGCAGAGAAGAAGAAGAAAACAAAATTGCATTATTTGTGTGAGAAAAAAAGAATCTGTCCTGCAAGATACATAGAGAATATCCTTCAGAAAAGATGAGAATAAGGCAATGGTCCCATCAAAGGGACTTTCATATTCTTTCTCTGCAAATGTTGAGTTTAGGAGCTTTTTGCAGTCAAAGGGCTGGATGGACATAATATTTCACCTCTCCTAGACCTGTTTACATTAGTTGTCATTTCATACTTCATTCCCCAATTGAATTTTTTTATTTTGGCCTTGCATCATACCTTTGGAACTCTTAAAGTGGCATTTCAAACTTTTAGCATGCCTCTTCTTTGGTCTACAGTGTATCAAAACTCAGCTTGGAATTATATGTTGGAGTATTGACTGCTCTAGTAATTATTTTCTCACACCAAAATATTTAGGAACTGTTGATTAGATATGAACCCTTCAGTTGGTTTTGCAAACTTCTAGCCCCTCCAGTAGTGACTTGCTAGGGCTTGTTAGGATGGGCATTGCTGCAATTATTCTCCAATATATAGTCCCACGTAGTTGGATAACTGTCGAAATAACAAAAAAGAATATTCCCACCCCAAAGTTAATTGGGATGGGCATTGGACTCCTCCTCCTTGTGGAGTTCTGAAAATTAACACTGATGGTTCTTCCCGTGGGAATCCTGGCCCTGCCGGTATTGGGGGAGTGGCTCGTTGTAGTTCTGGGGATGTTAAATTTTTCTTCTCAGTTCATAAGGGTGATTACACTAACAATCTCATGGAAGCTCAAGCTATTTTATATGTTGTGGAACAGTGTTGCTTGCGGGGATGGAGTAAGATTATCTGTGAGTCTGATTTCCAAGTGGTGGTGAACATGCTTTCTTCGCAGGAGCTTGAGGATGTTAGTTGGCAGCTGGCCACTGTTGTTAAGCAGATTATTCTCTTCTCTACCTCTTTTCAGTTCATTAGGTTCACGTATATTCCTCGTGAATGGAACAGAGCTGCTGATTGTTTAGCCAAATGGGCTTCTAGTCATGATCCGGATTGGAATATTAGGGATAGGAGGCAATTGTCCTTTGAGATGGTGCAAGAATTTGATGATCTTGTTGCTCAGGATCGAACTCCTTGTTGAGCTCTCCTTGTTGTATTCCTTTTTGTCTTAATAAATTTTTACCCCTCTTTTTCCAAAAGCAGTGAGGACTTCCGAAGAGAACTTCTGGAGATTTCCAGTCGTGGGAGACTGAATTTAGTAGCAACCATGGAGAAAATTCTATGGCTAAGCTATGAGTTAGTAATCATCAATTTTTTCATTAGTTTTTTCCCCAAATAACCCTCTCACTTGCAAGGAATCTTTTTGTAGCCCATATTACATAGAATTTAGAAAAGTTAGGACCTTTCATCTGCAGCAGTCATAATTTATCTAGCTGACAGTAGCTGAATTATTTTTGGGGGAATTCCCCTTCTATGAAACCACTAGGTTAAAATCTTCCTCCTAAAAGGTCGGAGCTTCCTCTAGGGGAAGAAGGCAATCTTTTCTCTTTTGAAATGCATAATGTTTCACGGAGCTAACCACAGTTAAAAATAGGAGCAGTCCCTTGATAGCACCATTGCCTACGGAAATGACTTTATATGTACCAGAATATAGAAAGAACAGGAAAAAGTACACACCGTTAAATGGAATTGTCTCTAATGAATTTTCCATTCTAAATAATTCCAATTAATGTCTCTCGTTACTACCATTTACCATGTGACTTTGCCCAAAAGTTTCCTTTACTCGAAAAGCAATTCCAAGAGTAGATTCAGAAGCTTTCCAAACCCCGTGCATTTGGATGTCGGAATATAAAAGAGAAAATGAGACAGGTTGATCCACCAATTAAACAATTATGAGAGTGCTGTTCCTGGCTTCATACAATTGAATCGAGAAACAACACTCGTATAATGTTATGGATTGTGGAAATCTCTCAGCACTTAACGCAATTATGATCTGCAGAATCTGATCTCACGCTCCTTCAAAATTGTAAAACAATGTACTTACAACAAGTACAGCTTGGTGCAATCTGTTTATGGCTTTAAGAATATATATTTTGAGCTGGAAGCACCGTCCAGATTATGATTGAAAAGCACAGGCTAGTTCAGTGCTTCTAGACCTTTGAGCTCCTTATCCAACTTGAGCAGGGAATGAGATCTTACAGGGATTAAAAAGTTGAGACTATAGGGCTTTCTCCATTGGCAAGGACAGTGTGATTCGTATTGCTCTTCAGTGTAAACCCTGAAGGATCACAACCAAAGGGGAGATTGGCTAAATTTGGGGACTAAACAACACTAGCAGTAAGAATTTAATCGTCATCAAATTCACATTTTCAAATAGACACTGTAATACTGGAAAACAGTGAAAACTTACCTCGTATAAATATTGAGCATATTTCCTCAAAATAAGATAATTTACAGGATTATCCACAAGCATTCTCTGATAATAACTCTCCATATCTTCAGATCCAGCATCATATTCATCTCCTTCAGTGCCGTTAGGAATTCCTTTGGGAATATAACTTACATGCCCACTTCCACTTCCCATGTATATCGAAGGCTTCACCACACCAAACCCAGGTCCTCGAGCCAGAAACATTTCCTCTTCATTTCCGGATATAGCAAGGTCGGTCACACTGATTTTCTCCATGTCCTCATTTACAAAGCTAAATTCTGGCACATATGATTCAAAAACGTCAACATCATTTTTCAAGCTTCCATAGTGATCCGCTTCTTTCTTTTCATTACAGTACCAGGAAAGTGATGCATTAGATTTCAGAGAAGGCAATCTCTTGGTAGGTGACTTTCTAGACCATGGCTTGTTTAACGAAGTGAGATTAAACTCATCAGACATTTCAGCGGAACCCTTTGCCGGAACAGGGGATTCTCGGTTGACCAAACTCTCCAGGTCGCCTTCTGAATGAACTCGTCTGATATTCGACAACGAGTTCACTTCTTTCTCATTGTCGGCAGGAGAAGTGTTATAGCTAGAATGCAAGCGAGAGTGAGTAGTGTGGTAACAAAATCGATTGGCATTTTCTGACAAGGTAATTGCTTTCCCTATACTTTCCCTGATATTATCTCCATGAGGGATCAAGGATCCCAGTGTCGGCGCTGAAACACTACGGAGCAACATTGCTGTCGAAAATCTTTAAAAATTCGAAGGCTCTGCAAGGAGGGTCTGGTTGGAACTGCGGAAAAATACATAAAAATCAATATCTTTCAGTTATATATACAAAATACAACAAAACTTGAAGTGAACCATCAAATTGTAGTTGACGGAGACACTTCCAGACAAACAGAACTAATATTGAAGCTATCAGGCAAAATTATGTCGAGGGAAAAACAGAGCATCTCTCTCAAAACGAAAACAGTATCCTACAAAAATAGTTGGACAAATTAATGGCAGAAGTTACAACGATATAGTGCAAAAATTAAGTAGATAAAATAAACTTATGAAATACTAACAATTTTTACACAAAATAGTGCAAAATTGAAAGGAAACCATATCACGCATTACATACAAAAGAAAATTGAATTAATCCAATTACAGTTTCATAAGAGACGGTTGCCAAAAAAGCAAAGACATTATCCAATATGGGTTAAGTGTAATCACAGAAAATTTGAGTCCAAAGAAAATAATACAGACTGCCGCAAAACTGACCCAAGTGCTACGAAGGTATACTGCGGTTTCCGTAAAGAAGCAAATATGCCTGCGACGCCTACGGTTTCCCGGTAGCTTAAACGCAAACTCTCTATTCAAAATAAAAACAAACAAGATGCAGGCTTTTTACTTAGGCCTCCGTTCTTCTGTTTCAAAATAATAACGCTACAGAAAATACAAATAATCAAATAAATTTCACACGAGAGAATATCAGAGTAAAATTGGAAGAAACGAAAAATATCAATGGCAAATCGAGCAAATGTTCCATGAGATTCCGCAAAAGCTTAAAAAATCAAATCAAACTTCTGCCCGACTGCTCATAGCATACTAAAAAAATAAAAAACTGAAGAAATTATCGAAAAATAAAATCCTAGCAAACCTTGCACGAAAAGAGCGAAGTTAAAATATTGCACGAATTCTACATAACTTAACTAATCAAGAGCAAAATCAAGCCAAACAACCTTGCACGAAAGGAGCAAAGACAAAATATTGCACGAATTCTACAAAACTAAACTAATCAAGGGCAAAATCAAGCCAAACAGAGCAAGTATTACAAGAGAACCTGTAGTTTTGAGCCAAGGAATACAAAGCATAAAGGACCAGTTTAAATGAAATATAAGTAAAAATATACTCTGACCTGATTCAAAAGCTTTTCGCCTGGATCTTTCAGTTTTGCACGAATCCACCGCAAACTTCCTCTAGAATAGAGTCAATTAACATTTATTTTGTCGATGAATTTTCGAGTTCAAATACAGCTCCTGCAAATCTAATCATAAGCAAAGTGTACTGAAATCATATGCATTTAAAACTTAAATTTGTCCTGAAATAGATCATAGGATTTCAAATATGTACAATTTGATCACAAAAACTTCCGATGTGGAAGCATACTGCCTACCCAAATGGAAAAAAACATTAATTTTTTAAAAATTGAATCTACCGAAAGAACATTGGGCTTTCCAGCTGTCACGTGACATTCATGTGGACGTGTCGCTTCTTAGGGATCTTAACAAAAGTTAAAAATTAAAAAAAGTTTTCATATTTAACACACTTTTCAAAAAACCGTTTTTCGAAAAGCATGACACTTACGATATCTACATGACCGCTTAATAGGCAGTCCATATGTTTTTGTTAGGAAATTTATTTTTAAGTCTAAGTATGGTCTTGGGCACTATGCGATATATATTTGGAGGTTTTAACAAATTATTTTAACCATTTGATATGGGAGAGAGAGACTTAGAATGAACTTCTTTGATATTCTCTTGAATTTGTGTGGGGCATGATTCAAACTTTATCTTTTGTTTCGATGTTGGAACCTTACACTCAACAAGATTTGGTCACTGTAGGACTCAATAAGATTTTTTAGCTTCACCAATAGAATATTTAACTTTTCATATATTCATTATTGTTACATATAAACATATTTAGATCAGTTTTAAATTGATGTATACATTGATAATACCTCCTCCTTCTGGAGCATTCCTATTACTATGGACAATGTATAAGGACCACAAGTGACAATGTTATTCATCTTTGATTTTCTAAGGAATGTGTCATCCTTTATAAATCACTATTAGAGTGACACCACTCAATTTCTCAAAGAATTCATGGAATTGATGTTTGAGCAACTTTCAACCACTACTTTTGTCACTTTCTAATCTTCACCCGGGTCTACTACTTACACTGCTACAAGATATTTTTCTTTGCTTTGTTAAGCTCCCGTGGTTACGCATCATGAATTAACCTCCCAAAATTCTTTGTATTGCATGGAAGAGTATATTCCTTCATGTTTTTTGAAAACTTTCTTTAAAATTGTCTTTGAAATACCACCTAAAAATGCCCCTTGTTTATAGATGCTTACTAAAAACTCTCATGCCCCATTTCAAATTAATTTATTTCCTATGCTTAATAGTACCACTGTAACATGTCTTAGGCCAAGGTAAATTAATAGAGACACAAGAACATTTATATTTACCAATAAACACAATAGAATTTAATATTTTTTGGGCATTTGAGTAATTAAAATTAAATATGTGGCTATAAACAAAAGAGGCATTGGAATTTGTTTTCATGACTTATATTATGGTTGGGTGTGTGTTAGCCATTTCGGTTTGATAGTAGGGTAAATGCATAAATTTGGGGGACTAAAAAGGTCTTATTAATTCACTTTTTTTTCCCTAAAACTGGAAAAGTCAAGTCTTGGATAAGAAATTAAAGAGAGTTGCTTTCAAAATTGATGATGAAATAAGAGAAATAATTGTAGTTCTTTGAGTGTTCTAACTATTTTTTTTAAATGGTGCATATTTAGAAGTACATGAGTAGCACAAAGTGGTCTCGTTTTTACCAAAAAATAACATAGCATGTGGTGTGACCCATCCACTCAAAAAAAAAAAAAAAAAAAAGAACTTTGTTTAGTATTTCAAATGTTGCTCTTGCAATAAATAATGCAATGTTCCTGATTAGGATTACTCTTGATTTTCTCTTGATCATGATGATTGATTGTATTTTATAATGCTCAAAGTTTAATATTCTTAAATCTTATTCTACCCTTAGTAGTAGATAAAGGGAGCCACTTTCAAATTAGATTCACTTCTTTTTATATCTTATTTAGGTGAGAATCTCATTATTATGCCTCCAAAATTGAATTGATGATGTCTCTTGAGTTTTGACTCACCACAACCTTTCTTAACTAATAATTTGTATTATATTATGATTTAATTATTATTTGTGTTTTCACTTATATTTAATATCTATATTATTATTATTCATAATATTATCACTTTATTATCTTAATAGTTAGTAACATATTATTACTATTATATATTAATAATGTATTATCATTTATTATTTTATTTTATTATTCTAAATATAATATTATAATAATAAACTTATAATGATATATATTGTTAATTCCTAGTAATTTAGTATTTTTTGTTATTATAATTTATATATTCATTAAATTATCATTATAACTATTTTATTTCATTTATCTATTTATTTGAATTATCATAATCAAGGATTAAATAAGGGACATGATAAATTAGTTGGGACCATGTAGTTTATGTTGAATTTTTTTTGTAATTTTAAAAATAAATATATGTTTTTTTTACTAATTTTTTAAGTGAATGTGTCCTATAAAGTAGAAAAACAGTCGTGGCTCCCCCCACCCTAAAAAGAGAGATCTTCTTTAAAAAATGCATGTAGAAAAAGTCTAGTTTTTAGAAATATAATTTGTTTCCTAATTCGATGAATGGGTAATAAACATACAAAAAATATCATACATTTTTTTGGACATAAATTGGATACACTGGTAAAAGAATAAAGGTGAAATACTTAATCTACTCAAAATATGAAAAACATTACATGGTTAGATGGTTGACATATTTTAATTTCATCATGGTGCCTTTTAAGATACCTACCTTCCCTCTTAATAATTAGTCCAAATGTTTTTGTTAGGAAAATTTATATTTTCTTTATTTAAAGCTTAAATGCATTTTTAGTTTGAAGTATACTCTTAAACACTATGCCCTCCATATGTATATGTATATGTACATGTATGAGCGCACACACTTGTGTTATGAAATTGTTTTAGTTATTTGATATAGGAGCATGAATCTTAGGATGAAACTCTTTGTCTAAGAGCAATGACTTAAGGATATCTATTCTACCAAATTTATCATTTGGACATGATCCTAACTTAATCCCTTACTTTGATGTCAGAGTTGTACACTCAAGAAGACTTGATTGCTAGAGGGCTCATTAAGAATATTTTAACTCCACAATAGAGTATTTAACTTTTCAAATTTTCATTATTATTTGGTTGTAAAAATATTTTGATCAATTTTAATAAAGTCTAATACAAAAGCTTGATGATATATCTACCTTATAAACTTCAAGTTTCCATGATTTGTTTATGATGAAAACTATAATGCATTGAATAACAAGTAGTATACCAAAATAAGAAAATAATTATTCATTACTTTTATCTTTTCAAACATCAATAATGAAAAAATTCATCCAATTGGTTCCTTTGGAAGTCTCTACACACATACTTATATTTAGAAAGTTATTCCCCTATTTACTTCTTTTTGTTGTCTACCTCTTGTAAGCAATAAAATCAATGTGTTAGGAATACAAAGCTAAGATAAATAAGCATTCAACAAACTAGAAAATCACTACACTTAAGATTAGACCATAAAGAATGTGTGCTCAATGATACCATGGTCAAGCTTTAATGGATGAAAATGGATTGATGACTATAAGAATAGATGACCTTTTGGATTATGGAAGTCATAGAGGAATTTTAGCATGATAATGGTAGCTTTGTAGTTTTTAGGCTCTCAAATTAGAAAAACTTTGAAATGGATTGAGGGTTATTTGTGAAGGGAAAGGGTTTAATTTATAAGCAAAGGAAGGATGTAAAGAACAAACAAGATGCAAATTTGGAGATTTCTTAAGAGTGGTCAAGATGCAAGGAAAAGGAGGCATGTGGATTACACTTTCTCAAATGCAAAGCCTTGTCACAACTGTCACAAGGAGAATGCATGAGGGGATTATGATTTTTTGGGGCAATGTGTGTGTGTGTGTGTTTCCATTTTGGGAGATGTGAAGGGTATAAAGGTGTAAGAGATGGATGGAGTGTGTAAGAGGGATGTAGGTATTGGAAAGTTAGGTGAGGTACTAAGTGTGGGGGTAGGATAAATTAGTACTACAATTTTCTTCACCTCTTTAACTTTTTAATCCCAACTTGATAAATGTGTTGATTACCTATTGCTAAGATGTAATATAATAAAATTATATCATGAACAATCACACATATAGATCATAACACAATGCTTTCTCACAAAACCCTTGGTTAGATGAAAAAACTATGGCAAAGATGATACCCAGAACTCATCACTACAGTAACAAGATTGCTTGGTTAAGAACTTACAATCTTTGCAACCTTTTGAGTGGCTCACCCTATTAGGAGTGACTAATACCCTATTAAAAGTATCTACAGTCCTATTAACGACTACTATGTTAAATTTTTTTATCCTACTTATACATTGTTCACCTTGTTAGATTATTTGCAAACAGTCTCATACAAAAGACTTTCAGTCTTGTTAACAACTACCCAATCAAGGGATTTCACAATCTTATTGCTATTTTGATAATAAAAAAATGGAAAGAGGGTAAAATAGGACCTTAGCCTTCACTTTTCACACAAAAGCATTAATATGTGTGTGGGGAGAAGGATAATTTTCAATCACAATCCCCTTTTCAACTTGAATTAGATTATAAAATCCTAGTAGAGGGATGCCAATACTGAATTCAAATTGTGAACCAATTAACTAAGTGAGATATGTGATATAGATCTAAGTGTTAAATGAATACAATCAACCCAATTAAGATGTGCAATTATGTATAAATTGAAAAATGAAATGAATGATTAAGTGCTCATAACAAAATGCATAGAGGAACATTTTTTTTTTCCCTAAAAAGTGTGGGTCTAGACCTAATTTTGAAGTTTTGTATGTGAATCCCCGAATAAAATAGATAACCCAGGAAAAAAGAAAGAAATATGTTTTAATGTCAAAGCTCTGGGAACAGGTTGACCTGAACGAAAGGTGTCTAGATTTTTAGCACATTATGAGTATATAATAAAAGGGGAGATTGTTGGAACTTTGATTTATTTCTTATGTGTTGCATTCATAACTTGATTTGTAAGTGATGTCAACATATATGTGATTTGGTATGTGACAGACAAAATTTTAGTAGATTACAAAGGCAGGTTTGGTCAGTGAAGTTTGGGTATAGTAAGTTAATCTATGTGGGCTTATATTCATTAGATATATTTACATACTACACTTGTATTTTCTCATATTAATATGAAGGATTGGATGAGTTACATAATTGATTTAGTGAAGACTAGTTGTAGGCCAATGTGCAGGAAATAATTTACTCATGATTCCATTGTATTTGTCAAGAGAGATGGAATGAAGGTAAGAGAGATTAGATCATGGTTGAAGACATGCTTTTGATTCCATATTCGTGATAGCATATGTTGGAGATCATTCAATGAAGGTAGTTGAAGTGTAACATCTGATATGTTCACTGACAACTGAATCTTGTAATGAAATTTATTTTTGAAGTTATAAAGTAAATTGTAGCATGTAGAACTAAATTTTAATATATTATTAAGGTCCTATATTACTCATTGAATATTGGTAAAGCCCTCACAAGATGACTCAATTAGTTATTAGGACAAGATATAAAGAAAAGTATTTTTTTCCTTAGTTACAAGTATCACAATGTAGATTGATGCAGATGTGGTTAGAGGAAGCGAGTTTGATAAGAGGTGAGTAGAGGATTATATTGAGATTGATTTGATAACTTTATAGGAATTGTATTGAAAAAGAGGTTGGTGTATTGGTAATTTCACTACTTGGCTATGTTATCCTATAGATTTAGTTTGTGTAATAGTTATGAAGCAATTTGGATAGTGAGTTCAAAGTCTCCTAATATGGTCATATCTTCTTACAAGGAACTTCTATATTAGTACATCATTTTGCAAGTTCTATTCCCACTAGGGTTTTCCCTTCAAGGGTTTCCCTATTTAACAAATCATTGTGTTATTGTGTATGTTCTATCTCTTGGAAATTTTCACATTATTGGCTATTGTGGTTGGATTTGAGAACTTAATTTTAAGTTTAATTAAGCATACAATTGGATCACCCCATTCCCCCCACCCCACAACTCAGTTGTATTGGTGGACTTTACTTTATAACAATTGGTATTAGAGCATCAGGTCCTAGATCAAAAAGCTTAATAGCTTAAGGAGACCCATGGCATTCAAGAAGGAAAGCATGGATTTTGATTGAGAGAAAGCATGGATTTTGATTGAGAGAACTATGATAGTTGGAAGGACGAAATGAATGCTCACTTGATATACATAGGAATCATTAGTCCCAATTGATAATGTAATTAGTAATGCTATGAATGTAAGTAAAAGAGTCATATTAGTTTTATGTTGTCATTGATGTCAAAATCTTAGTTGGCTAGACATTATTCTAATTCAATAGGGTGTCATATCATTTGATTGATGAAGAGGATTTGAAGAAAGTGTGTTGAAGATAGAGTTGATAAGTATGGTATTCAATGGACACTTGAATGAGTTGGATATCGATAATGTAGTCTTGGTTTGATTATTTTACAATCCCATAATATTGTAATGTATTGACCTACACAAGCTAAACTAGGTGACAAGGTTAAAGAAGGAAGACAATATTCTTCAAGTGACTATAATGTTCACTGAGTAGTTGGAAAAGTAAAGAAGAAGTTTAATATTTCCCAAGAAATTCTAGTATTTATTGAGTAATATATTACTCAAGTAAAATGTTATGTTCATCGAGTGACAGTTGGAAGAAAAAGATTGTAAAGATGGAATCTAAGGCCAACTTTTGATGGAAATGTGGAAAGTTTGAGATGTTCAGAGGCATGAGTCAAAGTTTGTTACAAGATCTATGATTTAGAAAATTCAAAAATGATATGATGATGGGGATTGAAGTAGGATAAGAATGTGCATGAAGTTCTATTACACTTCTATTTTCTAAGTGGCTAGATACATTATATTTGGTAAAATCTAAGATCAATGATTGTGATTAAGAAATAATAAATGGAAGAATTTGAAAGCACATAAATGGATATTTAAGGAGATGTTCAATACAATTTTTGGTTGCTAATGAAGTCATTGGTTGGATGTTGCCAAGGTTTTTGGTTGGATGCAGGTTGTTGGTTGATGTTGATTATTAAGGTGGTGATTATGCAAAGTTGTTGAAAGCCAAAAGAAGATAGTTGAGCCAAGCGAACTGAGCAGAGTTGAAAGAAGGAGAAAGAGTGTAAGTGTGAAGGAACCAATCAAGAGAACAAAGAAAGAGATCAAAGGATAGAGACCAAAAAGAGATCGAGAAAAAAGGAGATATGAACAAGCAAGGTAGTGCTATACCTAAAAATCCATTTCTATATTGTAACTTTCTAACCACTATAGTAGATAATATTGTAAATCAAGTGGACCTAACAAGTTTGTGAAATCCTATATGGTGACATCGATTAGTGATATTTGTAAGTCCTTTTCAGCAGGTCACTCTTTAGAAAAGATCAAGGAGTGATAAGGTGTAGATGGCCTCTTGGTTAAAATCCTCTAACAAGGTTACATTAACAATGTATATGTAACATGTAGAAAGGTTGGCTCTTAGCTGAGCTCACTTTAGAAGAGTAAAAAAATTAGGTTGGCAATCCTAGGTGGTTTTTCCCTTTACATGGTTTTCACATTAAAAATATTGATGTCAAATGTGTGAATGTTAATATGTTACAAGTTAATTTTTATGTTATTTTCATTCTACTACAATTTGGTAACAACTAAGTTAATGATCAATAATAACTAAGTTACATTACTTTTAGTTGGTTACTACAGAAAAATGAGATATAAGATTGGAGTAAAGTAATTGAGAAAGTTAATTGATAAGTTGAATGTGTACACCAAGTGACTATATATGTTGTTTGTTATTGAAATTGTTTGAAGGGACTGTAGGAAAATTGAACATAATTGATTCACCCCCCTACTCTCAATTATCTAACAATCGGTATTAGAACACAATGCTTGGAGTAAGAAGTTTAAAGAAACTTGATCTAAAAATTAAAGATGTATAAGAGAGAAGGACCAAGATTGAACAAAGAGAAATTCTCATCATGGAACGACTGAATGTAGCTGCATCTATCAAGAATAATAGATAATGTCACACATTGGTTGGAACATGAATATGCTACCCTTGTTGGTAATATGACCGTTGCATAAATGAATGAGAAGATGAACACAATAGCCTAATGATTGAAATTTCTTCTACACTCAATGATGTCAAGTTTGATGATATCAAGGATTGTACTACTACCAAACACATGTGGGATAAGTTGACAGTTGTACATGGAGGAGAAGATAATGTAAGGAAAACTATAGTTGAAAGTCTTAGAGGAAAACATGATGATGTGAGAATGAAATAAGGTGAGAATGATGCACAATATGTAAACCAAATTAAGGAAGTTGTGAGTGCAATAAAAGTTGTTGGAGATATCAACAACTCTAATATTGTAAGTAAAGTTCTAAGGAGTCTTCTTCATGTTTATGCTATTATTTTTTCTGCAATTCAAGAATTAAGAGCTATGCATGATAATGTATTGACACTTGACAATTTTGTTGGTTAGTTGGCTACCTTTGAATTGAACAATTACGAAAATAGTATGGTTACAATTGGAAATTCTTTTAAATATTCATTAACAATAGTATGGTATTAGAGCATCGGGTCTTGGATCGAGAAGTTTAACAGCTTAAGGAGATCCATGGCATTTAGGAAGGAAACTATGACTTTGATTGAGAGAACTATGATAGTTGGAAGGAAAAAATGAATGCTTGCTTGATATACATGGGAATTTACTATTGGATGATCACAAAGGATAAGAAGATAGTCAAGGAAGAGAAAGATCTATTTTCTTGCACACTTGAGGAAAGCAAACTATTCATGTAAAATATGTATGCTAGAGAAGCATTGACCACTACACTTCTAGAATCAAAATTTGTTCAGGTAAAAGGTCTACATCTTACTCATGACATTTAGACAAGGTTAGAAGCACTTTATGAAGGAAATGAACATGGAAAGAACTTTATTGTAGAATTTGAATGCTATGCTTAAAATTGAAATAATGTAGGAAGAAGAATCAATATGAGCATTTTTACAAAGTAGCATTGGGATTGTTGTAGGCATTATGGGTTGTGGAGGAACTATAAATGAGAATGAGGTATGTTAAAAAAATTTGAGATCACTTACCCCTTATTATGAAAATTAAATATTAGCTAATGAAGATATTATACTAGTCATACATTTTTTTAATAGATAAATACTAATTAGAAAGTTGAAAGCATATTTAAATAGAGTTTACCTAGATATGAAACTACTTTTAGAGCTAGTGGTCAAAAGGATAAATGAGTACTAACCAAAAGTGTAAGTACTAGTGGTGATTTTGCTAGAGAAGGGACATATATAAGTGATGAAGATAAAAATATTATGAAGCTCTTTCACTGATTCCAAAGAGGGAACCAAGAGGTAAGAAATGTTATTCTTGTTTTTGTTGTAAATAACTTGGTTATTTTTCATATCAGTGTCCTAAGAGAGAAAGGAAGGTGAAACTGTTGATCAAATAAGTAAGATTGACAAATGAGTGTCAACACACTTAACCATCTTCACTATACATGCCGAGTATACAATGGAAATCAAGCCAGAACTCTAACATATGTTGAGTTATAGATAGTGTCGAGTAAAATAGGAATTTAATAGGTGCTGAGTAACACAGGAAGTTAATAGGTGTCGAGTAACATAGGAAGTTAATAGGTGTCGAGTAACACAAGAATTATATAGGTGTCGAGTAACACAGGAATTCTATAGGAGCTAAGTAACCAGGAAACACAGTGGATGCTGAGCAATCTAGAATAGATGGTGCCGAGCATCAATATTACTTCATGTGCTGAGCAATGCAGGATCAACATGAAAGTTTGTGCAATCGCAAACCATGATGTGAAATGGTTATGCATGACTAATGATAGGATAAAAGGATAAGATCAAATCCTCCCAACCACCTATGCAATCCTCATGCAACCAATCAAAAAATTGGAGACTGCATGCAACCAATCAAAAAATTAGAGACTGCATGCAGCCAATAGGTGAATTTCAAGGGTTTGAGCAGGTACACTTTATCCAAGGATGCATAACGAACCACTAATCTTTATAAGGGAGTCTTGACACCATTGAACAGAGAGGAGTCATGAGAAGAAGGAAAAGTAGAGTCTATTATTAAGGTCATTGCAAAACATTGGTGTCAAAGATTTAGTGGAAAGGATGGCATTTACACATCTAGTTGATCATAACTAAACAAGGAACACAATCAATAGATCAAATCTAGCAAAGATTAGTGATAGAAGAGTAGATCAAGTACCTGAGATTAGCATCAGAGGTTGCATTAGATCAAGTGTATTATTCTAATACTCTCTCACAATTGTATTAGGAATTCAAAAATCCTATTGAGTTAGGTGGGTTTAACAGCCTTATGTAAATCCTTTAACAGGGTGGCATTCTAAGTTGAATGTTCTTAAGTCCTCTAACAAGGCACACTCCTAACAGGGTTTAGAAATCCTTTAACAGGGTCACATTTAACAGTGTGTTGTAGCCTTTAATAGGGAAAACCATCAGAAATGGTTGAAATCAATTGCTATAGTAATTTTGTGGGTGTCATCCCCACCCTAGTTTTACCTTCTTATTCCTGGAGGGTTTTTGGGTCACCAAAATCTCAAGTGTTATGTGGTGATGCATGTTTGCTTCTCATGATTGTTTAACGTTTATATGCATGCATGTTAATTTCAATTATATGTTATTAAGGATTTAAAACAAGGGAAAAGGTCAGTACTTATGATTCCCCCCCCCACCCCCCCTCTCAAAATCACTCTTCCCATTAAGGCATTCCAACAATATTGACACATGCAAGAGGGTGAATAACTAGGGCCAAAGGCTCACCCAGCTATCCAAACCACCCTGCAAGAGTTAACACAACGGAAATGAACACAAAGAACAAAAACCGAAGGAGAGAGAAGAGAAAATACTTCTATTGATTCATCAAAAATATCTTCATACATGCCCAGTTGTGAGGCCTTCTAGGTTATGACCAATTACAAATACATTCACATTCAAAGATCCAACTGCAAATTCACACTTTTAGTTCTGCTCTTGAGAAACTGATCAATAAAAGGTAAGAGGGAGATGTATGAGATCAATAGTAGATGAAAAAAAAAGAGAGATGAAAGAGGAAGATTCAAAAGAGATAAGAAACTGATCAGCAAGTAGCTATGAAGGATCAGGAATACAGAGTAAGGATGCAGCAGTCAAGAGGGAGAAGTAGAACAAAGGATTCAGTTTGTATGAGCAAAAGAGGGAGACATGATACAAAAAGGAAGATATGTAATGACAACAAGTTTTCTGTTTGGTATATAATTTTGGTGGTAACTAAATTGATCAATTGATCAGTTTGGATTTCCATCAATGCCAAAGAGGGAAATTGTTGGAAATGATTGAAAAAATTCTTTACCAATTCCATTATTCTTCATTCAAAGAGATAAATTTATTAGAGAATGATGATGAAGATGAAATAGGATTTATTTTATAAAGGAAGAAAGTTGCGTAAAAGAGTAGAAAGCACATGGATCTCCTATAGAAAAGAAAATATTTGATTGGATAATAGATAGTCAATGCTCACATCATATGATATTGAATTCAAAAGCTATAATGGCAGAGTAGTCAAATCTGGTAACAATGCTCCATGTCTTGTTATGTGAGAAGGATTTATTACAGTTGATGGTAAAACTAACACTGACAATGTCCATTTTGTTGGTGGATTGAAACATGACCTTTTGAGTGTTGGAAAACTTGTAAACAAGGGATAAATTTTTCAATTCACTAAGAAGACAAGTATTATCAAAGAAAAAAAATGGAAAATTAATTCGAATTAGTATAAGAACCATAGGTAATGTATTTTAATTAAATGCTACATAGATTAGTTGTTTGGTTTCTAAAATTGATGAGAGTTGGTTGTAGCACAAGAGATTTTTTATATAAACTTTAATAACATTGAAAAGACCAGTAACAATAATGCAGTGAGATATTTTCTAAATATTATGAAACCTTCTGACATGATTTGCAATAAATGTTTGATGACTAAACAAAAGAACAAATCATTTCCAAGTGGGTGATTTGCTATATAATAGAAATTGGAGATTGTTCATATAAACTTATGTGGTCCTACAAGAACTAGAGAATTCTATGGTGAAAGGTATTTCAATATTTTTATTGATGACTTTACACAAATGATGTGGGTATCATTTCTTAGAGAGAAATATGAAGCATATGAGAAGTTCAATATATTCAAGGGTAAACTTAAGAATGAATTGGGATTTATAATCAAATGTTTAAGATTTGATAGAGGAGAATTTACTTTAGGTTAGTTCAATAATTATTGTGAGGATAATATAATCAAAAGATAGATTTTTAGTTCCTAAGACACCACAACAGAATGAGATGTTAGAAAGAAGTATCAAATCAATAAGTGAAGCAACTAAAGTGATGATGGTTATTCATTAAAGATAAAAGCATGCAAATGTTATAATTAGAGATTGAGAACAATAGTTGAGAGTGAAAATGTAAAAGTTGATGAGAAATTAGGGATACAAGAGAGAATACTTCATTATGATTTTGATAATAAAGCATCAATTAGTCAAAGTTCTAACAATTAGAATGAAAAATAAGAACTATTCTATGAAATAGATAATGAATTGCAAGTACATATTGAGGAACCTAGAAATGAACTTGAACAAGAGGAAAGAGAAGAGAAAAAAGCACCAGAACAAAGGACACCTAAATGTTGCAAGAAATCATTCTATGGAACAGATCATTGTAAGCACAAACATAGGAGTAATGACGAGGAGATAGATTTAATTTCACAAGTTGAACATAAGACAAAAAAATACGGCATGAAAAGATGAATATTGGATAAAGACCATGAGAGAAGAACTTCATTAGATTGAAAAGACCAAGACTTGGGAATTCACCCCTAGATCTAAAGATAAGAATGCTATTGGTATTTAAGAACAAGATGAATGAACAAGGTGAAGTGGTAAGAAACAAAGAAAGGTTTATATTTAAAGGTTACTCACACTAGGAAGGAATTGATTTTAAAGAAACTTTTGCCCCTATTGCGAGACTTGAAGTAGTAAGAATGTTTTTGGCTCATACGTCTAACAAAAACATCAAGGTATATCAAATGGATTTTAAGTCATCATTCTTTAATGGTGAACTTGAAGAATAGGTTTACATTGAACCACCTACTAGTTTTCCCCTTACTAAAGAAAAAGACATGGTTTGTTGATTGGAGAAGGAATTATATGGATAGAAAAAGGACCCTAGAGCATGGTATGTGAGATTGGACAAGCACTTGATGGATTGGGATTCGAGAAAAATAATGAAGATACTAACATGTATTTAAGGAAAAATTTAGATGGCTTTTTTATCATTGTAGTATTTGTAGATGATATTATCTTTGTAGACAATGATGAGGCTAGTTAGAAAGTTTCTAATGAAATGAAGAATGAATTTGAGATGACTATGATTGGTGAATTGAAATACTTCTTGGAATTGAAAATAAATTAGAGTAAGGATAGAATTTTCATATGATAGACTGATTAGTTTAAGGATATGTTGACAAGATTTGGATTGGAAAACTATAAGCTACTTGGTATACCTATGGTTATAGGTTGCAACTTTTCAAGGATGATTCTTCTAGTGCATTGCACGTAAAGTAAAAATAAATTATAGGAGGATTGCAATATATAACTTAGACAAGGCCAAATTTAGAAAAAAAAATTAGAATTATTGTAAGATCTCAAGAAGACCCTAAAGAAACTCACCTAGTAGAAAGAAAAAGAATATTCAAATATTTTAAGGGTACATAAGATTATGGGTTATAGTATGATAGTTTTGTTAAAGTATATAGTCCACTGATATAACTGAGCGGGGGGGGATCAATTATCTAACTAATATCACTAATTACAATCTTAAATAATCTTAACCATATGAGTAATGTAAACTAAAACCACAACAAGATACTCATACACAATAACACTAGATATGTTTACTAGGGAAACCTTTGATCATAGGGAAAACCCCGGTGGGGATGGCACCCACAAGATGATGTACTAATATAAACATTCCCTGTTAGAGGATAGACCTATTAGGAGTCTGTTACAACATTCAATACATATGAGTCTCTATTAGGAGACTTTAAATCCTTTTTAGGAGATTCCAACCCATTTAGGAGTTGTCCATACCTCATTAGGAGTTGTGGAAGATAGTTGGATCCACTGCCCAAACAACTTCAAGGGTAAGACGAATGAACCCATTGTCCAAATGATCTTTGTATCATTCCTTGCACAGTAATAAAACTGAAATGTACTTCCTTCCTCTATCTCTATCTTGTCAATTAGACTTCTACTCCTTCAGATCTTGTAACCAAATCTTTAACTATGCATCCAATAATCCCTTAGATTGTTTACATGCATTTAGTAAGCACTCTACTCCTTTTCAAAACTCTGTGCTTAGACAATGATGTCAATACACATTATACTTCAAATCTCATTACAATCAAGGAAACTATACTTTCTTCATACCATAACTTCATAATAATTCCTTGAGTTGACCTTGAGGCTTTCCCAATTAATTAAAATAAGATAATTAATTAAATTACAATTCCAATAGCACTGTCAGCTCATAGTCTATATAAAACTTCACACATGTGATTTTAAGACCTGCACACTTTTTGATGTCATCATCTGACTGTCCTTTATCACTACCTGATAGCACATCACTTCATTACATCTCAGATGTAAGATAGACAACAATCATCAGGAATTGCTTTCCCAATACTTTGTCTCTGAAATACCCTTTATAAATCAGGTACAACTTCCATAAGCCATTGACTTAGACTCTACTCACTTAACCATGTCATTAGGACATGGTGTTGTATATATCCATAACTAAAAATGACTAGATAATCAAACCATTGTTTGTACCATCAAGATCTATGTCTGCTACTCTACCAATCTTTACAGAAATAATGCTATGTTGACATCAATGAAAAACATAGTCATGAATGCAACATATAAATACTCTCCATTGCTTGGGATGCTCCCCCAATGCAGTGTCATCAACATTTATGCTAAAAATCTCCCCCTTTGGCATTGATGGAAACATAGATGAAAAAAATCTAAGTTCTAAGAATACCAAGTAAACTTCTACTATTGTTGCTTGACCAAATCTCATGCATATTCTCCCCCATGCTTTAGGATTTCTTTTTCATGCATATTCTCCGCTTTGTTGAAATCAATGGTAAAGGTTTCAATCTCAATACCAACTGTTAATCAGCTGCTCCAAGTCATTAACCATCTCAAGTGTCCAAAGACATTGTTCAATACCAAATACACAATACCAAGAGTCCTCAATGACTCAGTACATACCACATACTCCTCCACACATGAAGTATCATCATTCAATCTAGCCAAATAACACTGCTCTATGCCACTAGACTGATGAACTCTCCACATCAACTATTTAGAAGTAGGTAGGGGCATAACCCCAAGCATACCTCTCAAGTATGCAAATGTATCTTTAGGCAACAACTTTGTAAATATATCTGCAATTTGATCCTTAGTACTTACATACTCCAGTCTGATCTCCTTCTTTTCTATTTTCTCTCTCAGTACATGATACTTAATAGATATATGCTTTGTCTTAGAATTCAATACATGATTTTTAGACATACTCACTATACTTGTGCTATTAAGTAAATGATAACAGGTTCTTTGATCTCAATTTTGATATCCTTCAACATCTACTTCATCCACATAAGCTGATTATAGTTATTTGTTGTTGTAATATACTCTGTCTCAATAGTGTTATGTGAAATGTAATCTTTCTTCTTTCTTAACCAAGCAACCAATATTCCTCTAAGAAAGAATGCTCTACCACTAGTACTCTTTCTATCATCCATATTGCCTGCCTAATCAACATCAGTATATGCACAAAGTATGAAATCACTTGATCTATCATACCAAATTCCATAATCAGATATCTGGATATTCTCTTAACTGATACAAAGTGATATTCCTTAGGATTAGCTTGAAATCTATCTACAATCCTAGTTGCATTCGCTATATCTAGTCTAGTATGAGTCAGATACTGAAAACCTCCAATCATTGATCTATACTTCTTCTACTCTACTGTAGGTGTCTCATCTTTGTTGGATAACTTGTGACTAGTTATCATAGGTGTTCCAATATGTTTACAACTTTCCAACCCAAACCTTTTCAACAAATCCTTTAGATACTTAGCTTGTGAAATGAATATACCATCATTATTCTGTGCAATCTACAAGCCTAGAAAAAACTTCATTTCTCCCATCATGCTCATTTCAAATTTATTCTTCATCTCCTCAAAAAATTTATCACTGGCTTCATCATTACCTCCAAAAATGATGTCATCAAAAAATATTACAATGATCAACAAACCATCTTCAATTTCTTTTAGATACAAGTTAATTTTTGTCATACCTTTAGCAAATCCAAGCTTTGCCAAGTAATTGTCCAACCTCACATGCCAAGTTCTTGGTGCCTACTTTAGACCATAAAGAGGTATCTTCAATCTGCATACCATGTCTTTATCTTTTAAGAAAGGAAATCCTTCAAGCTACTCAATATAAATCTCTTCTTCTAATTCTCCATTTTGAAAGGCAGATTTGACATCCATTTGATAAACCTTGAATTTCTTGTTCGCTTACAATTTCCATTCTTGCTACTGGTGCATACATTTCCTCATAATCAATGCCTTCTTATTGTAAATAACCTTTACAAACAAGCCTAGCATTGTTTCTCACAACTCCTCCTTTCTCATTCATTTTATACCTGAAAACCCATTTTGTTCCTATCACACTCTTGTCTTTTGGTCTAAGAATTAACTCTGATGTATCATTCTTTATTATCTAATCTAAATCTTCCTTCATTTCTTGGATCTAATGATTGCCTTTTACTTCTTCATCTATGCACTTGGGTTCAACTTGAGATATCAAACATATCTCCTCATTTACTTTTTTCCTTGTCATAATGCCTTTGTCTTTACTTCCAATTATCTGTGGAGGAGGGTGATTCCTTGTCAAATTCTGTTATGAGTAGGAGTTGACATCTCAATGCTTATCTCTTCTCTAGGTTCAAAACTATCTTCTCTTCTATGGTCAAAAGTTAGCACATCATTCTACAAGTCATTGTTAGTCTTAAACAAAACTTTAGCATTCTATCTAACAATTCTAGAATTCTTTTCTTCTTCATCTGAATTATAATCTACCATCTTTTCTTTAGTTCTAAATTTATCATCAATCCTTACATTTGCACATTCAACTACTGTCTTAGTTATATAGTTGAAACATATATAAGCCTCACTTTTCAAAGAGTAGATAAAACATACCTTCATCGCTTCTTGGATCAAACTTACCAATGTCACTGTCTCTCTTAATATAACATTTTCTCCCAAATATCTTGAAATATTTGACTGATGGTGAGTGTCCAAATCATAGTTTATAAGGTGTCTTGTCACTTGTCCATACCTTTTCTGATCTATACTCTCTTCAAAGTATATACTATTGTATTCACTGCATCTCTCCAAAATGTCTTAGAAACATCATTTTCAAATAACATCACTCTAGCTGCCTCTACCAAAGACTTATTTCTTCTCTCAACAATCCCATTTTTCTCAAGTGTTCTAGGTGTATATACTTGTCTTTTGATTCCATTTTCTTTGCAAAAATGTTAAATTCTCTACAGGTAAATTCTCCTCTATCAGACCTCAAACACTTAATCTTAACACCATATTCATTCTCAACACTATTCTTAAATATCTAAAACTTCTCAAAAGCCTCATATTTCTCTTTAAGAAATGCTATCCACATCATTCTAGTGAATTCATAAAATACCTTTCACCATAGAATCCTCTTGTTCTAGAGGGACCACTCAAATTTATGTGAATGATCTCTAGCTTCTCTATGGTAGTGAACTTCTTGCCAGGGAATGATACTTTCTTCTGCTAAGCCAAAATACATTCCTTATATATAACATTAATAGGCTTGAAAATATTAGGAAAATAACTTACTGCAAAAGTGCTACTAACCTTCATAATGTTATCAAGAGTCTTCTATGCCACAACCAATTGTTATCCACTTTAGCTACCAAACATGTCATCTCAGTAGGATTCAACTAAAATACATTACCTCTAGATCTAGTGCCAGTTCCAATAATCTTACCATCTTTTTCTTTGATAGTGTAGGTCTTCTTAGTAAACTGCAATTGATAACCTTTGTCCATCAACTATCCAACACTCAATAAGTTATGCTTCAATCCATCAACAAAATAGACACTATTAGTGTTAGTTTTACCATCAAGAGTAATTGATCCAATTCCTATTAAATGGTAGGCTACATTGTTACCAACTCTAACAATACCTCCATCATGATTCTTGAACTTAACAAACTTATTCATATCACCAGTCATGTGATGTGAATATTCACTATCAATTATCTAATCGGACTTCTTTTCCACTTGGTTTAAAGAAATTAGAGAAGAAAGAGCTCTAGTTACCACTTCTAGGGTTAAACTTCCCTTTATATTGTTTCTCTATTTTAGGACATTTAGATGCATAATGACCAAATTCATTACAAGTCCAACATTTAAATATTTTCTTACCATTTTTTTCTCTTCTCACTAGAAGGGCTATTCCTTCCTAAATCTTCTTGTCTTCATCAACTCTGCTATTGCTAGCAAAATCTCTGTGAGTATTTGCACTCCTTGTCTAATTAGGTCAAATTTTTAGGGAACTAAAGGATGTTTCAACTCTTGCAAGTTCACCAGAATCTCTCAGATCTACTTTTTCTGTTTCTAATCTTCCAACTAATGTTTCCTTAGTGAAAGTCTTAGTGCAAGGCATCACTAGCTAAATCATCTATGCTATTGGCTTAAATGGTGGTGTTAAACTTTTCAAGATCTTCCATATGACTTCATCATCTTCCTTGGTTCCACCATGACATCGAATACCTACAACCATTTTTGATATTCTACCAATATAACTTCTTACATATTCATCTTCCATCATTCTAGCATCTTGAAATGCACATATCAAATTTTATAATTTCATCCTTTTTGCATGATCATCACCTTAAAAAGTAGATTCTAAAGGTTTCCAAATTTCATGAGATGTTACAAGTGATTTTACTTGACTGTAATCACTCTAGAAGTTTTGTCAGTATAGCTTCTCTTTCTCTCATGTTACATATGAACATATCTCTCTCTTCTTCACTGCAACCTTCAAGCTTTTCTTCTCCAATGATTGTCTTCAATCTTTTTGTCAAGATCTAATATCCTAGAGCCATATAAAATATATGAGTCTTCATCTTCTCCTTCCAACTATCATAGTTGGCCCCATGAAATCTTGGACTATCCTTCCTGAACATATTCATCATTGATCTCCCAAAACTATTAAGCTTTTCCTTCAAGGACTTGATGCTTTGATACCAATTGTTAGAATATATAGTCCACTAATATAACTACCAGGGGGGTGGGTGAAATAGCTATCCAACTAATATCACTAATTACAATCTTAAACAATCTTAACCATATGAGTAATTTAAATTGAAACCACAACAATATACTCATACACAATAACACTAGATATGTTAACTAGGGAAACCCTTGATCAGAGGGAAAACCCTAGTGAGGATGGTACCCACAAGATCATGTACTAATATAAATATTCCTTGTTGGAGGATAGACCCTATTAGGAGTTTGTTAAAACATTCTATACATATGAGTCTTTGTTAGGAGACTTTGAATCCTTGTAAGGGGTTGTGGAAGATAGTTGGACCCACTACCCAAAAAGCTTCAAGGGTAAGACCAATGAACCCATTGTCCAAATGATCTATGTATTGTTCCTTGCAGAATAATAGAACCAAAATTTACTTGCTTCCTCTATCTCTATCCTATCAACTAGACTTATTCTCCCTTAGATCTTGTAACCAAATCTCAAACTATGCATCCAATAATCCCTTGGATTGCTTACATGCATTCAGTAAGCACTCTTCTCCTTTTTGCACTTCACACTTAAAAAATGATCTCAATACACATCATACATCAACTCTCATTACAATCAAGGAAAAAATCTTTGCTTTATACCATATCTTCATAATAATTCCTTTAGTTGGCCTTAAGGCTTTTCCAATTAATTAAAATAAGATAATTAATTAAATTACAATTTCAATAGCACTGTTGGCTCACAGTCTATACAAAACTTCACACATGTGATACTAAGACTTACATACTTGCTGACCTCATCATCTGACTATCGTTTATCACTACCTGACTATACATCACTTGAACACATCTCAAATCTAAGATCGACAACAATCATCAGGGAGTTGCTTTCCCAATACTCTATCTCTTAACTTCCCTTTGTAAATCAAGTACAACTTATGTAAGCCATCGACTTAGACTCTACATAGTTAACCACATCATTAAGACATTGGGCTATACATATCCATAACTATAGATGACCAAAAAATCAAACCATTGTCTGTATCATCAAGATCTCTATCTTCTACTCCCCCAATGTAGTATCGTCAATATTCATGCTAACAATTTCAAATGATTTCACTCTTTGTGCATAAACTATTGTAGATTGGGTGGATAATATGGATGACATAAAGGGTACTAGTGGTGGTGCATTCTTCTTGGGAGGAAGATTGGTTTCTTGGCTAAGCAAGAAACAAGACTACATTTCATAATCTACAACAAAGAACCTAGTTTTACATTCAAAGACAAACACATTGCCATAAGTATCATTTTTTAAGAGAAAGTTGTTGAAAAGGAAATTAGTTTAGATCATGTCAGTACAAATGAATGAATACAAAATATCTTTACTAAAACTTTGACTAGAAATATTTTTTAGCATATTAGAGGTATGACTGGGATAATTTCCCCAACCAATTTTAGAGTAATTGATGCAAGGATTGCATTAGTCCAATACTATCATAGCATTATTCATTATGGTTTGAATGCTTAATGCAACTCCTATGGGGGAGAAGTAGTTATTTTGGGTAGAGATATTCAAGAAATCTTATGTAATATTTTAGTACACCAATGTCTGGTGGCAATTGGTATATGTAGATTGGTTTAAGATGTAATAATGAGATCTCTTAAGATTCTTATATTAGCATAGTGACTCCTTTGTCAGTGATGCCAATGGGAAGTGTAATACACAAAATATATGATATAACTAGGGGAGAATAGCACATGTATGTATGAGGAAGAGTAATATTCATGGGGGAGAGCATGCATGTTGAGAATATTCAGAAAATTGCACTTTGCTGATATTGTTTATAGAGCATAATTTCTTTTTTAGGTTGATAGTTTTTCATCATATGTTGCCATCAATGCTAGAGGGGAAAATTGATAGAATATTATTGAGCATATACCAAGGGGGGATATTTTTGGCACTTAAATTGATTTCTTATGTGTTTCATTCATGACTATTTTTGTCATCAATGTCAACATGTATTTGATTTGGTATGTGACAAACAAAAGTGTAGTACATTGAAGAGACAAATATAGTTAGCAATTTTTGGGTATAGAAAGTTAAGTTATGCAAGCTTAGATTAATTCTAATGGATATTTTTATATACTACATATATGTTATCTCATGTTAATATGAGGGGTCAGATGAATTAAAGTTGATTTAGTAAAGACTAGTTGTAGGCCGATATGCATGAAATAGTTTACTAGTAATTCAATTGTATATGGTAAGTGAGATGGAACAGACGTAAGATAACTTAAATAATGGATGAATGCATGTTCTTGATGCTATTTTCATGAAAGAATATGTTGAATATCATTCTATGGAGGTAGTTGACGTGTATCATATGATATGTTCACTAATAGTCTGTTGGAATATTCAAATGGGAAGAGTACTTCTGAGAGGGGGGGAGGGGTGAATTAGAAGTACCACACCTTTTAACCTTTTAAATTCTTAAAAAAAAAACTAAAAGTAAATCGCATGCATGTAAATGTATTAATTAAACATGAAATAAACACATGCATCAACACACATAACACCGGATTTTATAACCCAGAAACCCTCTAGGAATAAGAAGGTAAAACTAGGGTGGGGATGATACCCATAAAATCACTGCAACAATAATTGTTTGACCACTTCTGATGGTTTGCCCTGTGAAAGTCCTGCCCTGTTAAAAGCTTTACACTATGTCAATACTGACCTAGTTAAAGAATTTAAAAACAGTTTACATAAAGTGTCATACTATTAAAGCATTTAGTCACCTCTTCAAAGGATCTACAAAATAGTTGTTAAGCTAACCTATCAACATAGGATTTTCACTATCTAATACAATTGCTAGAGAGTATTAGAAACCTTTGACCTGATTGCTTACAATCTTCAATTGCTAAATTCGGGCACTTGATCTTCTCATTTTGATGTGATCCTTGATTAATTTGGTATCTATTCGTATCCCTTGTACTGCTTTGATTAACTGAATGTGTAATTGCTGCTCAATTCACTAAGTCTGTGATGCCCCTTGTTGTTTGCCCTATTCTACATTTTTTGCTTATTTGCTTAGCAACTTCCTTAACTTCTCTTTAGCAGCTTAAAATTGTGGGGTCTAAGTCTTCTTATAAAGACTTCATAGACTTAGGGTTAGGTATGGATCTACGATCCTTATTGAATCCTAAATTCTCGCTCATTCCTTGCATTTTTCTCATTGGTTGCATGCCTTCTCCATTTTTCTTATTAGTTGCATGCTGATTTCATAGGAAATATACAAGATTCATTCTTATCCTTATTCTCCTTCGAAATCCTTCTATGTCGATTCCAAAAATGGTTTACATCTGTGTTTGTGAGGGAATAAACTCATATGTTGATTCTGTGTTACTCAATATATATTGAACTAATGGTGCTCAACGCATATTACATTCTATCTTGCTTGGCATCAACTGTGACTCAGCACCTACTCGACACTTGTATAATGCTCGACACCTCTTGGAATTCTGACCTGGCACATACTGTACTTGGCTCTTATATGATAAGTTAACTATGTTGACACTCAATTATCAAAACCAAACTGAGACCAACAATCTCCCCCTTTGACATGAGTGCCAAAAATGCTTAACTAGACATTATTCTTCTATCTTTACGAATACCCTATTCGTCTACTCAGTATATATACAAAATGTCAAGATTTGTTCAAAATACCTTATAACTCCCCTTGAGCTAATTATGCCATTTCATTTTTGTAACCAAATTTTTTTTGTTGAATGTGCCTGATATTACTTGCCTTTGCCCTATTAATGTAGTCTGTACCTGTGTGTTGAGTTGTTCTATCTTTATTCATATTTCCTCCAAAACATTATTTCTCCCCCATACTATTTACAAATTATGACTTATCTCCCCCTTTAGTCATATTTATTGTTATTTCTCCTCTGTCCTATATTTACTATTTCTCCCCCTTTTTGACACTTATGTCAAAGGGTTCTAAGGAATAATACCATATTTAGCCAAAAATGTGTGGTTTACCTCCATTATCATTTTTAGGGCCGCATTCCAATTTTCTAAAGCAATGTGTAGTGACTTATGTTGGATGGCAGTCTCTACAGCAAGATGTAGAAGTCCATCTAATGTAGAAATATTAGGATCTTTCTTTAAGGAAATTTCAACATAGACTTTCTCTTTGTGAAGGACCTCCAAATGTGGGGTTATGGAGGATTGAATCTGCATCAATTTGGCCTTTATATTGGCATCTTCACTTGTAAGTGTAGCTAACTCTCATTGAGTGTGAAGCAATTGGACAAAATGCTTCTTACTTTGAGCTGGATCTCTTGGTAATTGCATGCTAGAAATCTTCAAATTTCTCTCCAAGCTCATTATTCTCTGGCTTGTCTCTTGTGTGAAGTTGGAAAAATCACACAGCTTTTTGTATAGTGAGAAAATGTTCTCAAGTACAATTTTGACCTTTTCAATTTTCTTGGCCAATTCTACCTATTCAAGTGCTATACCACTAGATATTTTCTCATTTACCTTCCCTTGAAACTTCCTTTTAGACCATTCCATAAGTTTAACACTTGTATCCTGGTCTTCACTAGTCACCTGGTCAACTATATTAGATAATTGTTCCATTATGGGCTTTGACTCATTTGGTGACTACAAGCTGAAGGCATCCATAAAGATGTCCTTAATCTCATGTAGTTCTTGCTTACGTTTATACTCTTTTCTGAGTATTTCTTGTCTTTGTCTCCTATTTTGCATTTATGTAATTTGCTCCATTGTGATAGTCTTTGATTCACAAGAAGGAATGATTATCTCTTCATCTAAGTTAGGGTATCCATAGTGAAGTACCCAAGATACCTTGGTTGAGCTCAAGCCTGGTGAGGAGATTTGCAAAGGTATGGCTTCAGTGCTCGATTTTTGAGGAGTCTTTGTGGGAGTGCCTATTTTTGGTAATTCTACTAATGTCTGAATAGTGGCCTGCTCCTCTTCCTTAGATGTTTCCTCCTTCTCATCAGACTTCCCTTCTTCTACACTTGGCTTTTAAATGGTGTCACCTATTACTATTGCAATTTTTGGAGGTGGTGTTGGAAGCATTAAAATTTTAGTACTAGTAGCTATATAGGTAAAAGGTGGTTCTTGTGGTTTCACCTTGTCTATTTTTGGTTTTTCTACTATCTTCTATAGCTCATCTACACACACCAATATAGGGTTTGTGGATAACTATGCCTATAGAGTGGATTGGTGAAGGATGTTGGAGAGATCCTCTATAGTGAGGGGATTGATGTTCTGAGCTAAATTGTCAGGAACATCCTTATAGTTATTGTATTTGTAGTTGTGATGGTTACATGATGAGGGCTAGGAGGTGGCATTTGTGTGTCTTGCACACTCTGTTCCTCTTCTCGCTGCTATTCAACTATTGCCATGTCTTCTCCTTCATGTGTTTCTTCCTCCTCACCTTTTTCTTTACCTTCTTCCTCTTTCTCCTCTTCTTCTCCTTTCTTTTCTTCTACCTTCTCCTCTTCTTGTTTCTCATCCACTTTCTTTTTCTCTATCTTCTCCTTGGCACTGGCCTCTGCCTTATTTACTTCTTCATCCTTGTCGTCAGTTATCTAGTAGATTATTTTCCTCAATTTTATTTTGCAAGATGTTGAAGGCTGTATATTTAGGTGCAAATTTTCCACCATGTTTCTTATTAGCCTTTTTTATTTGACCTCTTGTTAGGTAAGGCATCACTTGTGCTAAGGTAGATTCTCTAATCTCCTTTTCTATTTTTAGACAATAATGCCATTTATTTTCAATTATCTCATACAACTCTCTAGGCATGGTATTGTCTAGCTCTAGAGTAGTGTTTTTTAATTTAGCCATCATGACATATACTGATTCCTCTATTTTATCTTTTTCTTCTCTACTTAGGTTATTGAAATCAAGACTTTTCAAATCATCCAAATTTGCATTCTTAATATTTTCACAAATCTTTTCTATGACAGATTTAGGAGGATGGCTTACCACTCTAAATTGGTTGATATCCTCTGATTTTGTTCTCTCCTCGTCATCAATGTATGGCTATGCCACATACTTTCTTCTTTTCTTTGGCATTTCATTAGTTTATTCTGTGGCCTTTTTCTTCTCCTTTACTTGCTCCTTGGCCTTTTGTGTAGATGCCCTTGTGCTAGGTCTTATTGTTGGTGCTAGCTTGGCTTGTGTAGGCTTGGTCACCTTCTTGGTTTTGGGTTGAGCTAGAGGCTAAGTTTTAGCCTTTCTTTTCTTTGACCTAGCTTCTTCTTCCTCTACATCTTCTCCTGAGCCTTGGGTCAACTCCATTTGACCTTTCCCTTTTTCTTCTTCTTCACTCTCACGTTCTTCTTTTTTTTTTCTTCAGCGCCTGCTTCTCCTTCAATATCTACTCCAAACTTTCTTTATCTTCTTCACTAATTTATCTTTCCTTTTAATTACAGATGTTGTCTTCAATTCAATTTCAACCTTGGATTTGACAACATCGTATTTGCCAAAATGGGGAGCCTCCTTATCTATCTCTTCTACAAGCAATGCTATGATTGTTGTTGAGGCTTCATCTATATCAAGTTCATATCCCAATGGCCTTACCCATATTACTCTTGGAATTGCTACCTGGATATAGGTATAGTCATTGTTAACCAAAAAGCATATTTCATTGATTTGTTTTTCCACTAGGGAAACTGGTATTCTTACACTTTGTTTCATGGATTTCTTGAAATCCTCAAAATGGATTGTCATTTGGGCCTCAAAATTATCACCCATTTAAACAATGAACTCATTGATTTGTGTGATTGATGTTTTGTTTGGGTTCCAATTCACCTTTTCGATAGAAGGAAATTCTTCCATGACATAAAAGAATATGCACATAAGAACTGAACCAAACTTACATTGAGCACCTTTTGATCTTCTTATTGCTCCTAGATTCTCATTTATTTGCTGCAACATCAGTTTTGACAAATCATATATGTGATCTCTTTTCACAAGCTTATAGGCTACAACCACAGCAATACATGGTACATTGTTTAGTTTGCTCGACTAGTAGAACTTGTGAGAAATGATTCTCGCAACAAATTCTAGAAGGGGATCTATGATTGTGTCAATTGACATGCCTCTTTTATTCCATTTAACCCCTGTGTTCTTTTCAATTACCTCTTTTGAATCACTTCTCAAGGTTTTAGGCCAATCTAGGGTTGGGAAACCTGTAACCCCATGTACAGCTCTTGGTAATATTAATTGGTCATATTTCCAACCACAAATATCCATTGTGAATTTTGTTGAGGATAATCCTTATCCATTCTGTTTTGAAACCTATAGGGTAATCTAGGGCATTTGTTAAACCCTTCTTCTCGACTATCTAAAATTCATCCTTCAGAATTTTGTTTTCACATAGTTTTTCATAGGCTTGAAATATTTCAAGATCACCTATTGCTCCTATTTTGTAGTTATAACACTTTCTCACATCTTGTACCATAACAACTTTTAGTGGAATGATGGACAATGCGCTAGCAATGTCGTTTCTATAGGCGACTTTGGGGATTGGCCTAAACTTAGGTTGTTTTACCTCATTACTAACTAGTTGGACCTCATTACTTTCCTTTCCTTTGGGGTTTCTTGAACTAGAAGCCATTATACCAAACTAGGGTTTTAGTATATTAAAAACTTTAACATTGCATAGCTTGGCACTTGATAAATACCTTAGATCATCGAAATGTATGTTAAATTGCTATTAAGATTGATGCAAATGGCTTCACGGTTGTTGTATGATCACTTTTGCATTTTTCTTGTCTTTGTTCTATGTTTGAATGGCGTGAGAAGGAGCAAAACTTGACCTTATACCTTTCCAAACCTAGCATTAAATGCTTAGTATGAACAACTGTACACTCGGCACTTGAAGGTTTCAAAATGACTCAGCTTCCACTAGATTTTGTTTACTCAACTTCAACTATCAACTCAATCGCTATTAGTAACTCGGCATTTGAGGAGAGTTCAACAGTATTTGCAAAAACTTCAAGTTTTGTCTTATCATCTTTGCTCATGCTGATTTCTTCTTTGTAGTACTTCTTTGTCTTGAGACTGATGTATGATATAGCTTTGTATACCAATCCCATATGCTTATTCATGCTTAATTTGATGAGGTGTGATCACTTGACCTATTGGGTAAAGTGATCCCTCCATTTGATGTGCTACACTCATCTTTCTTCTTCCAAGTTTTGTTCATTTGCCCTCTGATTTGTTCAACATCAACCTTCTTTTTTCCTTTGTTGACTTCTGTTTTGGGCGCTTTTGACTTTGTTGGGAAATTCCTGCTGATATGACTAGTTTTCAAGCAGCTGAAACATGTGGTTTGACTTAACCATCTACTGTAATTTCCTCTAAAATGTGTCCTTATGCAATTTTCAGAAATGTGTCTGTATTCTTGACAATAATGACAACTATACTTAGTATTATAATCCCAGTTGTAGTGGTGTGCATGGTTATTTTTTCTTGTAGGCTGATTAGGTGTCCACATAGGCTTTGATCTACATTCAAATGCTCTATGTCCATACTTCTTGTAGTTGTAGCAATGACCCTCAAATCTTGGTGTTCTGATGGTCTTGGTTCTATATTCATCTACTTGATGTCCTTGTTTTTTGCACTTCTGACAAAAGCTTGCACTTTTAGGCTTATCATGTTGATGATCATTCTTTCTCCTGCATACATTAGAGGTATGTCCCTTTTTACCACAACAAATGACAAGTAGGTTTAATTTTCTTACCTTCATTACTCCTTTCTTCTATCATCTTGGATGATTCTCCTTGTTCAGTGCTAGTATAACCAAGTCTTGAAGTATCATTACTGGCCCTTGGTGATTTTAGTAGTTGCTCAAAGTAGTTGATAGCCTCATTGGATTTGTTGAAGCTTTTTATTATCTCCTTCTCTCTTTTCAATTCATTTTGCAGTTGATCATTTTGTATCTTCAATGCAATGATCTCAATGTCTTTCATGTTTAGCTCATGATGAGCATTCATCATCTAGCTTAAGGTGTCAAGATGCATGTTTAAGATTCTTTCAAACTCAATTGTCTTCTCCTCCAATCTATTGGTAAGATTTCTCTTGTCATCTTCTATCATAGCTTTGTCTTCAATGGCTTTCTTCTTTTGTTCAGTCACTTCACAAAGCATTATGGCTTGTGACTCTTGTTCAAGCTTGAGTATTCTGATTTCTTCAGCTTGTACTCTATTTTTCTCCATCAGTTATGCTATTGCTGCATCAAATTCTTTGGAATCTCCATTGGAAAACACTTGTGTGGTGTCAATTTCCTTGTAGTGTATGTCATTTTGAGCTATGGCTATATCCTTCCTTCTTTTCAAGGACTTTCTCAATGCCTCTCTGGCTTCCTCCAACTTGTGTAGAGCGAGATGCACATCAATCACCTAATTGTCTATGATCTTCCCAAGTTTGAAGACTTCCATCTTTAGATCTTTTCTCTAAGCTGTTAGACTTCTCCTTGTGAGAACCCTTGCTCTAATACCAATTTTTGGAATATTCAAATGGGAAGAGTACTTCTAAGAGTTGGGGTTGGGGGGGGGTGGGGCAGGGGTAGTGAATCAGAAGTACCACACCTTTTAACCTTTTAAATTCCTTAAACCAAATAACTAAAAGTAAATTGCATACATGTAAATGTATTAATTAAACATGAAATAAACGCATGCATCAATGCACATAACACTGGATTTGATAACCCAGAAACACTCTAGGAATAAGAAGGTAAAACTGGGTTGGGGATGATACCCACAAAATCACTACAACAATAATTGTTTGACCACTTTTGATGGTCTGCCCTGTGAAAGGCATGCCCTATTAAAGGCTTTACACTATGTCAATAGTGACTTGGTTAAAGGATTTAAAAACACTTTACATGAAGCATCGCCTTGTTAAAGGATTTAGTCACCTCTTCAAAGGATCTACAAAATAGCTGTTAAGCTAACCTATCAACATAGGATTTTCACTATCTAATACAATTGCTAGAGAGAATTAGAAACCTTTGACTTGATTGCTTACAATCTTCAATTGCTAATTTTAGGTCCTTGATTTGCTCATTCTAATGTGATCCTTGCTTGATCTGGTATCTGTTTGTATCCCTTGTACTGTTCTGATTAACTGAATGTGTAATTGTTGCTCAATTCACTAAGTCTATGATGCCCCTTGCTATTTGTGTTTTTCTACAATTTTTTTTTATCTTCTTAGCAACTTCCTTAACTTCTCTTCAGTAACTTAAAATCATGGGGTCTAAGTCTTTTTATAAAGACTTCATAGACTTAGGGTTCAGTATGGATCTACGAACCTTATTGAATCTTGAATTCCTGCTCATTCCTTGCATTTTTCTCATTGGTTGCATGCCTTCTCCATTTTTTTGACTGGTTGCATGTTTATTTCATAGGAAATATACAAGATTTGATCTTATCCTTATTCTCCTTTGAAATCCTTCTATGTCAATTCCAAAAATAGTTTACATCTGTGTTTGTGAGGGCACAAACTCATATGTTGATTATGTGTTACTTGGCATATATTGAACTACTAGTGCTCGACACATATTACATTTTTTCTTGATTGGCATCAACTGTGACTCGACACCTACTCAGCACTTGTATAATTCTCAACACCTATTGGAATTTTGACTCGACACATACTGTACTCAGTTCTTATATGAAAATTGGTTAAGTGTGTTGACACTCAATTGCCAAAACCAAACTGAGACCAACATAGTCAACTCTTGAAATGAGATTTATTTTGGAAGTTGTAACTTAGTATATTGTAGCATGTGAAAATAAATTCTAATATCTTATTAAGGTCCTATATTACTAATAATATATTGTGAAATCCCTCATAGGTTGACTTAATTAGTTATTAGGACAAGGTATAAAGGAAATGTTGTTTCCTTGTTTGTAAGTATCACATTGTATTTTATTGATGCAGATGTTATTAAAGGATGTGAGATTGATAAGAGAAAAGAATAGGTTTATGTTGATATAGATTTGAGATTTGTTTAGGACTTTCAAAGGAACTATATTGGTAAAGAGGTTAGTTTATTCATTAGTTCACTACTTCGATATGTCATCCAAAGATCTATTTCATGAAACATCTTTACAACAATCTAGATAGTGAGTTCACTTATATTCCTTATTGATCCTAACAAGGCTAGAATATTTTGCAAGGAGTTCAAAGTCTCCTAAAAATGGATCATAAGTACTGATTGTATATATTCAGATCCTAATAGAGTAATATCCTCTTACAAGAAACTTTTATATTAGTACATCATTTCATTGTACCATCCCCATTAGGGTTTTCCCTCTAAGCAAGGGTTTCCATAGTTAACAAATCATTGTTCACATTATTGGTTAATGAAGTTGGATTTTATAAGGTAAGTTTAAGTTTGATTAATAATACAACTTATTCAACACCCACCCCCGCCCCAACCCCCCCAACCTTAGTTGTATTGGTGGATTTTAATTTCTAACATGAGTATCATTCCACCAATCCACTGCATTCTTGAGACCATATAACTAGGTATAACTAACTTTTTGTAAAATCTCTTAGGGAGTTATTTTTAGATCTACATTCACAAATTCACTAATATGCTTGTATGCATGGTAAATATGGTTTTTCTTTTTTGGGTTGATGAGGGCTTGCCTTGGTCAAGCCCTAGATCGAGGAGTGAGCCTTGAAATTGAAATGTAAATGTGTATAAAGGAAACAAGATAAATATAAGTACTCACCTTGCTGGTAGAAACCCTTGTCAATAATGATTTTTTTTTTTTGTATGTTGTATATGTCAAACTCATTATGTAGGACATAGAATATCTCAAAAATTACAATGGATCTACCAAAACCACATCATGGAAACATGAGTGTAAATGTGCATTAATTAAGAATATGATGAATTGCTCAATGTAGATATCCTCCCTTGATGGCTAGCAAAATTCTAGATCTTGAAGAGAAAATTCTCACAAAGAGTCATTGAAACATGCCTTGAATTCTTAATGAAATTTTTTTCTTGAATGCTCAAATCCCTTGAGTGCATATGGATGTTTCTTGATGTAATGCTATGATAAAGTGTGGATGTGAAAATAAAGATCCCAAGCCTCCTTTTATACTAGATTTTGGATAGGAAAATAATATAAGATGGATAGGGATTGAAATAAAATAATTGGAATCCCCAAGGTACTTTGGGCCTCGAGGACTCTTCCCCTCAAGGAAGAGGTTGACATGTTCTAGAAGAGGTCAAATAGGTTGACCTATTCCTAGGGAAGGGCTCAAAAAGAGGTCACAAATATCTTGGAGAGAGTGTAAATAGAATCAAGAAAAGTATAATGAAATAGGAGAATGAGAACATTAAGCACAAGTCCATCCATGGTCCACAAAGTTTCTATGGGATGGGTGGTAGAGTTCTCATGATGGGTGCTTCAATTTTAAGATGGTATATATGTGATTTACCTCAAAATCATTTTAAAGTAGATCAAAACAAAAAAAAATCATCTCATCATGACTAAGGAGACAGAGAAACAATCAAGCCCCTTAGAGACGTTAATATTCATATCCAAAGTCATAATGACAAAGATTTCACTGATGTGTGTGTGTGTGTGTGTGTGTGTGTGTGTGTGTGTGTGTGTGTGTGTGTGTGTGTGTGTGTGTGTGTGTGTGTGTGTGTGTGTGTGTTTGTGTGTGTGTATGTGAGCGCGCGCGCACACATAATGTAGGATTATATGTCACATTATAACCAAAGGAATTGTGGATCCTTGAGAAAAATGATAAAGATGGATATGATTCCCTTTCCTCTCAAGTGTAGGGAAAAGAGAAGCTTAGACCTATTATGATACTCACAAAGTGAACTATGTATGACAATGAGCCTCCAACAAGAAGGCCAATAATGTCACATGGCATGGAGAAACATAAAAGGACTTATGTGTTATTTGAAGAAATTAGGATTAAGATAGATCTCATCAAAAGAAGATATGTGAATAACCTCGTTTTTAATGAGTTGTTGAATATTGTAATGTAAATCTTGACAATCATTAGTACAATATTCAGGATAATTTTAATACATGAAAAATGGAAGAATCATAATTTTTTGAAAATATTTTTTTCTAAATTTAGGCATAATAGTCACCTTAGTGTGAAGAAGTTTTGGTAAACTTATTTCTTTATTAATAAGAGAAGATGCATTAGATTAAGAAAAATAGTAGAATAGAGAAGAAGATTCAACACTTTGTTACAGACATTTTAAATCATGATCAACATTGGTGTGGAATGAGTAATCATGCCCCCCATTTCCTAAGGACATATGATTGTCATGTTGTTGTTTACCAAAGACCTTCTCAATGAATCTATGATAACCAAGACCAAAAAAAATCCTGATTACTATGTTTGATATATTCAACATGAGGGAAAGTAGCAACAAAGTTATCAAAAATAGAAGAATTTTAATATTTCATGAATGAAAGACCATTAACTCTATATTCTCAACTAAAGATTGGTGTGGAATCTAAGGATCTATAAACATCTTTAAAAAGGACACTTGTAGAAGGAGGAATATCATTATATTTGTGATTACGCATCTCCTCAACATTTAGACAACTATTTGGGCTAGTATATGCATGAACAATGTACATCACTTTATTGTAGATAAACTTGACTTTTTGATGAAGAGTTGAAGGAATAGCATACATAGAACATAACCAAGGTTTACCTAAAACAAGGTTGTAGTTAAGAGGTCCAAACATAACATAAATGGGAATATTTAAAATAACCAAACCTACTTTGACAAGTAAAGTGATGGTGCCTAAATTTTTCTTCAGAACATTATCAAATTTATAAATAGAACATTGTTGGGTTTGATATTTGAAATATTGGAGTTGATTTCTTAGAGCATATCCATCATAAAAATATTAATATTGAACCCTTTTTCAATTAAGGTTCTATGAATGAGGCCACTATTTATAAGGTTCAATTAAGAGTAAACACAATTTTAGGTGGGACCGAGGTAACATTCATGCATTGTAGAAAGGAATTGATTTTTTCTTGAATAGGAGGTGGAGTTGGGAGATTTTCAAAATATTTTTTCATGGCTTCACGATATGTAGGAGATGTTTGAATAATTTCCCAAAGAGAAATCTTGGTAGGGGTATTACGCAATTTCAATACCAAATCATATTTCATCTCAAGATTTCAATAAAGATGGGGTAGAGGAGGAAGAATGGTTTGAGAAGGTGTGAGGGAAATACTATGTTAAGGATTATTATGTGTATGATAGGTGTGAGAAACTTCATGATAATCCAAAGAATCATTAGGTTCCCCCTTAAGAGTTATGGAAGGATTCCCCTTAAGGTGATTAGAGGTTTATTTGATGAAAGGTAATCCTTGAGAGTGAGAATAGGTTGAGAAACATTAAATTGATTAAGATCTTTCTTCTCCATAAGCGAGAAAATCAAGGATATTTTCCTTATCTTATTTTTCCAAGGAATCCTTTGAATAAATATTTGGGAGTTCTACTAAAGCTTCCTTGCCACTAGGACCATCCAATGAAGCCAATGCGACATTGATAAAAAGTATTTACAATGTCTTCTTATTGCTCTAAAATATTCCTGAGAGGGGGATGTGTATCATGAAAAAAAGAAACATCAAGATTGTCACGTTAAAAAAAAAATGTATCAATCATCATGTTAGCTTTAATTGTCAATGTCATTATCTAGAGGTTCATCCCAAATAGTGGCATTGTCAATAAAAGGAAAATCTCTATCAATAAATCACCCATTATCAAGACCTATATTAGGAAAAGGGACAATATCAATATGTCACTCATCTCACTAAAGAGGAAAATCATATGGTAAATATAAGTTGATAGGAGGGTATGCTTTATGTCAAAGATAAGGAATGATGTTTAGATAGTTATTTAAATAATTTGTGCAACATGAAAAAAATATTAGTGCATATAGAGTAGATCCAACTAATCATGTTGTCATGAAAATCTGTGCAAGATCCCATGTGCATTTAAAAAACAAAGGATGGAAATTACATACTTAATGTTGTAAAATCCATAAAAGAGAGAGATCTAGATAAGAAGTTATAAATTCTACTAATGTAAACAAAAGTAGATCTAGATGGACGAAGAGGAGAGAAAGAAATCTAAATTCACAATATAGAAAAATATAGCTCCAATAAGAATGAGGGTAATATGTTGGGTTCACCAAAATATTTTGGTGAAACATGGAAGAGGGTAATATAGGACCCAAGCCTCCATTATTCACCCAAAATAATTAATATTTGTGTGGGGAGAGGGATAATTTTCAATCACAATGCCCTTTTGAACTTGAATTAGAATAGAAAAACCCAATAGATGTCAATATTGAATTCAAATTGTGAAATGGAATGCAATGCATTGAAATACCATTTTCCCATGTGTGATATGTGAATGAAATTATACAATTGAAACGATTAACTAAGTGAGATATGTTGTAATGTCCCCATTTTTTGGAAGCATTAGAGTTTCATAGATTAGTTGATTATTGTGACCCTCATAAGCTAATATGGTGGTTAGATGGTTTTATTGGGGCTTGGCACTTTATGATGGGGCATACTTTTATATTATAATACTATAAAAAAAAATTAAGAATATCTTTTATCCCACATTGGGGAGAAAAGTAAGTGAGATCCCACAATGAAATAATATATTAACATGAGAGGTTCTTTTATTATCATCCAATTATTGTCATTTTCATTTGATAAGTTTGTCAAGCCAAGGATTTTTGCATATTATCTACTTGATCTTTAGGAATGAAAAACTCGCATAGAATTAGCATAACTAAGGTGGTGAGATATCCTCTAAAGGATTGCAAATTGGAAGGGATTCTTCACTCCTTTCATTTGTGCTTAAATTGGAGAATACATTTATTGATGGCTACTGCAGTGTCATGAATAGTCACATGAATAGTGTCATGAACAATACCTAAGCTATAATATTTGGCTTAATTATGATTACAATTTCATCTCCTTCATTGGGTGATTTTTATATCGAGTTGTACATTCAATTTGCATCATTTAAATTGGTCATTTGGCATTGTAAAGGTGGTTGTCATAAGTAGTTGTAGATGCACATTATATATTAGATTTATAATTTCATTTGTATTTAGTTTTTTGGGGTTGTAAAGCCAAGAGCCTTGGAATATTATGTTAAGCATTGAATTAGAAAATATCTCACTAAAGGAGTGATAAGTGTATATATATATATATATATATATATATATATATATATATATATATATATATATATATATATATATATATATATGAAATGTCTCTCTCTTTTATTTTATATGATATTTCAAGCCCCTAATTAGATCTTTAAAATCAAAAAACCAATATTTCAAAGATCCACCAATTTCTCAATAAACCCCAAATCGGGTATGCCCGAAATAGTGCCAAAAACTTTACAGCTTCACATATTATTAATAAATCTGAAAGTGGACATTTTTATAGAAATTTAAGCAGTATAACAGCCTACAAAATGAAATTTCCAAATCTATATAACATTTACACAACAGCTCCCAAACGAAGGATAAAAACAATGCTCATCGGGCTCTCGAAAACAACACAGAATAGCCCGGAAACACCACAAAAACACTAATAATCTATCACAAAAGTATAATCATGACCAAATACATATATTCAGCTCTATTTTAACATCTAAAAGTCTGAAATACAGTACAAACCCAAACTGATGTGAAATACTCAACCGAAAACACCAAACTCATACAAAAAACACACCCGAAAACCCACAAATCTGCACTGTTCAACACAAAGGAAAACTCTGCATGAGCTTGCATATGGAATGGCTTTAAAATCCCATCCTTAGCCTTCGTAGAAACCTTCAAACTCCCATTCTTGGGTCTCCTTCTCCACAGGTTTGGCAGCCTCTAAAGAACAACAAAGCAATGCGCAAAAATCAAGTTCTGGAATGAGCCCAAAATGCCTCCAAACCCCTTAAAAGAGGGCATAACCCTAACTCACATCCAAGAGAGGTTAATGAAACATATTTTAATAATAATTTTCATTTATTAGTCCAATGGTTTCCAAAGATTAACCCCCTTTTTCCAAAACTTCACCTTCTTGGGCCTGCCTGCCTTGACAAAAATTATTATTTTTAATTATTTGAAAAGCGACATGACAAGTCCTCCCCTCCCAAATATTGCTTGTCCTCAAGCAATGGCTGAACAATAAACCAATCAATCCACCTAGATCCCAAATGTAGTCATGAACTATACTACTACCAATTAACACAAGCTCCTGCAATATCCTTTGCAATATAACCAAGAGGAATTCATAACCAAACTAACAATTACAACTCAACCAAACTCCAAAATCACCACTACCATAGTCAAAAACCCACAAGACATAAAATCTTAGATCATCAGAACCCAAGTAAAGTGGACAAATCAAACTACCAACATAGTAAATACCATCAACGCATCCCACTGGCCTATACAAAATGTACAATCCAACTCTACAACAATGGTGAATGCTCCTGAATGAAATTGTACCAAGTATGGAAAATCCACACACTGTACAACTCCTGCAGTCAACACAACTTTGTAAATCACCAGCCATTGTCTCATAACCATTAACTCCCATGCATTGCTAATGGTGAAAAGACATTACAAGATAAATAGCAAGAAATAGAACCCAAACCAAATTTTCCATGAACAAGTGATACAGCCCACTGTGACTGACCACCAGCTAAGTTAGGAGATGTCATAGCCAAAGGAGTAGAATCAATAACAACAACTGCTGAAGAATCACTCCCAAACTCCTGCTCTAAGTCATGTATTATCAAGTTGTCAACTACAGAACCTATCGCCATGTCATGCCCATCACAACTCTCATCCCGAGGCGTCAAACCATCCCATAACTGATGACAAGCACTATGAACCAAAGTACATCTCTATATCATCATCTCATCAACTTGGTCATCAAAGGTAAATTGATGAGCATACCTCATAGTGTAATGCTGATAGAATGCACCAATCTTAGTTAGTGGCTCAGACTGCAATCCATATGTAACTAACTACAATCGATCCCTAACCAAGTTGGAACTGACTACTACCTCTGAAGACATCGCCAAGGGAGTAGTATTACTAGAAGGAACCATGCCAACTGTCAGCTCACCAACATCACACATGATCTTTGATACAACATCTCTAGTCTTCGTGCCATCAGTACTAGAGGTCACCACCATGTCAGGCATACCACAATAATCTGCTGCAACACCCAACTCAATTGAACCTGACTCTAGTGGGGACGAACCCAATATGCTAATGTTAGTATCAAGGATGGATGCATCCCCATCTCTACTGTCTTTGACAATCTCGACCATGGACATCCTTAGATCACCAGACACCATAGCTTGTGACTGTACAGAATCTAGTAAAGACTATAGTTGCTCTAACTCCATGGTCACCTTAGCCAAATGAAACTGTGACTCCTTGAAAGCCAACTATGTACTCTCAAGAATCTCACAAGTCACCTCGAGCTGCTGAGTAAGCTCACTCACCTCATCTTCCTTGGCCAATAATGCATCGTATGTTGTACTCCCCCACTCCATAAGATAATCTTTGTCGGCTACCAACTGCATATAATCTTGTCTCAGAATCTGGATAGCCTCCCATAAAGAGTGGAATTCTGTCAAGGAAAGATAACTGTGTCCTTGCTCATCACTAGTAGGAGAACCCCATCCATAAACTGCTAACAACTGACAAGAAGCATCGAAATGCTGGCAAGCAATAGCAATGTCTCGCTCACTAACTCTCAACTAACTGGACACATGATGGCACTGGCTAGACTGTATCCTACAAACCTCCTCTGGCGCACTGTCTAAAGGAGTATCCTCAAGGTTACTAGTCTCTAGAGTATTACCATCCATATCCTGTGAATAAACTCCAAAGCTCATATCAACATACAGAGTATCAAAAACTGTAGCACTGCTATCCAACTCCTCTATACCAAAAGAAATTGCCAAGGAAACTAAGTCTTCAAAACTACCCACTGCATCCTCATGGATGTCATCAATGTCAATATGATCCTGGGACTCATCTATACACACTGCCAAATATGAAAGATCTTCAACACATTCCAACAAGTATGGTTGACTGGATATATGAACAAAGCCCAACACCGATGTATAAAAACTACTACCAACATCGGACAAGCTGCTAGCACAAGAAAAGACAACATCGTGCAATCTGCTAATCAAATCCATGATAGTACCCAAACAAACACTACTACCAAAAAGTGTTAAAGATCTCCAGTCAACTGAATCCCAAACACCAATATAAAAATCTCGAGTCCATATCCATAAACTAGAATCAGCTGGTAACTCAAGCAAACTCCTCACCTGAGTAATATGACCAATACAAACTAAATCCACATACCTGTCATGATGAGATAATGAAGTCACAATACTGTCTTTGTTCACTTTCAGCTGGCTAGACAAATCATGTGAAGTACTACCAGCCTCAACCTCATGTGACGAAGCATCTAACTATGCCTGGTACTCTTTCTTAGCAAAGTCATGAATGCTCAATGTCTGCTCATCTCTACCAGGTATCTCACCATCATGCACAACAACATCCTCATAATCATCATCTGAACCCAATACGCTGTAGTCACTGCCTGTTGTAACTATACCATCCTGAATACCTATGACATCACGCTTTGACGACCTATATACAATTGTCTCAATTTGAGTATCAAGTTGACTGTTACTATCAATCTGTGTAATATCCTTTCCCACTACCTCTTGTGGCAGAGTAGAATCTGAGACCTTTGCCTGGCTATAAGCTAGTTTCTCAAACTCCTCATGCAAGTTCTTGGTAATTTTGTCATCTGCCCTATTAGAAAATATGCCAAATAGAAATCCAGTCAACTTATCCACCTTAGCTGGGTCGAACAACATGTCATTCATCATACGGTGGTGCTCAACCAACTGTTCAGACATGTCATGGCTTATTTTCCTAAGTGTATCTCGAATGTCTAAATAACCATCCTTTCTACTATTCTGACTCTGGATATCAATTGTCCAAGATCATGTCCTCTGAGACTCCGTACTATACCTATCCATTCTGAATAAAGTAGAGTGTAACCCCAATAGGTTATAACTTCTTCAAACACCAAGAATCTTTATACTTTAGATGTTTGACATTTCATCAAACACTTTGCAAGCAAGGGGTCGTATGATTGATATAATTTTTTAGATTGCTTGGATGTCTTGGAAGAATTTATTTGCCATATCATATGGATTAGCCATACTTTTTCCTTGGATTTTGTACTTTTACTTTCAACTGGAGGTTTGATCAAAATTTCTTTATTCTTTTCTCGCTGCAAATATCCCTTTTCTCTTTCACTTAGTTGCATGCAACCATAAATTTTGACATGCAGCTGATTAGAAGCAACATGCAACCACCAAATTCACCAAGAACTAACATGAAAATGATTAGAAGTAGCATGCAACCATAAATTTTGACATGCAACTGATTAGAAGCAACATGCAACCATAAATTATGACATGCAAGATTTGGGTAGTTGTCAAAACTGACATGGAAACTTCTACAATCCCTCAGGCTGGCAAGAACTAGGATTTGATACCATTGAAATGTCCCTTTCTTTGATTTTATATGATATTTCAAGCCTCTAATTAGATCTTTAAAATCAAACAACCAATATTTCAAAGATCCACCAATTTCTCAATAAACCCCAAATCGGGTATGCCCAAAATAGTGCCAAAAAACTTCACAGCTTCACATATTATTAATAAATCTGAAAGTGGAAATTTTTATAGAAATTTCAGCAGCATAAAAGCATACAACATGAAATTTCTAGATCTATATAAAATTTACACAATAGCTCCCAAACGAAGGATAAAAACAATGCTCATCGGGCTCTCGAAAACAACACATAATAGCTCGAAAACACCACAAAAACACTAATAATCTATCACAAAAGTATAATCATGACCAAATACATATATTCAGCTCTATTTTAACATCTAAAAGTTTGAAATATAGCAGCATCCCAAACTGATATGAAATGCTCAACCGGAAACACCAAACTCTTACAAAAAACACACCCGAAAATCTACAAATCTGCACTGTTCAGCACAAAGGCAAACTCTATATGAGCTTGCACATGGAATTTTTTTAAACTCCCATCCTTAGCCTTCTTGGAAACCTGAAAACTCCCATTCTTGGGTCTCCTTCTCCACAGGTTTGGCAGCCTCTGAAGAACAACAAAGCAATGCGCAAAAATCAAGTTCTGGAATGAGCCCAAAATGCCTCCAAACCCCTTAAAAGAGGGCATAACCCTAACTCACATCCAAGAGAGGTTAATGAGACATATTTTAATAATGATTTTCATTTATTAGTCCGACGATTTCCAAAGATTAACCCCCTTTTTTTTTTCGAAACTTCACCTTCTTGGGCCTGCCTGCCTTGACAAAAATTATTATTTTTAATTATTTTAAAAGGGACATGACAATATATATTCGATGTAATGTGTATATTAAAATCTTTTATGATTTACATAATAGTATGCATGCTAAGTGTTTGACAAAATACTAATTAGCTCTAAGTGCATATTTTTTCATTTAGAATTTAGATATATGCATTTAGTTATTTGCTTAGATATAGTAGTAATCAATTATAGGCTTTTATACTCCCTTGATATCATTTCAAGAAAGCATAATCAGTCTAAAACTTAGAAACAATAAGTATAGATATTGTATTGTAGGTGTTTGACAATATTTCTTGAGCTATAAATCAAAAAGTTGAGGTTTGAATCATCAAGGGATATTACATATGTAATGTAGATATAAGTTTTAAATGAATACAATTATCCCAATTATTATGTTCAATTGTGTTTAAACAAAAAATTGAAATGAATGATTGAGTACTCACCTTGAAATGTGTAGACTAAAGTATCTTTTTCCTCCAAAAAGTATAGATCTAGGCCAAAATTTGAAATTGTATCCATTAATCCTAGAATAAAATAGAAATCCCAAAAATATTTTTTCTTGTCGAAGCTCCAGGAACAAGTCATCCTGGAGGAAAGGTGTTTGGATGTCATTCCACAAGTCACTATGTTACCAAGACTCTATAACTAGGTTAACTAGACTTTTTGTTTTAGGTGGATGAGGGCTTGACTTGGTCAAGTCCTAGATTGAGGAATCAACATTAAATTGAAATATAATTGTATTTAAAGGAAACAAGATAAATGTAAGTATTCACCTTGCTTTTATAAATCCTTGTCAATAAGTTTTTATGTTGTTGTATGTTGTAGATATTGAATTTTCTACATAAGATTTAGGATATCTCCACAATTGCAATGGATCTACCAAAAACACATAATGGAGCCAAGGATATAAAAACTCATAAATGAAGAGAATGATGAATGCTTCAATGTAGATCTTCTCTCTTGGTAGCCAATAAAATGCTAGATCTTGAAGAGGAAATGCTCACAAAGAATTCTTGAAACTTTGAGTGCATTGAATTCTTGATGAAAACTTCCTTTCTTGAATTGTTGAATGCATTGAGTGTACATGGAAGCCTCTTCATATTATGCTATGATATAATGTGGATGTAAAATGAAGATCCCAAGCCTCCTTTTATACTATTTTTTGGGTGGGAAAATAATACAAGCTGACTAGGGGCAAAATAAAATAATTGGAAACCTTGAGGCACTTTGGGCCACAAGGCCTCTTCCCTTGAGGAAGATTTGACCTGGTTGACCTCTTCTTGGTAGAGGTCAACCTAGGGTCAACCTATTCCTAGAGAAGGGCTTAGAAATAGGTCCTAGAGGTTTTAAAGAGCATACAAACATAATCACAAAAAGCATAAAGAAACAGGAGAATGAGCACATTGAGTACAAGTTTATCCATGGTTCATGAAGTTTCTATAGGATGGGTGCTAAAAGTTCTTAAATGATGGGTTCTTCCATTTTAATATGGTATAATTGATAAATTGTCAAGAATAAAATAACAAGGGTTTGACCTATGATTTCTTTCTCGAAAAGCTTATTAGATCCTTTAAGCTCTTTGTATTCTCTATAACTATTTTGTTATGTGATTGCTCCTTGATTCTATAACTCTTGGCTTTTTCTATTGCAACATCCAACTCCTTTTTCAACATTTATCAATACCTCTACTTTATCTCTATTTATCTTATCATATCTTTCACATTTCATGCTTTCCTAAACCTAATTTGGGTTTTATATGACTTCCTCTCAAATCTTCCATGAGATATTTTGACTTTAGGTAGCTTCATCAAATCTTGCTCTGTCATTCCTAAGAAAAATTACTTTTATTTTCATTCTCTAAAACTTCCTTGAATTCATTACTTTGATATTTTCAAAAATCTCTGTAAACTTTTTCCTCTGATTCTTTGGCTTGTGTACTATGTTGTATCTTTTGTCCAAATTCAATGGATCTCTCTCCTTGATGATCATGCATCTGATTTTTCAAAATTGTTCCTTCTTTTACCTTTTCATCATTTTTATTATTTTCTAATATTTATAGTTCACTAATGGTCCTCCTTTGTTTTGACAATGTTAGATATCCAATTTCTCGATAGTATTTTCCTTATTTCTCTTTATCAATAGTGTCTTTTGTCTTCCAATAAGACTTATGTGTTGTCCTATTATCTTGAACTGTTTACCCTTTGGCTTAACTTCTCACTAGTGATCTTTTACTTCATGATTTTCCAACAATGGAAAATGTGATAAAAAATCGTCTTCAATAGCCTATTAGTGATTTTGTCAATTAACAATCTCCCCCTTTTGCATTGATTGCAAAAAAATCAAAATTGTTGAATTGTATTCTTCCTCTATGTGTGTACTTTCAAATTTTACTTCCCCTATATACTCCATACTCTCTATTTCTCCCCCTTTATGATATTATGATTAAAAAAATTGATAGAAAATTTTGATACATTTCTCCCCCTTTTTTGAAAGCAATGCCAAATATTATAGCAAAAACTTTGTGTACCAAGGTACTCACCTAGTCATATCTTGTAAAAAATACTTATGTACTTAATCTTTATATTCATTTAAAGTTGACTCGATGACTCCTTGAGTTGATTTAGTGCAGTGATGTGGGTACTTAGATGTATTGCCTTATTTTTCATACTCATGGTAGTGTTCTAATCTTGTGTACCAATTAGCTTTGCATTTTTTATAAAAAAATTCTACATCATATCCATAGTGAGTTATCAGACATTCTATTTCCATTAGGTTCTTCCTGATACAATCTTTAATCATTTCTAAATTTTTGTATTTTGTGAGATAATTCTTTGATTCATGTTGTATATTCCATTATCAATGTAGTCATGGGATTTATTCTATGTACTAGGGTAGCAATTTCAACATTTACCTCTTCCATATTTATATTAATTTTTGCAGTGAAATATGTAAAAAAGGAATTTTTTTTCTATATTTTCTTTCTCCAGTTAGATTTTCCCTGGTCTCTTCAACCAGTTCAAACAATGAATTCTCAAGTTTTGCACTCCTTTGTACTAACTTGCCATCCTTGTTTCTCTGCAAATTTTTATCAACTTTCTTACCTAGCTCATTTCCTATATCTTGATTAGATTTCTTTGCTTCATCAACAAAAATCTTTAACAAATATATTCATGATTCATTGGTATCAATAGATGATTGTGGAAGTAATTTTGAAAATATTTCAACATCTCTTCTCAAAGTTCTTTTCTTTTGTTTCTTTGTTATTAGTCTTTCATTTTCTTCTTTTTCCTTGAACTTGCTTGAATATATGTATTTTTATTTATAGCTCAAATAATTTGGGTTCAACATCAATATTGTATATTCTAGACTTTTTTTGTTTCCTCATCAGATTCATTATCCTGTTTCATTTTCTTCTTTTCATCTATAATCAAAATAATTTATTCTAATGTACTAACAACTTCACCTTCTCCTATTACTTGAGTGGAACTCACTTCTTCCTTACCTTCCATTTTCTTTGTTTCAGATTCTCCAGCAGTGACAACTTCATTTAATTCTTTTGGGACCTATTACTTATTGATAGTCTACACATTTCTTGTTCTAGAAATTATTACATTTATTTCTCCTATTGTCTCTTCCCTTTCCTTTTGTTATTTTTTATTCTCTTCCTATTTTCTTGTGCCATCACCTATTTATTATTACACTATAATAAAAAATTTGTTGGTGACATTATTTTTTAGCTTAGGTTTGTCTTGGAGTGGTTCATCTTCAAGTTGCATAGTATTCTCTACAGTTAGTGTATGTGATTCTTTAGAGACATTGTCTAAGTCTTCATCATTTTCTTTTTTAAGATCAATAAGTACTTTGTCGTTTACACAGTGACTAAACATAGTTGTTGATATGTAGTGATTGATCAAGAAAATATTATACACTTTTCATAAATCTTTTCATCTCTTAATTTTTTTGGTTAACTCATCAAGGATTTTTGAGCTAACTCATCAAGGATTTTTGAGTTGACTCATCAACAATTTCCCAAGGTTGACTAATCAAGTATATATATTTTAGATAAATGGACTAAGCCTTGATACATCATAAAGTACAAAGATCCATCCAAATAATCATCTATTAGTCCTAAGTTACATTTTTTGTCTTCCCTCTAGGTTGTTCCTCATCATTCTCTTCTTCTTCTACCTTTGACTAGAATCTAAATATAATCTAGAAGCACTACATCTTGGACTTATGTTAAGGATACAACTCTAAAAATTCATGAAACATGGATACAAAAATGACATAGAAATAAATTATAAAGTGATAAAATAATTTCCTTAAGATATAATTAAATATTTAATATAAATCATCATAAAATAAATCTAATAGAGCAAAGTATTCATTATTGTAACATATCTTAAGCAACACAATTTTTAGTTTGGTATACCAAAGGGTTATTTTAGCCATCTTAGTTACATAAAATAGAACAGTTATAAACCTATGTAACTTTAATACCATAAAATGGGTGGAAAGAGACTCTATGTCATTTTGATTCTCCATCGTGTCCAAACTGGATGATTCTAAAACCTCCAATTTTAACTAAAAATTATTTTCTAGGCTTATTTTTCTAGGCTCCAACATAATCTTCCATAATGAATCTATCAACTCAATTATTTTGACTTGAAATACAAGATGTAAATAGTGGATAAAAGATATAGAAAGACCCTGAATCTTCTTGGATAATGAGATTTAAACTATGGTACAATATAAAATTAAACCATCCTTGATAGAGATTGAGTCTCTATATTGAGATTTTATCTCTTTATGAGTGACCTTGTAATGCCTACCCCTACTTCACTTTTTTTATTATATTGTTGGATTCTTTTAGGCCAATTTTTTGGTTGTGTTTTATGATTATCGGTACTCGGTTACCAGATTTGATTAGATGTATATTATACTCAGTTGATTATATGCGATGAGTTACTAGTTATTTAATGTGTTTATGATTTTTTGATGATGATATATGTATGTTTAGTTAGTAATTTCAGTTATTTCATCATGTTAGTTGGAGGAATGATTTATATGTAGTTTTATGGTTACTTACCCCATACTTGCATGTGTATGGTGTACATGTAAGTTTTTATTACGTTTGATGTTTTTGATGTGGTTAAGGGAGCAAGTAGTAGTCACCTGCAATTGGGATCTACAGGATGTACCACTTCCTACCATTGCTTTTTTAATTTAGAATATATGAACATTGTTGGAAATAATCAAGACTAACTAGGTTAGTGAGAGGGGAGAGGTGAATCAGTAACCTCAAAAACTTTAAATCAATTCAATACTTGATCCATTCATCTAATCTACTATATGCATGAGAAAGATAAACATTTATAACACATGAACACAGAATTTTGGTGCCCCAAAAACCTTCCAAATAGAAAGTAAAACTGGGGTGGGGATGATACCCACAAAACTTTGCTACTTCAGTATGAAGTTAGCCTGTTAGGGCTTACATTGATCACTTCTGATGATCTGCCCTGTTAAGAGCAATTTGGACTGCTAGATCCACCTTGTTAGAGGATTTACAAACATACAATGAAGTATGCACTCTGTTAGGAGATTTATACAAAGACTGTGAAGTCTACCTTGTTAAAAGATTTACAAAATTGATTCACCTGTTAGGATGAAATAGTGGATCTACTTACAACTTGATTTCTGATTAGATCCTTGAAGTACATATCAGTTCTTGTGACTAATGAATCTTTACTACTCCTTGTAGACCTTGTTGAATACTTTGCTTTGCTACTGATTGACTTTTTTATTCTTCTTAAAAAATTACATGTCCATTCATTCACATACTCATTTCTTACAAATGACATAATATATTAGATATATACTATTCCAATAATTACAATTGCAAGGTCGGCCAAAACACAAGTGAACAAAATATTACTAAGTCGGCCAAACAGTAGAAAACTCGGGTTCTTCAAGATGACTTGGTAACCTTCTGATACTCGGCAACCACTGCATTACTCAGCATCGTCATACACTTGGTAGAAGTAGAAGCTCAGTCCATAATAATCACACAATGTAGCTTGGAACTCGGTAACCATTGGAGACTCGGTAGATATAATATCACTTGGTAAAAACTAAATCCTTTGTTTACCTTGCTTTCACTCAGTAAACACTATACTTCCATCACTCGGTAAATACTACACTTCCATCACACAAACTAATGACTTGGTAGACACTGTGAAGCTCGGTGAACATGGTATACTCGGTAGATACTGTTGGGCTGCACACTCACTCGGTAGCTTCATGAATGCTCAGTATGAACTGCTGGACTGCACACTCACTCGGTAGCTTGAGGAATGCTTTGTATGAACTACTCAAGTAATGAACCTACAAGGTAACCACTGAATGCTCAGTATATGTTGTAGAATGAGTGATGAATTCGGTAATCATTTAGAATCGAATAAGTGTTGTCACTAATGACAAATACAATATAATGCCAATAGAGCATACCCTATCACACTATCTCAATTGTATAAGTGGGGAGATAACTCTTGAATCCAAATCCTAACCTAAACCAATTGTCCTAAAAAATAGGACAACTATCTGAGTTAGTTTCACCTATCTGAATTTGTCAAGTGATATGAATTCATGATTTTGACCCTAGAGTTTGTTTTGGTATTTTGTACTTTATGATGGATTTTCTTATTTGGTTTTGTGGGTCTTCGTTGATTTTTTGTTATAATTAAATCAAATTAAAAGATAATTTAATGGAAATTTTATAAAGAAAATCTAATATTTAATTATATTTAATTAATTAAGAAATTAATAAAATAAAATAATTAAATTTAAAGATAAAGTTATAGTGCTATTTGTGGCATAATTATATTTATTTAATTTAATAATAATTATTTAGGAGTTTTATTTTAATAATAAACTCTAAATAATGTTATTAATTGAATTAATAAATATATTATTAAAACATCTCATAATTAACTAGAGAGAGAAAACATAAACTTATCAAAGTTTATTTTAATTAATTTGCATAAAACTTATGCATGAAATTAAAATATAGTAAATTAATTTAATAAAGATATTTTATAATTAAATATCTAAAAGAGTTGTGCATGAAAATATAAAAGATATAATTAAATATTAAAAGAAATTTATTAGCAAGTTCCCTTGCGTGATTGCACAATCAAAGCCCCAAATTTAAGGGGCAACTCTTTATCAAAGATCGAGAGTTCATTTTTCAATAACTGGGATTTTGGAGAAGTGATTTTCAAGGAAAGAAGTTTTTAGAGGAAAGCAATTTTCTCGCATTTTTTGTGCGATTGCATGTTTGTGTGTTAGCATCAAATTCAAGTAGAATCTAGTGTTTAATTTCATAATAGTTTCAATTTTCTAATCTTCTATCTATTTCGTGTCTCGATAGATCCGTTCTTGGATAATTGTTGATTTTTTTGATTTCTTTAATGAAACCTTGTTGTGAATTTGAGTTTATTTTCATTTCAAAGTTATCTGTGTCTGAGGAATGAGTTTTTTTGGAAAGTCTGTGTGCTTGTAAATTTTAATCAGTTGGGTTTTTGTTTAAAATTGAAATTTAGAATGTAAATTCGATTGGTTTATTTGGGTTTCCCTATTAGATTAAATTCACAATATTTATTTTATATATATATCTAAATGTATTGGGGGAGTCTTATTTTAAATTTTTTAAAAAAATAAGACTCCCCCAATACATATATATATATATATATATATATATATATATATATATATATATATATATATATATATATATATATATAGGGAGGGAGGTGGGTCCCACACCCCACCTTCCCTCCCAGTGGCAATAGTAGGTGCATTTGCATGCAGCAGGTGTTGCGATAACAATAGCAGTACTTCGTACTATTACTGCAGTTGTAGACCAATGCGGCAACAACCCTTTTAATGGTTAACCGATAGGCCTTAAACATCTTTTTTAAGGATTTAGTTTATTTAGTTTTAATTTAATTAATTAATTAATTTTTAATTTTAATATATATTAATAGTTTTCTTCTTACGATATAATAAGTATTTTATTAACAGATTATGTTATTAACAATTAATTTAATTAATGTAATTATTAATTAATTAATTTGATAAAAGAACATTAGAACAAAATTAATTGAATAAAATTCATTTTTATTATTTAGTTTGTTTTGCAATCCTAGTATAGACGTGATGTTGTGAATTAGTGGTAATTGGGTGATCAAATTTAAAAGTGGAAATAGGTTCCATTATAGCATAAATTTATAAACTTTATAAAATTGAAAACTTAGAAATGAAAAACTGAACTCTTATATTTTGATAATGAATTGAACTATGAAAATTGAAACCCTACTTGTATATTGAATCTTGTATTTTGACAACGATCTGAACTATGAAACAAAGTTTAAACAACTTTATATGAATTGTTGAATCGTCTGGGATTCTAGTGAACTCAGGAACCATAGTAAATTTGACAAGTAGAGAAATGGAAATAAAAACCTTAATTCAGATTAAAAACATTGTTAACTGTAATATTTGGAAATGAAAATGAGAACTTGAAAACCTATAAGTGAAAATTAGACCTTGGTGTTTTCAAAACCTTATGAATTATGAAAATGATTTTTATATGTACTCTTTATGATGTGTGGTTTATTAATGTCGAGTTTCAGGTGTTGACTTAGCTTTGACCAAATCAAGATGTTTGCCAGAGGCTTAGGAGTTCTGTTTTGTGATGTCATGATGATGTTTTGAATATGATCTTTTATACACAACCATGGTAATGTATCATGTGTATTTTATGAGGAATTTGTTTAGATGGTTGTTATTGCTTTCCAGTATCTCTTGTGTAGAACTGAAGTAAATGGTGTGACTTTTATGGTATAACCTTTTGAGTCTTCGATTAGTTATCTGTGATTTCTTTCCATTTGCTTGTATAGGATTGATGTGATTAAATGATTTTTTTTTGGTGATGTCATGTTATGACATGGATTTGGTTTAAGTGTACTTGATTTTGGATCAATCCTGTTAGGATGATCATATTGGTGGAATCTGTGATTTTGATTAGTAATATTTTAATGCTTTCCAGTTGCTTATTTAAGAATTGATGTGTGGTTTATGGTCATTTGAGATCTTTTTCTTTTGCTAAGCTTAGGGTAGGTTATATGTATGTCATGTTGGGAAGTGACTTACAATGGAGGCTAGAGCTCTAAAGAGGTTTCTTGGGTAACCCATTGTAATTTGTTTTAATAAGCGATAACATTTCATTAAATGGGTTTAAAATGAATTAATAAGATATGGTACCACATAAAGTCTCTAGGGGCCGAAGTCCTGAGAGACTACTAGAGTAACCTTAGAGTTGACTCATTAGTATGCCTTGTCTATACGAAAGGATATTGATGTTGCATAGATATACAAGGGGGCTATAGTTTAGAGAGGCTCCCAGGGTAACCTTAGAGTTGGCTCATGCGATGACACTTGCCCACTTGCATAGCAGATTCCCTACATGTTTTTGTTGCCTTTGAGATTAGTTGATACTTGTATCTTGGTGCCCTTTGAGATAGTTTTCTTTTAGGTGATTCCTTGAGCCTAGATGTTGGTTTTAATATTTGAGTTTGTTATCATGTTTGGGACTTAGAGTTTATCTTCTCAGCATGGTGGGAGTGGACCTTTTGGGTTTCATGAGGTTGGGTGGTAGCGCATTTTCTTATACCATTGATATCCTACTATCAGATGTTGTTGTTGGATGTGTTTGTACAGATGTTCCTTCTCATCTAATCTTTTATTTCTATGATGGATGGTTATACTCTAAGTGTATTGCATTTGATTTCATAGATCTTACAAGATGATGTAATCTATTTTATGATGTATATTATTTCAGCCTCTCATACCTTGTGACTTGTATAGTGTATGATTGTGTATTATGTTTATTCACAAATAGATTTGGATCAATAAGATGGAGATGAATGGATGTAGAATATGCAACAAATGATCTTGAATGGATTGAAGAAGATCTTGACGATAAACTCCTTCAATTGCTTGAATCCTTGATCTTCAATGGAGGAATGGTTCAATAAATGCTTGAAGACTTGAAAATTGAATGCTTGAGAACTAAAGCTTGTGAATGAAATTACTTGTTATGATTATGGATGCTTGCATCTGAAAAATGGAGAAAATAAAAGGTTTTATATAGAGGTCATACTTAAGTAACTTGCGTAGGCTTACCAACCTAGAAATTAACACTTGAAAACCCTGAAACATGGGACCTAAAGAGGAAAGCCAAAATAGGGCTTCATCAGGGGTGCACTATACTCTTGATTGGCCTATCAGGGGAGGATTACACCCCTCTTTGGTTAGAGGAACATTGTGCCCTAATGATCAACTACACAAACCACTAGGACTATCTTAGGGCTCCAAAACAAGTCGTGAGATCTAGAAATGAGGTCCATATTCTAAGGAAATCTCATTTCATGCAAGGGGTAGCTTCCAAGTGGATTAAATGAAGAAAATGGAGGACCTAGGGTAAATATATCCTACCTTGAGCTTAACACCATAAAAATAAGAGCTTCAAAGAGGATCTATTAGGTTTTACCTCAATTCCATCTACAAGGGAGGATATAACAGGGAAGAAGAGATGAAAGAGAGAAGATTGATGATATCATAGTAAATAGGTGCTAAACCTTCATAACATTTCAATGCTTCTAATTTAAGATGGTACATTTATCCCCCACTTTAGTGAGAGTATGGACTTAATCCAAACTCTAGGTAAAGTAGAGCGCAAGGCATAGAATACTTTTAATAAAATCTAGGAGAAAAAGAATCCATCATGCCCCCATTAGATTGAGACTTTGGTAACTCCAAAATCATAATGGGAAAGAGATTGATTATTACAAAGAAAGAGTCATTACCTTTCCTAGTAGAGTGTATGCCCTATTGTGAATCATTGAATGATCTACTGCAAAACATGGCATTGAGATGTCTAACAAGGTGATAACCTACCAATCAACCCATATAAAGAAGACCCACCCATAGATCAAAATTTTGTATATCACCATGGTAAGAATTTATTAAGGTTGTGTTACCCATGTATAGGAATTAGCAATTTTTGATGCATTACCCATAGACGAGATTTAGCATACGTGCATGTAAAGGATGCTCACTTCCTAGACTAAATGTGTGCATAGAGAATCCATTCTTTAGGATTGTGCATAATCCATAAAGGGATTTGTAAGAAAAGTGAATTGAAAGAGAGGATGAAGAATTCATGCATAGATTTGATGCTAACTTAGGAAGAATACTAAGAAACCAAGGCTAAAGTATCCCAAGCTAGACTCAAAATCTATATTCACTATATATAGATACACCCTATGATTTGAATGCAAAAATGACTAGAGTGTATGACCCCACATTAAAGTCATTGATAAAACCTTAAAATGAGTAATTGATTTAATTAAGTATACAAATAATCATCAAAGTGTGTTTCCACTATGAGATGTCTTAGCGGAAGACAAATCAAGGGAAAGAAAAAAATAACATGCAAGAGCACAAAAAGGACATGTTAACTTTGGGATTAGTATGATCATATGATAATATGTAAGTATTATATCAAGTATGAAATATCATCATCCCCCAAAGGAAGTATAAATACAACACAATGGAAGAAAGATACACAAGAGTTATGAAGAATAGTATTTTTGGATCACCACCATAGAGACCAAAAAGAATTGTTGCTACTATGTCACAAATCTAGGAAAACAACACAAGGATACAAGTACAAACAATAGCACATGTACACCATAACATAGAACAAAAAATTGAAGAAGTAAGATGCAAATATAAGAAGTAATATACAAATAGAAGAATGTTACATTGTGTCAATTTCTCCTTGTGCCAACAAAGCAGCAAGGTTTGTTTAAAGAAATCTAAATAAATTTTAAGAAAACACAATACGAGGGAAGCACATAACAATAGGAAAACACACAAAAAGATACCATGCTAGAGAAAAGGTGGATAACTTGCAAAAGGAGTTATGTACAACATAGTACGGACAACAAATAAATCCAAAGAATGACCCTCAATAGAGTCATTTTTCCAAGGTGTAGATATAAGAGTAAGTTGTGTAGAAAGAATGTTATTTATATCAACATAAATATAAATAATGTCATGCTCATAATCATCTAAAGTATCCTCTTCATGAAAATTAATAGCAATAGAATTCAGAACAAGAATACACATATCATTAACTTCCTCAATAGGCATATGCTAGTGAGAAGCATTCATAAAAGCTTGAGCACAAGCTTGACAGTTCTTTTGAAACTCAAGATCATCTCAATTATCCTTAGTTTTATTAGAATTTTTTTAAGAAGATGAAGTAGGATCAATAACCATAGGTTCCTTACCTTTTAATGAAACAAGAGGAGGAACAATAGACCTTTTGATGGAACAAGAGGAGGAAAAACAAAAGGTTGAGATGTAGAAGGAGGAGCCATATTAGGTGAAGGATCCATAATAGTAGAAGGAACCCCACTAGGAGGATTAGGACATGTAAGAGGTGGTTGACCACTAGAAATAGAAGAATAAGAAGAAATAGGTGTAGAATTTTTAGGGAAAAGACTAAAAGTCATACTTATGATGCAAGAGCATCTTAGGTCTTGGATCAATTTGGTATCAACCAAAACTATTTCTTATTTTCTATACTAGTCTTATATTCATAAAGTAGCCATTGCTACTTTTGGTTTTGTATTATGCACAATTTTCATCATGTTGAGGACTTATCCTAGATCCTTAAACTATGTATGTGAATTATTATGTTTGATGATTCTCGAGTTTTGTGTCATTCTTTTTAGTCTTGTTTTCCTAATAGTTTTACCTTGCATAACATGTTGATATGATTAGCACTATTTCAATTTATTATGTGGCATCCTTTGTTGTTAGGGGCCAAATCCTAGCTCATGTATGGACCTACCTACAAGTGCACAAGATTTCAATTGACCATTGGTGTGGGTTTTTGTTTATTCTTCCAAGTTTGGTCCTAAATTATAATTAATGCTTGACTAGATGATTTTTAGCTTAGATAGCTATATAAGAGGCTTGATTAGATGTAGGAAAGGAGAGATAAAGAGAGAAGAGATAGATAGAGAGGTTGGAGATGCAAGCTAAGACTCTAACTTTGTATACTTCTTATTTTGTCTAAGGCTTCAACCCAGAAGGTCTCATAGTCGAGCATGTTGTGGTCATTATTTATGAGAAGTAAAATAATTACACCTAAAATATGTTAGATCTAGCACCATTTTCTTTGTGGATTCATGTGGTTTATGTATAGCTTCTATGTATAACTCTTAGCAGGGGTAAATAGATGTAGTTATGTTTATTCCACATGTTGTAGTTTCCTCTCTTCTTTCACTCTCCTTGCATTGAGTTGTGTCAGAGAAGAGCTCTTTCTTGTGGATTGGATCATGGAGAACCTTATTAGATTGGTTGTATAGGGTAGAAGCTCTAGAGTTTGACCTATAACTTGCAGAAGGTTAAAATATTGTAGGAACTATTATCAAGATGTTTCATTGTAGAGGAAATATAGACAATGTTATAATGGATATGTTGAGGTAGATTGAAATCAAGATGGAAGGTATAGAAACATCCTAGAGAAGAGGTTTACATCTTGAAGATGTTGGTGATGAAGAAGAGGCAACACCTAATCCTAATCATGAACCTAAAGTTGAAGAAGATGAAGAAAGGCTTCTGAGAGTTTTGTCTAGAGTGAATGATGGACCTACTATTGAGGTTTCTTGCTATAATGAAATACTTGAAACTAATTTAGTATTGGATTGGATCTATGAGATCAAAAAATACTATCAGTATGAAGGTACTCCTTATAATAAGAAGGTTAATATAGCAATCAAAAAGTTAAAAGGTCATACTTTTCTTTGGTGGGATCGTTTAAAAATTCAAAGACAAAAAAGAGGAAAAGAAAATATCAAAATATGGATGAAGATGCTTGGAAAGATGAAGAAGAAGTTCCTACCAATAGACTACCAAGTTAGTTTGCTGAGGAAGATGCAAAATTTTGAGACAAAAACACAAGTGTAAAGGAATATACTGATGAATTCTACAAATTAGATATCAGATCTAGGCATGTGGATGATGAAGTGGAGAAGGTGGATAGATACCTAAATGGTTCAAGGACATCAATTCAAGATGAGATCTTATTAAGATGGATAGTGTATATGAAGCATATCAATTTGCTTTGAAGGATGAAGAAAGATTGGCAAAGAAACATGATCAAAGAGGAAGAGGAAGAGGTGGCAGATTTCAGAAAAGTAGAGGTAGAACATATGAAGAAGGTAGCAGATCTGATAGTGCAATGAAAGATAAGGGAAAGTCATAATGGAAGGAAGAACATATTGGAAAAAGAGTTAACTACACTAGGGGTAGCTATATTGGTTGCACTAGGAATAACCATGGTGGAAAAAGACAAGAAATATCTTGGCTTAAAGGTACTTGTTACAAGTGTGGAGAAGGATATGGAGCATTTGAATGCACCAACTCTAGAAAGAAGATTGGAAGTACTAGCAGAAATACTTTATCTTGTGAAGAAGTTGAAGAATTGCCTAATCTACCTGAAAATTATGAGAACTTGATCTTGAGAAGAATCTTATAGAGTGAGGAATTCTATAGAGAACTTGTTTTAAGGAGAAGTCTATTCAAACCCAAATGTAAGATAGCTAGAAAATGTTGCATGATAATAATTGATAGTGGAAGTTTGGATTGTTTGGAATATGAAGAACTATTTAACAAAGTGCAATTGCTGAGATTGATACATCCTATGCATTATCATGTTTCTTGGATCCAGAAGAAGCATAAATTTCTTGTAAGTCAGCAATGCCTTGTTAAATTCAAAATTCAAAATTATCATGATGAATTCTTGTGCAATATTATGTCTATGGATTGTTTTCATATTCGTTTGGGTAGACCTTGGTAGTATGATAGACAAGCTTTGCATGATGGTAGATTTAACCAATGCACTATTGGGTTAACGGTAAGAGACAAATATTGTTTCCTTTGGTGGAAATTTTTTATGAAACTTATTATACCACACTCACATTGTGCTTAGTTAATGATAAGTTTTTAAAGGAAATAAAAATGGAATGTTTGTTACACTTTGATTTTGAGAAAAAATGAGAAACAAGATGAGCTAGAAAATGCACTTGAGATTGAACCTTTGTTGACTGAATTTCAGGCTATCATTTATGATAATGTACTTGATGGTTTTCCTCCTATGAGAAGTATAAGTCATTTTATAGAACTGATACTTGGAGCTAATTTTCTTAATAAAGGACCACATATGTTAACACCTAATGAAAAGACTAAACTAAATAGAAAAGTGCAAGAATTTCTTGGAAAGAGTCTGATTAGAGAAATCTTGAATCTTTTTGTAGTGCCTATTGTGTAATCACCTAAGAAGAATAGAGAATTGAGAATGTACACTTACTCTAGAGCCATAAATAAGATAATAGTGAAGTATGTATTTCCTTTTCCTAGGATGGATGACATAATGGATACTTTAAGTGGAGCAAAGTATTTTACTAAGATTGATTTGAAGAGTTGTTATCATTAGATTAAAATCAGAAAAGGAGATGAATAAAAAATTTATTTTAAGACTAATGAAGGTTTGTATGAGTGGTTGGTTATGCCCTTTGGTCTAACTAATGCACCTAGTAATTTCATGAGGCTAATGAATGAAATTTTGAAGAAATTCTTGTGTAAATTTGTGATTATAGATCTTGAGGGCATTTTGATATTTAGTAAGAGTAAGAAATAACATCTTAAAGACATCAAACAAGTATTGCAGAAGTTGAAAGAAGAAAATTTTTTGATTAATTTTAAGAAATATTCATTCATGAAAGAAGAAATTATGTATCTTTGATTTGTAATTTTTTTGATGGTTTGAAGATGGATCCTAAAAAGGTGAGAGATATTCTTGATTGGTCTACATCGAAGAACATGGGAGAGGCAAGATCATTTCATGGAATGGAAATTTTTATAGGAAGTTTATCAAGAATTTCAGTTCTATTTTAAATGCTATGACTAAAACTATGAGAGGGGACAAAAAGGATTTTAAATGGATAAATAGAGCACAAAAGAATTCTAAAACAATCAAGCATAATATTTCACAATTGCCTACACTTGCTTTCCTTATTTTTAGTAAAGTTTTACCTATAGTGCTCTTTAGTGAGAAGTTGAATGATGCTAAGATAAAATATTCAATTTATGATCAAGAATTTTACACTATTGTTCAAGCTTTGAATAAATGGAAACATTATGTGAAACCTAAAATTTTTGTGTTGCATATTGATCATAAAGCTTTGCAGTATTTGGGAAATCAAAATAAATTGAATTAGAGACATTTGAAGTGGTTTGAGTTCTTGCAATAAATTTCCTTTTAATTGAAGCATAAATGTGGACAATTAAATAAAGTTGTTGATGCCTTGATCCAAAGAAGAAATTTACTAATAGAGATGGGAGCTGAGGTACTTGGTTTTGATGACTTGAAATATTTTAATGAGATTGATCCTAATTTTGCAAAACCTTGGAGAGCTTGTAAGGAGGAAATAATGGTTGATAAGTGGACTAATTATTTCATTCAAGAAGATATGTTGTTAAAGGGAATTTAGTTATGCTTACCTAGAGGATCTATGAGAAACAACATAAAGGAGAAACATAGTGATGGACTTGCTGGGCATTTTGGAATTGATAGGACAATGAAACTAATTTTTGATAGAATTAGTAATCTTTCCTTGGTTAGATTTATTTATTATATGGGATAAACCAAGGTATCCCTTATGTTGTTTGTCCTCTGGTCCACATGTGGAGGTTATGCCATTTTCTTTTCCTATTGTCCATGTGTAAGGACAACTCATTTTTTGCAATTCCTTTATGAAGAAAAATAGTTATTCCTCCTTAAGAGGATCTTGACAATTTGCACACACATATTATGAATGTGGCATTCATAGAAACGGGAGTTACACATGCATCCAAATAGAAAAAGGAGCTAGTCATATTTTAGGATTTTATTCACCTTTTCATGTACTTAATAAGCCTTAGGATGATATCAGTATGGATTTTGTTCTTGAGTTACCTAGAACTCAGAGAGGCAATGATTCTATTATGGTGGTGGTTGACATATTTTTAAAAATGATTCTTTTCATACCTTATAATAAAACATCTGATGCCTTACATGTTGCTGAGTTATTTTTTAAGGAAGTGGTAGGATTGCATGGTTTTCCTAAGACCATTGTTTTAGATAGAGATACTAAGTTTACTGGTTATTTTTGGAAGTCCTATGGAAGAAGCTGAATATGGAATTGAAGTTTACTTCTACCTTTCACCCTCAAATAGATGGACAAACTAAAGTTGTGAACAAAAGCTTGGGTAATTTTTAAATATGTTTGGTTGGAGAGAAGCCTATTAACTAGGATTTAATTTTGACACAAGTGAATTTTACATAAAATATTTAAGTAAATAGTAGCACTAAGAAGACCCATTTGAGATTATTACTGGATTTCATACTAAGGGAATCATAGAATTGAGAGATTTTCCTATTGAGACAAGAAGAAGCGTTGAAGCTAAGGACTTTTCAATTTTTATGAGAGATTTAAATGATGAAGTACAATGGAATTTGGAGGATAATAATCTAAAATATAAACAAAGAGAAAATAAGAGGAAGATACATAGATATTTTGAAGTTGGAGATGAGGTTATGATTCATTTGAAGAAGAATAGATTTCTAATTGGTACCTACAACAAGCTAAAAATGAAGGAGTTTTATCCTTGTAAGATTCTAAAGAAATTTGACAGTGGAAACACTTATGAAGTGGAGTAACTAAAAAACATGGATATTTCACCCATATTCAATATTGTAAATATCTTTTAGTACTTTGAATTGGATTATAGGTTGGAAGATAACCAAGATTATCCTAAGAAGATGGGAGACAGTATTGAAAGAGTCTTGAATAGAAGAATAAGAAAGAGTACAAGAGGGAAAGACTATATGGAATACCTATTTTAGTGGGAAGATAAGCTAGTTGAAGATAGCTCATGGATTACACAAGTTGAATTAGATCTCTATAATTTAGGTTAAAATATTAGGAATGCCTAATGTGGACATCATTTCTTCATTAACCCTAGGTGTCTGATGCAAGAGCATCTTGGGTCTTGGAGCAACCTTATCTCAACCAAAAATATTTATTGTTTTCTATATCAATGTGTTGTTTACAAAGTAGTTATTGCTTCTTTTGGTTTCATATTATGTGCAGTTGCCATAATTTTGAGGACCTATCCTAGGTCCTTTTCCTAAGCATACAAAATCTTATGTTAGATGATTCTTGAATTATGTGTCATACTTTTTCGTCCTATTTTCTTGATGTTTTCACCTTACATGACGTGTTGATCTAATTGGAACGGTATTTATTTCTTATTAAATCCTGTGTTTTAGGAGTCAACTCCTAACTTGCGTATCGACCTAACTTCAAGCGCACAATATTTCATTTGACCATTGTCATGGGTTTCTATTTATTCTTTCAAGTTTGGTCCTAAATTGTAATTAATGCTTGACTAGCCAACTTGTGGCTTGGTTGGCTATATAAGAAGCTTGATTAGGTGTAGAAAAGGAGAAATAAAGAGAGAAGAGATAGATAGAGAGGTTGGAGACTCTAATTTTTTATACTTCATGATTTATTTAAGGTCGCAACCTAGAAGGCCTCATAGTCAGACATGTTGTGGCTCTTCTTTATGAAAATTCAAATAATTACACCTAAAATATGTTGCATCTAGCCTCATGTTCCCTATGGATTCATTTGGTTTATGTTTAGCTTATGTGTGTAACTCTTAGCAAGGGCAGACAATTACAGTTGAGTTTATTATACATGTTTTAGTTTTCTCTATTTTTGCACCCTCTTTGCATCAACTTGACTTGAAAATCTTTCTAAATTTATATTCTTGATACGATTGGAACATATAATTTGGATGAGTTGGAGGAGTAGTAGGAAGAGAAGGCCAAAACAAGTCAAGAGTGGCACAATGTCGAGGTCTAGAAGGATGATAAATACCATGATTGATTGTCTTAATCTCACCATCATAAAGAAATTTAATATAGTGATGAATAGGAGAAGAAATAGCTTTCATGGAAGTCAACCTAGGTAAATCAAGATTCACTTCGAGCTTATCCAAAGTAGGAATAAAATAGGTAATATTCACTAGTTTACCATAGATATCAATAGGAAAAGATATATGGAACCTTGTTGAGGGTTCAAGAAACCATTACAAGTATTAATCCAAGTATCAGTTGAGTCATAGAAGTCAAAATGTTTCCTCTTATTATAAAGATGTTCCTCATTGGTGATATTAACCATATAAGTAGGATCAACAAGACACCCATAAGAAGGATATTTAGAATCTTGGTAATATAAAGAGGATCATCTAGAACCTTAAACTTATCAAGATCAGTGAATGATATAGTAAAGGCTCTAGTACACTTATGATTTACTTTAGGTTATGGTTGAGCATTAAATACAAATGGAGTGTCTTCCTTAGGTGGAGATGGAGGTTGAACTACACCTTCCACAATATTAATAGTATCATCATTCTCTCATTATAAGGTATTATAAGCAACATTCACTTTAGGAGGAGTGGAAGAAGAAGGATGTTGAACAATAGTATTAATGGTATGTTGAGGCAAAGGATTAGTGTAAATTTGAAGGATTTTATTAGGAGGTGTCACATATTTATTTCCATTATCTTGACCCTCAATAGATAAGGCATTATCATAAATCAAATCCTACATATTTTGTTTCAAAGAATAATAGACCTCAATATCATATCCAAGCTAGTGATAAAATTGACGAAATCTTAAGCATTAAAATGTGGACTTGATGTAGTAAAAGGAAAAAGTGTTTCAACAAGAGGAAGTGTAATCATATTACAACTAGCCAACCTAGCCATAATAGAATGTAAAGACTCAAAAATAGGAGTAAACTTAGGGTTCATCCAAAATATAAAGGAAGAAGTAGTGGCATTATGAGATACAGAGCTACTTGAACATCAATTATATTCATGGAATTGTTGATTTTGATGTAATTTTTAGGTTTTTGGAATTTTTTAGGAGTGGGTGTGACATATTTCTTATCAATAGGTATAAGAGCCATTGAATTGATGTTCTCAAACTAACTCACTTGTAATTTATAATGATGAAGAATTTAAAAAAGTTGTGAAAAAGAGGTAAACTCGGTAAGAAAAATCGTGTCCCTAATGTATTTTTATAAATTTACAATAAATATATGTTGAATATCAATATTAGGCACATGATAATAAATCTAAGCATGCAAATGTTGAAATCTAACAATGAAATTAGTCACTTTTTCTTTAAAACCTTGTTTACAATGCATCAAGTCAATCAAAGAAATAGAAGCACCAATATTATTTTGAAATTATTTTATGAAGGAATTAGAAATTTTAATGATAAGAATCAAAATAATAAGGTGGAAAAGAGAAATACCATTGCAAATATTTGCTACGGAAAGTATGAGAAAACAACTTAGCTAAAATCCTATGGTCATGAGCATAGTCACTACATAGAATTTGTAAAGTCTTAAGATGTGTCACGGGATCACTCTTACAATTATAAGTGTCAAGGTGAGGAATATCATCTTGTAAAGGAGAAATGGTACAGATAATTTCAAAAGACAAAGGACTGCACATATTGCATTTGGGAAGATTAAACTTAGATTTAGTGAAGGAAGCATGTTGTTGTTTCAAAAAAGACATCATAAGAGTAAGGATAAGGATAGTGGAATCATTAGAAGGAAAAAATGAAAAAGGCACATTTTATACACTAGGAAGAGTGTACATGAATTAGATAGAATGGAAGAAACTATGGGTGGAACAATCAAAACTACAATAGAAGGATTAGGACAAATAAAGGAACATTGTTATATGAAGGTTTTGAAGTAAAAAATGAAGTAGGAAAAAAATCACAGGATACAAAGGGATAGGTTGACTTCTAAGAGGATTAGATACCTTGGAAGAAATGGTCATAATAGGAGGAACATAAGTTCCACAATAGGAGTAACATAAGTGTAAATGCTAGAGATAGGCACAAAAAAAGGTAAAATAGGCTCAAGAGTAGAATAGGAGGAGTCATCCCTACTTCAGAAGCAACTTGATTCAAAGGTTTAATATGACTGGAAAATGTGAGTAAGATCATGTAAAATATTAAAATCATATTCATTATTATGTAACACTTTCTTAAGAGCATTAAAAGCAACAATAGTCTCAATATTGTGATTTTCTTGTAAAAGTCAATCATGCATTTTATCAATCTCAATAGAAAGCTTATCAACTTGTTCAAAAGGAACTCTTAAAGCCTTATTGTCATCATGAGATGAATGGGAAGAGCCATGCTCCATATAAAGATTAGGATCATGAGAAATCATAGGGACACTAAGGTTTCAAAGAAGAGGAGAAGAGGAATCTGGATCAAAAAGAGCCATGCGTCTACAACTTCCCCTAATAGGAATAATATAAGTAGGACTAAAAGTAGTAAAGATCATACACCAAACAATGAAAGAAAACACAAATAAATATAACCTTAGGATATGAACTCCAAAGAAATATAATGTAAATCATGCAAAGATAGATCAAAAGAGCTAACATTAAATAATAAATCTAACACCAAATGAGAAGAAATGTCATAAGTCAAGTTCACCAATAAATGTATTGGAACAATTGATTGATTGTGTATTATCTTTGATGTTACACAGAATGGCATATCATTCCCAGTTAGTGTATGCTGAGCTCACTCGGTCATTGAAGGAAATTTTGTGTCTACCAAGCATTCCAGAGTTTGCCTAGTTTAGAAGATAGTATCTACTGAGTTCACTTGAGCGTCAAAGAAAAGTTTGTGAAAGTTGAGTGTTAACCAAGCTTACTCAGTTAATGAAGGAAATATTGGATGGAACCAATGTTAACTGAGCTCACTCAGTTACTAAAGGAAGTTTGTGAATATGTAGTGTTGACTGAGTTCACTTGGTCAACACAAGAAAATTGTTACTAAGTTAGTGTCTACCAAGAAAGGTCGACTAATGAAAGGTTTTCTTATTTTGGCATATTAAGTTCAATTAAATTGTCAATTGGTTCTAGCCGACTAAGGAGATGAATAGTAATTATTCCATTATATTCTAGCTAACTTGACAATACAGAAAAATATAAATATAAGGTCAAGTTGAGAATTTGAATGAATGAATGAATAGAAGAATTGAAGATTTGATGATGCTAAGAAGAAGTGAATCAGAAGGATAAGTAGAATATCCTTGTGGAGCTGAAAAGATACATTCGATCAAGAAGGATCAAGTATATAAGCCAGAATTAAGATATGTAATCAACAATTTAGTTATATCCAAAATTAGGTCATCTCATTGTTAATCTCTAACCATTGTAGTACTAATCAAAATCTCTTAACAGAGTTGGCTTAACAGTTATTTGTAAATCCTCTAAACAAGGTGACATTTCTATTGAATTGTCCAAAGACCTCTAACAAGGCCACTCCTAACATGGTGATTAAATCTTCTAATAGGGTCACACCTAATAGTGTGTTTTGTAACCTTTATTAGGGTTGGCTCCTAATAGGGCTCACTTTAGAAGAGTTAAAATCAATAACTAGTTGCTATTGGAGGTTTTTCCCAAATTGGGTTTCCATGTTAAATCTTGGTGTCAAATGTGTTCATGTTATTTCTCTTATGTGTTTGTAACTAAGTTAAAGTAATAGTAAATCTTAGATAACATCTTAAGATTTTTATGTTAAGTATTTGCCAAACATTTTTAGTGTTTACCAAGTTACAACACTTTTCTATGTTTTTGCTAAGCATCAACAAATTTTAGTTTTCAGAGTTTATTTTGTATTGACATCTAGGGGATCTGGGATTTATTTTAGTGGCAATTGATTCACCCCTCCTCTCTTAGTTACTCCTCTTATATTTTTAACACTTGGTATCAGAGTGTTTGGTGCTTACAGAGAAGGTTTCAAGGACCTAAGATAAAGATCAAGATGTCTTATAGAAGAGAGATTCCCAAGTTGAATCGAGACAATTTTGCAGCATGGCAAGGACTTATGACATTACATTTGGCACCTATAAAAAAAATGGGTTGCAGGTAACTTAATACTAAATAAAAAACTCCCACTAGAACATTATCAATTGAAAATATTGTTGAAAAGAAAAATCATAACATCATGATGATTGACATTGCATCTTCTCTTAATTATGTTGAATTTGATGAAGTCAAAAGTTGTACTACAAATTATGATATGTGTATCAAACTAAAAGCCATCTATGGAGGAGATGACAACATAAGAAAAGCCAAAGAAAAAAATCTTAGAGGACAATTTGATCAGATGAAGATGAGAGAAGATGAAAACATTACAAAATATGTGGAAAGAATCAAAGACATTGATGATAAAACAATTGTAAGCAATGTACTCAGAACTCTTCTTCCTATCTATGCAATTATAGTGTCAACTATTCAAGAGATGAGATATGATCCAAATAGCAATATAACTTTGGATTCTCTAGTTGGAAGATTGACAACTTTTGAGTTGGATAACTATGACAACTATGTTTCCAGTTCCAAGAATATTGAGTCTACATTTAAAGAAAAACTTTCACTCAAGAAAAGAGTTAAGAAATCAAATGCCAATCATTTAGGAAGTGAGGAAAAAGAAGAAGAAAGTTTAGATAGTGATCTTGAAGTTGTGTATGCCTTACTTGCAAGGAAACATTCCAAAGGCAAAGGAAAGTACAAAGGTAAGATTCCTCTAATCTTCTTTTCTTGTTAAGAAGTTGGTCACATTACTACAAGGTATCCAAACGAAGAAAACAAGGATGAAAAGAAAAGTAATAAGTACAAAGGCAAGAATGAATTCAAAAACTATAATGACTACAAGGAAAAAGGTAAGAAATCTTGTTTTATGGCCAAAGATTCTAATAATAGTAAAGATGGAATGGTGTATATCATTGTAAAAGATGAATCTGATGATGAAGGAGATATGATGGCACATACATTTCATGTTAGCAAAAATGATATATGAACTATTGAGAGTGATTTCTCACATCATATGACTAGAGACAAAACAAAGTTTGAACACATGGAACATTATGATGGTGCTAGTATAAGATTTGAAAACAATGAACCTTCTTGCATAAAAGGAAAAGAATGTATCTCATTGGCCAATGAACTTATATGTGATAATGTCTATTGGGTTGAAGGAGTATTTAGCACAATCTACTAAGTGTGGCATAGTTGAATAACATTGGATTCAAGGTAGAATTTATGAATGGGAAGGCCAAACTACTAGACTGAAAAGGAAATCTGTTTGGATCTAGCAAAAAAACAAAAGGTAACCTATTCTATCTAGATCTTAGTGAAAGTTCATATTTTATTGCTCAAGTAGAAGAAATTTGGTTATGGCATATGAGATTATGTCATGTGAACTTTTATAATCTGGTTAAAATAAGAAAAAATAGAAGAGTAAGAGGTATTCCTAGCTTGAGGAAACCTAATATAAGTCTATGCAAAAACTATCAAATTGGTAAGATGGGAAAAATAAGTTTCAAAAGAAAGAACTATCATTTTGAAGAAGTCTTAGAGCTTGTGCATATAGACTTATGTGGACCTATTGGAATAGAGAGTTACATTGGAGATAATTTTTTTATTCTTTTTGTTGATGACTATAATGTATCTAAAGGAAAAATCTGAAGCTTTTCAAAAAATATAAGTGGTCTCTAGAAAGAGTAGAAAAAGAAACTAGAAAGAAGTTGAAATGTTTGAGATCAGACAGAGATGGTGAATTCATCTCCAATGAATTCAATTAATTCTACATTGAAAAAGGAATTAAAAGACAAGTATTAACCCCTGGTATACCTTAGCAGAATGGTATAGCTAAAAGAAGGAACAAATCCATCATGGATTGTGCAAGAACACTAATGATAGAAAATATTGTTGCAATCAAATACTGGAAGGAAGCAATCAGCACTATAGTGCATACCTTCAACAAAGTACAAATGAAGAAAGACTCAAATCAAACTCCTTATGAACTATGGTATGGCTAAAAACCTAATGTAAGCTTCTTGATAGTATTTGGTAGCAAATGTTATATCTTGAAAGAATCCAAGAAAGGTAATTTTGATGTCAAAGGTGATGAAGGCATATTCCTAGGAGACTCCTACAGATGTAAAGCATACAAATGTTTGAATTTGTCAACTCATTTAATCATAGAAAGTGCACATGTGAGAATTGATGAGTTTGCAATAAAGAGTGAAGAAGAAAGCAACAAAGAGCTGTAGGATTATAGAATATTTGTTTACTATGAACCTAATACCGTGCAAAATATATTTGGTAGATAGGAAGCTTCACATCCTAAGTCCCTAAAATCTCCAACAGCTACCAAGTTACAATCTGTGCAACCCAAGTCATAGTTAGAAGCTACAAAGCTATTACTAGAGTGAATTGAGTCTGATGGACCTGAGTCGTAGATAGTGGAACCCAAGATTAATATTGAAGTTCATGAAGAAATTGATAAAACAACTCCAAATCCAAAGAACCTATGCTAGCAAGATATATCAGAAGACAACATGCACTAGACTAGATCATTAGAGATAAATCAAATGGAATAATGACAAGAAAAAAATTGAAAGGTACATGTTTACTTACTAAATTTGAACCTAGAAATATTAAAGATGCTTTAGATAATGAAAGTTAGATTGAAGCAATGAATGAGGAAATAGAATAGATAGAGAAGACCAAACCTAGACTCTTGTTCCTAAACTCAAGGATAAAAATGTAATTGGCTCAAAGTAGGTATTCAGAAATAAGCTAAATGAAGATGGAAAAGTTCTTACAAACAAAGCAAGGTTAGTATGTAAAGGCTATTCTTAAGAAGAAGGTATTAATAATGGTGAAACTTTTTCTCCTATTACAAGATTAGAAGGTTTTAGAACTTTACTAGCATATGCAGCTCATAGAGGTTTCAAAGTTTATCAAATGGATGTAAATTTGTATTCTTGAAGAGGATCTCTACATTAAACAACTCGAAGGTTTTGTAGATCCTAGCAAAAGAGACATGGTTTACAAATTACACAAGGCATTATATGGTCTCAAGAAAGCTCCTAGGGCTTTTTTATGAAAGACTTCATAATTACTTGGTACAAATTGGTTTTCAAAGAAAAAATGATAACAATAGTCTGTATATCAAAGAAGGACCAGACAAAAGGATTGTGTTGGAAGAAATATTCATGGATGACACTCTATTTACAAGAAATGATGACTTGTAAAATGCATTTTCAAAAGAAATGAGAAAATAATTTGAAATCTCTATGTTTAGAGAGATAAAATTCTTTGTTGGATTATAGATCTAGCAAAAGAAAGATGGTATTTACATTACTCAATCTAAATATATCAAGGAGATACTAAAGAAATTTGGAATGGAAGATTCAAGACTAGTTAGAACCCCTATGTCTACTAGACATAAACTTTACAAAAATTATGATTCAAAAGAGGTAGATTAGACCACATACAAATCAATGATTAGAAAGTTGCAGTGTGTAATGCATACAAGACCTAATATTGCATTAGTAGTCAATATGGTGGAAATATTCTTAGCAAATCCCAAAGAAAATCACATGATGGCAATCAAAAGAATCTTAAGATATCTTAAAGGTATTGAAGAATATGGTTTATGGTACAAAATAGGAGGCAATTTGGATTTAAAAGTATTTACAAATGCTAAATGGAAGGAAGTATTGATGATAGAAAAAAGAACTAGTGGTGGAGCATTTTTTCTTGATAAAAGACTAGTGTCTTGGACAAACAAGAAATAGAATTGTATCTCTCAGTCCATAGCAAAAGCATAATATGTGGCAGTAGTAGTCAATTATTCTAATATTTTTTGATTTAAACAAGTGTTGATAGGTACGAAGATAGAGATCAAGGATCTAGTAGTTATATACTATGATAACACCAGTGCAATCAATATATCAAAGAATCTAGTGATGCATACCAAAACAAAACACATTGCTATAAAATATCATTTCTTGAGAGAATTGGTACAAGATAAAGAAGTAAGATTGGAATATATGAATACAAAAGAAAAAATTATAGACATATTCACCAAGCCATTACCTAAGGATGCATTTCTATATCTAAGAAGTAAGCTAGGGTTCATTCCCCTATCTAAAGCTCACTAAATGAAGTTTAGTGATGCATCAACTAGAGCATGTTGAAGATCAATCAATTGGTGCAGTATTGACAAGGTCATATTGCAAATGAATCAATACTTGAGGTACACTAATATTCACTAAATATTGTCTTTGGCATGAGATGTCAAAGAGGGAGAAATTTTTTGTCATATTTCATAGAAATTTTGTAAACAGAATGAGAAAGAGATGTAAAAAGGGAGAATGAACTTGGTCTGATATCAAGGTAGATTTTTCTATCAAAAGAAATTGTAGTAGAAAAAAATTTTCTGATAGAGGGAGAAACTGAAGGTAGGAAGTGTTTGTACTAATAGAGGGAGTTCTCATTGATGAGAATTAGAATGAAACTAAGAATATTTTTGCTCTAAAAATATCATTGCATTATGACATGTTGTGTTGCCATCACTTCCAAAGAGCGAGAATGTTGGAACAATTGATTAATTGTGTATTAAATTTGATGTTACACAAAATGTCATATCATTTCTAGTTAGTGTATGTTGAGCTCACTTGAGCATTGAAGATAGTTTTTTGTGTCTACCAAGTATTCCAGAGTTTTCCTAGTTTAGAAGACAATATCTACCAATTTCAATTAGACATCAAAGGAAAGTTTGTGAAATTTGAGTGTTAATCGAGCTCACTTGATTACCAAAGGAACTATATGAATATACAATTTTGATTGAGTTCACTTGGTTAACACATAAAAATCGTTATTGAGTTAGTGTCTATCGAGCAAGATCAACTAATGAAATTTTTTTTTTTTTGGCATATTAAGTTCAATTCAATTGTCTATTGGTTCTAGCTGACCAAGGAGATGAATATTAATTATTCTAAGTTATATTCTAGCTAACTTAAAGATATGAAAGATATAAATATAAGGTCAAGTTGAGAATTAGAATGAATGAATGAATAGAACAATTGAAGATTTGATGATGCTAAGATGAAGTGAATTAGAAGGATAAGAAGAATATCCTTGTAGAGCTAAAAAACATACATTTGATCAAGAAGGATCAAGAATACAAGCCAGAATTGAGATATGTAATTAACAATTTAGTTGCATCTGAAATCAAGTCATCTCATTGTTACTCTCTAACCATTTTAGCAGTGATCTAATTCTCTTAATGAGTTGGCTTAATAGCTATTAGTAAATCCTCTAAACAAGGTAACATTTCTATTGAATTTTCCGAAGACCTCTAAAAAGGTCACTCCTAAGAGGGTGATTAAATCCTCTAACATGGTCACACTTAATAGTGTGTTTTGTAACCTTTAACGGGGTTGGCTCCTAACACAACTCACTTTAGAAGAGTGAAAATCATTAACTAGTTGCTATTGGTGGTATTTCCCAAATTGGGTTTCCATGTTAAATCTTGGTATCAAATGTATTCATGCTTTTCCTCTTATGTGTTTGCAACTAAGTTAAAGTAATGGTAAATCTTAGATAGCATCTTAATATTTTCATGTTAAGTATTTTTAGTATATTTTTAGTGTTTATTGAGTTAGAACATTTTTCTGTGTGTTTGTCAAGCATCATCAAAGTTCAGTTTTCAAAGTTTATTTTGTATGGCATCTAAGGGATTTGGGATTTATTTTAGTGCTAACTGATTCACCTTTCCCCTCTTAGTTACTCATCTTATACTTCCAAAAAAATGTGGGGTTGGATATAGAAGGAAAGAAGATAAGGAAAATAATCCAAGTGCAGTCCCAATTCTAGAGAATTGGGTCTAGAGAGGTTAGTGCTAACTGAGCAAACAAGGAGAACTAATTCAAACTATATCTAGGAAGAATCGAGGAGATATATCCAATTCCTTATAAAACCTTAGTGTATCAATGTGTAACAAAAAACTAGATATATGTAGATATAATGAAAAGAAAAAAGAGGGAAAAAGGAGCATGCCTTTGAAATCTATTTTTTACTTGTTCTAATCAAAATGAGTGGAAATCGTCAGATCCAGGCTTGAAACTGTGAATAGACAAAGCTCATAAATATTTTGGCAAACTTTATGGGGAAAATTAGATCCTTAGGGGTAAAATGGAATATTCATGAGTGTAATACACCCCTAATGATGGTGTGTGATGTTATATCCAATTTCTCTTTTTTGAAGAAAGCTAGAAAGGGTACTTCTATCTATAGCGTGTTTGTCAATTTGATCTCCGCAATCTACAATAATAAAAAAAGGGATTTTGTTGTTGATGGGGAGTTTGCCTTAGTAAAACACTAGTTTATGAATTAACCTTAAATTTAAATAACTAAAATAACGTGTAAAATAAATGTTTGAATTCACCTTACAAAAGTCAAATCTCTTGAATTGAATGTAATGTGCTTACTTCACCAACGGATTTGGACCAAGAAGATGAAGATGAATGGACGTAGAAGATTAAAAAAATGATCTTGGATGGATTGAATAAGATCTTGAATATAAACACCTTCAATTTCTTGAATACTTGAATCCTTGATCTTCAATGGAGGAAAGTTTGAATGAATGCTTGAAGACTTCAAACTTGAACACTTGAATTCTTGAGAGCTAGAGCTTGTGAATGAAATTTCTTGTTATGACTTTGGATTTTTGGATATGAAAAATGAAGAAAATGAAAGAGTTTGTAGAGTTCTCAGAATAAACTAACTCTCATTAATTGACCAACCTAGAAAATAATACCCAAAAAAAGGGATGTAAAATAGGGCTTGAAGCTAATAACTAAAAAAAGGGACATAAAATAAGGCTTCTTCAGGGGTGTATTGTATGTGTTATCAACCCATAATGGGTATACTACACCCTTGATTGGTTAGGGGTGCACTGCACCCCTGGTAATCAAGTTCACAAACCCCCAAGGTTATCTCAAGGTTTCAAAATCGGTCCCATGATCTAGAAATCAGGTTCAAATTATGAGGAAAACATATCTTGGTGCAAGGAGTAGATTCCATGTGGATTAAATGAAGGGAAGGAAGGACATAGGGGAAATGGATCCTACCTTTATCTTAGCATGATGAAAATGGGATCTTTAAAGAGGATCTATTAGGTTTCACCCAGTGCTTCCAACCACAGTTTTGTGTCATTACAATGCCATGGTTTTTTCATCAAATGAAGTTTCTTTCCTTCTATTTGTATCACTTTATCAAAAATATTCAAGGCTTAAGTCTTGATGTTGTAATGGTCAATATGCCCAATCAATTTTGCATGATTGCAAGGAGCCAAGTTGGAATGTAGGTTAACAATGTGAAGTAGCGATATACTCTATTTGCAATGTCACATGGGGTTTATCCTAACCCATGGATTGGATGGTGATGTTGCAATTCCCTTTATCACTTTCTCACAGGGATAAAGTTAATGTGAAGTTATGACACTACAAAATTCAACATGGTCAAGCCCAGTGACTGTAAAATCGTAAGTGGAAATGTGTCAGGAAAGATTCAATCTCGTAGCCATCAAATTTGATCAGATCAACGCTGAGCATATTCCTACATTTTCAAAATGAATAAACTTTAGCTATTGTGGGAATATGAGATGTTGACACATGGAATATGTTAGAAGGGTGATGAGGCAACAGGCTCTATTTGGTTGAGGGTTCTGGCTACTCAAGAGGTCCTAGTTTCATCATGACCATCTGATCCCAGCTGATCAACGATGGGCATATGCATGCATTCTAAAGATGCACAAGATTTAATTAAAGTGGGGAAGCAAGCTTCATACATGTGTGTGTGGGCCCAATATCATATGTTTCTGAGGAACCCTTTTCAAAGAGGTCATTCATCAAATAAAGGCAAAAAGGTTAACCATAATAAAAGGTTTTCATTTATCCGAGCTAGAAAAAAAGGGGTCTTTGACCAATGGAATTGTGGGAAAGGTATAGGATAGACATTGAACATGGTTGACTTGCTGATATTTCTAACTTGGTGTGCTGATAACAAAGAAAAAAGGCTCTTTTATGGAAAATTAGATCACTTTGATCGTCTACAACCATTTTCAATGTTCTCCATGCCTATTTAATGAAGAGGATATATCTCCCATGGCTTGGTTTATCCATCTACCTAGTCAAAGTGGTAATGGCTACCATTTCTAGCTTCTCAGGGATAAATGTTGCATGAAATATATGGTTTCCTACACCTGAATGTGTACCAGGATCAAATCTTCTCCAAATTTTCATTGACTGTTCTTTGCAACCTTCAATGCAGTTTGTGTACTTTACCTTAGGGTAGAAGTTATCTGGGTTATGCCTACACCTTATAAAGGAAATTTTTGTCGCTTTTCAAAAGGTTCTCTCCTTTTTGAACTTTTAGAGATACTCTTTGTAATTGTTTTTCCTTTCTTAATAGAAATCTCTTCTATTGTATCCATTCTCTGTCAGTTAAGTTTGTGCACTCTTGTGGCCTCACTTGCTGAATGTATTTTGACAATTTCAATATCATATGATCTTGTTCATCTTTGATAACTGATTTGATTAAGTGAATCCATTGTATTCCTTCTAGTTATGTTATCTTCTTGTCTTATCTAGGATATTGAGATTGAAAAGGTGTAGATAATGGTATATCTTGAGAGATCTATCAAATTCTAGTGCATGTTATTGGAAAGGAAGTAGACCTATTTACTATTTGGTATATCACTTCCTTTTAGATTAAATTAGGTAGTTTTCTAACATGTATTCCTTCTCCCTCTTCCTCTTAAGAAACAGTTAGGTGCACCATGATAATAAGGAAGCCGACCTTCTCCAGAGATTCAATCTCAAGTTGAAAAGTCTCGCACTCTCAAGATTGTTTCCATGTTCCGCGAGGTTGCATTCAGATAACTTTAGGCAAGGGTGCAAGCTTTTGTGTCAATAGTAGTCCTTCCAAGTCAACATAGTCCTTGACTAGGTCAACCCAAGTTGACATTGTATCACCTAATCTAGTAGTGTAATATTGAATACTAATACTAACAAAAGCATCCACAATACTAAAAAGATTAATAGTTATGATAGGATGAGGTTATCACCAAAAGGAAGGCAAACCAAGAATGGTATGCTCCTTGGGCATAACCTGTGATGACAAAGCTATGTCCCTGATGGATAAGGCATGTATGCTCATGGTGTGCTCAACCTTCCAATAGGTGGGGGTTTTTACCAAGTGTGCATATGGGTGAGGGTTTCAACAATGGAGGTATGGATGGATTTCAACATTATGATGGCATTTCTATAGTTTTTAGGCTCTCAAAATAGCATTATAAGTTTTCATAAAATTGGATGATGGATTATGAGAGGGAAGGGCATTATTTATAGGCTAAGGTGTAAAGAAATGGAGGGTTAGGATGCAAGGATGGGGGAATGGTGAGGGAAGGTTAAGATGCTTTAAAAGGGAAGCACATGGATTGTGCTTGTTTAGAGCCAATAGGGAAGTTGTAGTGTCTCTCATGTTTATAGTATGTACCTTGTTTATTTTGATTCAAGAGATACTTGATACTCTTTTTTTATTTGTAACTTATGTTGAACCGAGGGTCGGATGTTATAATTTGACTCGGTACGATAAATGCATTACTACTATGTTGTTTAGTTTATCATATTTGCATGTTGATGCTATTTTGAGATGATAGTAGATCTATGATGATATCTAGTTATATGGTTTATTTGGGCATATTTGTTGGTTATGTTATGAGATGAATTTTATGCTATGGTTATTTACTTCATTCTTGTATCTTTATGCTTTTTGTGAATGTGAGTGATGTAAATGGATTAAATAGGTATTTTAATACATGTTACTTTGGCTATGATATTATATGCAATTGCACTTGATCATGTATTTTAGTGTGCAAGAATTATATCCCTGGTAGTGGCACATGGAGTTAGTGATTATGTTGTTCATATTTTGCCAATGTCACCCCTGTATGGTCGATGTATCCTTAGTTGTTTTAAATTAAAACCTTTCAGAGTTTAGTAAATTTGAACTTATCTGCATTATGTGACTAGACTAGTGAGTGTGTCTATGCATTTAGAAGTTTGCATTATCACGAAAATGTTAAGTGATTTTCTATGATTTTGGGTTTTTGGGCTTTAATTCTTTTTGGATTTAATTTCTAGTAGCTTTGCTTTAGGTGAATTTTTGTTATGGATAATAACCTATTTTTGTTTGGATCAATTCATAATTTAGCTACTATAGTTGGCTATTTTTCCTAATAAGGTATTCACTCAAAAGTGAATAATTTTTAAAAGAGGAATTTAATTCCTCACTTTTTCCTTTTTGGATTTTAGAATTTGGAGAGCTTTTTCCAAAATCCTCTTCTAAAGGATTATACTTTTGTTCATTTTGGGAGTTGTGGGCATGGGATCTTTGCTAGGTTGGTCTCGTTGAATTTGGCTTGAGAAGTTTATGCTTTGTTGTCATTTTCAGCTATTTTGGCAGGTCATATATTTTACTGCCCAGGTTTCAGTTTCTGCCCCTTTTGCTAGCTGGCAGGGCCTTCCCATTATATTGTTTTTACTCTATTTTAGCTTTCATTTCTTTTAGCAATGTGTTAGGCAGTTGAGAACTAGTGTTCCCCTCCATTTCTGTATGTTGGTTCTGCCCAGTCGATCGAGTATGAACATCTTCCCTATTTTTGAAATGGGGTTTTGAAATTTTGAGCCATTATGTTGGTCATTTTTGCATACGGTGTTCAATTTTATTTATTCTTGGATTTTTGAGGTTTTTGCACCCAAATGCCAAATGGGTTTTAATTTTAATTTTTTTTCAAAATTTGGGGTTTTTACCTCATTTTACGTGCCACCCTATTTTCTCAAATTTTCTTGGCACAATGTGGGTCATGGACCTAGATGATTCATTGGGATATCTATCTAACCACTTTTGTACTTTATGTTACACTGGTATGCATGTTACATCTGTCCTCTCAATGTTGTTTATCGATTGAGTGACTTTTTACTTTGTTTTCTCATCTAGTCCTTTTGGTATGATCTTTTTGATGGTGGTACACCCCACATGAGTACATTTGTCATGTGACCTGCAGGGCCCAATCTTTCGTGATACTTTCAAAATTTGTGGTCATTGGGGTTGGGTTGGGAATTTGCATGGCTATAGGCACTCATCATTGGATGAGCATGGGTAGGGTAAGGTAGCATATGGAGGGGGCTTCTATCTCACAGCTCGACATTCATGAAATCAAAGGTTGGTAGAGGAAGCTTTATATAAGTAATAACTAAATAAAACATCAGGTGGTAATAACATTAAAGATAATTAAAATAGTACTTTAGTGTATGAGCATTCTATTGAGGGAGTTGAGTCTGCACAAATCCAAGCTTGGGCTTTTTGATTCCAAGCGACTCTCCATGAGGTTAATCCCTACATAGTAGCCCATTGATATGTTTGACCAGCACCTGTAGTTTATGCATTGGTTATATCTTGGATTTAGTCATCATACTACTTGGCGTGTGTGTTAGCCATAAGTGTTGCATGTTTGTGGTTGGATCATTATCTCCGTCAACACAGTGGGTGTGGACCTATAGGTACCACATGGTTGGGAGGCATAGCTACCTTCACCACTACTAGGGACCAGTGTATAGAAATGGTCTTATATCCTAGTGTGACCGTTGTTGGATGTGTTCAATTGGTACTTCAATTTATGGAGTATGCTTCTTGTGATTTATGCTTTCATTGGAATTTTTTTTATCATGTTTAGATGATCTTAGTTTTGATGCATTCCTTATTATGATGATTAGCATGTGATAGGTGATATTATCTACTTGCAAGTTTATCTTATGCTTTACTACTAGCATGTTAGATTTGCTTTAGCTTTTGTTATTAGCACGTTTTAGTAGTGATGTCCCTATCATGACAATACGAACAATTTGATTGGTGGCTTGGGACATTACGCATGGGGGATGGTTAGGGCCCACAATGGTCTTATGACGCTATTGACGATTGGGAAGAACCACATACTTAGTTTGGTTGTTTGAACATTGCGATGTTATTTCAGTAATTGTGATGTTGCTTTATGTACAATGTGATGTTCCTTCTATACCTTTGATTCTTTCTGTTGGTTAGATGGTTAGATGTAGATTTCATCTTTCAGTAGTGTGTTTGAGTGTTCTCGCCTCGAGTTGTGGATCCAGTACTCCCTAGTGTGGAGGTTCTGAACTCAATTTTAGTCTATTGTTTGTCCTTAAGTGTTTTTCTTTAGTTCCTTGGGCAACCTTTTATCAGCATGGTGTGACACAAAAATGTATCGCACACCCATTGAAATTGTATTGTGCATCCCCTGATTCTATCGCATGCCTCTTGGAGAAATATAGTGTGATACTTTCCAGTATCGCACCTCCTTGTAAGAAATGTTGTACAATACCCTTAAAGTATCACACACCTTCAGGAGAAGTATCACCTAGTCCCTGAGAATATCACCCTCCTTCTTTAGAAATGTCACGCAATACTTTCTTGTGTTGTATTAAAGTATCGCCTAGGTTTTGTAAAACCTCTGTAGGCAGGTAGTGGGCACTTTTTGATCTAGTCCAAACTTTTTGAGAGTTGATTCAGATACCCTCTTTAGTGTTCTTCAGCCATATGGTGTCGCATTTTGAATTTGGAACATGTTCAATTCAAATTTAGTTTTGCGTACTTCATTTTCAATCATTTTGGTTAGTAGTGGCATTTGGAGATTCATTGGGTGTCAGGATGATGGTTAAGTCTTTCGTTGTGATCTTATGATTTATGTAGGCTATTAACATCTGCACTTACACTTGTTCAAAAAAAAAAAAATTCTGGCTTATATTTCATCCTTGTTCCAAGGATCTCCGGGCGGGGCATTACATCTGGTATTAGAGCCCATGTTGCAACATTGGGATCTTTGTGTTATGCTTCCACTATGGTTTTTTTGTTGTTGTGTATTGCTATGTTATGATTTATTTTTTTCTAATTTTTTTTGTTCATGGTTTTGACTCTTATGCTTATGGTCTTATTGTTCTAACATTATCTTGTTGCTTCTGTAGTGATGCCTCCTACACATAGACTTGGTGGCCATGGTGGTACCCATAGTGGTAACCGTGGAAATAAACACCATGAAGAGGAACATCAAGATGGAGAGGGAGAATGAGGTAATAATGCTAATCAGGATGGCGTGGAGGTATTGTTGCTAGTACTCTAGGATATTCTTGCTCGGTTGGGCCCTCGTGTTGAGGAGCGCCAACAAGATCATGATCGAGAAGAGGGGTCTCACCATGGAGATTCCCATCATTTAGAGCATAGAGAGGAGGAACATGAATGTGAGTGTTCTCTTACCCAACCTGGGGGTAGAAGACATCATCAGGGTGGTAGGGACCGCAGTAGTGAGGATTGCATAAGATTGGATATCATGAAGTCCCTTCAAAGTTCTAGACCGCCACCATATGATGGCAAGGGAAGTGGCCTCAAAGTTAAGACTTGGTTGTTGGACATGGAGTGTTGCTTCACAATGTTTCCATATTCAACCAACATGAGGGCCCATTGTGTAATTATGTAGTTGAGGGACCATGCATCCATTTGGTGGAATATTGAGAGTCATAAGCTTTAGGTTAGTGTCACAGATCTCACCTAGGAGATCTTTGAGGAGAGATTCTAAGAGAGATTCTTATCTCTTCAGTTTAGGGAGGCCCCTGCTGATGAATTCCATGCAATCCATTAAGGAAACATGACTGTGGATCAGTACGAAAATTGATTCTTTGAACTTAGGTATATTCATGCTACAATAATGATGATTTACTCTTAGCACATCATTTTATCTAAGGCCTTGAGGATTCCCTCATTGGAGAAGTTCACATGTATCAACCTAGAACTCTTGTTCTTGCTATTGAGAAGGCAAATATTGTTTAGGAAAATATGGCTAGAGGTTTTAGTAGCAAATCTAGTTCTCAGAACCAAAGTGCTAAGAATCCAAGGCAGGATGCATAGTTTACCCAATCATTAGGAAAGGGTCAAGCTCAATCAGAACCTTCTTAGTGTGGAAAATACTGTGGCTATTAGTGGGGATTTTGGGGAAAGGGCAAAAAGTCTTCTAGTACGTCTACAAAGAAATGTGATAACAAGAACCAGGGATAGAAATCAGGTAGGATTGTCCTCCATAGAGTGTTCAGCAAAATTCCAGCAGAGGTAGTGCACCATACCCTAGTGCTACCCAAGGTGTTCATGGGACAGGACCCAACTTTTTTGGGAATTGTTATTCTTGTGGCCAGCTTGGCCATAAATCTTATGATTATTCAATCAAACCATCCATAGGACCTAGTAAGGGCGTAGTGAAATCTAAGCCTACTGTAGGAGATGTGGGTAGGAATCATAGAGTTTTTGCAATGGTTGACAACCATCAAGCTAAGAATCAAGGTACGGTAGTTAAGGCTACAGGTATGTTACATGGTATTTCAACTTTAGTTTTGTTTGACTTTGTTGCTTCAGATTCTTTCATTTCACCGTCTCTTGTTCAGCGATGTGGCCTAGTGGCAATGCATCAGGTTGATAGGTGGTAGGTGGAGTTAGCCACAGGTTCTACTGTGGTTGTTGACTCGTTGGTTAGGAGTTGTAGTTTGAATTTGGGAACCTTCACCACCACAGTGGATTTACACATTCTACCTTTGGGATCATATGACATTATGTTGGGCATGGATTGGCTAGCCACCCATCAAGTGAATATCGATTGCCATCATAAGGTGGTACAGTGTGTTGATGACACAAGTGGGTAGGTGGAACTTTTGGGAGTTCAAAGACTAGTCTCACTTCATATGATCTCAGCTAATCAACTAAAGCAGAGTGTGCAAAAGGGTTTCCAATTGTTTCTTGTGTCTCTCAGTGATCTCGAGGAAGTCAAGAGCCATGCGGTGACTCTTGATGATCACCCACTCCTTCATGAGTATCTTGATGTGTTTCTTGATGAGATTCCAAGTATGCCACCGTAGAGTGACATTGATTTTTAGATCGATCTTGTAGTAGGAGTGGAGCCGATTTCATAAGCTCCTTACCACATGACTACTCAAGAGTTGAGTGAGCTTAGATTGCAGTTGGAGAAATTCTTGGCCAATGGCCATATTCATCCTAGTGTATCCTCATGGGGTGCACCAGTCATCTTCATTAAGAAAAAGGGTGGTTCATTGCATTTGTGCATCGATTACTAGTAGTTGAATAAGGTAAGGGTGAAGAATCATTATCCCTTGCTGAGGATAGATGACTTATTTGATCAGATGAAGGGAGCTCAAGTGTTCTTAAAGATTGATCTTAAGCTGGCGTACCATCAGCTTTGTATCTAGGAGACTGATACTCATCGAACAGCTTTTCGTACATGGTATTAGCATTATGAATTCATGGTTGTACCCTTGGGTTAACCAATGTGCCATTAGTGTTTATGAGTTTGATGAATGGTGTATTTTGCACTTACCTCACTCAGTTTTTCATTGTATTCCTAGATGACATATTGATCTATTCGAAGACTATGGAGGAGCATGAAGTCCATTTACATCAAGTATTGCAATGATTGAGAGACCATCAGTTGTATGGAAACCTGAGTAAATGTGGGTTCTTCTAGTCTGAGTTGAAGTATTTGGGGCACATCATCACTGGTGATAGAATTGCAGTAGATCCAGAGAAGATTCATGCTATAATGAATTGGTTGCTACACACTAATATCTCAGAAATTCATAGTTTCATGGGATTGGCTGGTTACTACTGTTGCTTTGTGAAGGATTTCTCATGAGTAGCACATCCCATCACTTCTCTTTGGAGGAAAGGGAAGAAGTTTGTTTGGTCAAACCAGTGCAAGGAAACATTTAGTGCTCTTAGGGAGTGTTTGACTAGTGCACCAATCCTTGCAGTACTTAATCCTATAGGTGATTTCATGGTTTGCACAGATGCTTCTTTGGAAGGTGTGGGTGTAGTGTTAATGTAGGATGGTTGAGTGATTGCATTTGAGTCTAGAAAAATCAAGGAGCATGAGCTTAACTACCCCACTCATGATTTGGAACTCATGGCCATAGTGCATGCCCTTGTCCAGTGGAGGCATTTTCTTTTGGGACACAGGTTTGAGTTGTATAGCGATCATAGGAGCTTGCAGTGTATCTTTTCTTAGCCAAACTTGAATGCATGACAGTGTCATTGGATTGAGTTCTTGTGTGAGTATGACTTTGATGTTCATTACATTAAAGGGAAGGAGAATGTCATCGCAGATGCTTTGAGCAGAAGGCGACATGAGGTATCAGTGTTGTCATTGGGAGTGGGTTTGCAAGGCCACATCTTGGAGGTGTTGCCTAGTGATACTTGGACTATTGCATCACATGGGGTGTATCTATGTACCCGTGTTGGGTGATCTTCATACCTTGGTTTTTTCTGAGGTGCATCATGCAATGTATTTTGCACATCATGATGTTAAGAAGATGCATGTTGATCTCAAATAGCTATACTTTTGGGCAAGGATGAGGCGCGATGTTTTTGATTTTGTTGCTAGATGCCTTGAGTGCTAGAGAGTGAAGGCAAAGCATCAACATCTGACAAGTCCTTTGTAGCCACATACCATTCCAGAGTGGAAGTGGGATATGATATCTATTGATTTTATCATAGGTTTTCCTCTGTCATTGTGGAGACATGATTGTATCATGGTGATAGTGGAAAAGTTGTCCAAGGTAGCACATTTTTCACCCATGAGAGCATCCTACACGGCTTCATCTATAGCACAGGTTTTCTTGGAGGATATTGTTCATTTGCATAGAATTCCTTGTCAAATCATTTCAGATCAAGATCTAGTGTTTACTTTTGCACTGTGGAATCTCTCCAGCATGCTTTGGGCACGCAACTCAATTTTAGTTTGGCTTATCACCTAGAGACCAATGGTCAGACTGAGAGAGTGAATCAAGTTCTGGAGGATATGCTTTGCATGTATGTTATGGATAGGTAGGTGAAGTGGGAGGACTATTTGTAGCTTTTTGAGTTTGCATACAACAATGGTTATCATAGTTCTCTTAGCATGTCACCTTTTCAGGCCTTGTACGATAGACCATGTCGTACCCCTTTGAGTTGGGATCATTTGGAGGACTGAGTTCTTTTGGGTCCAAAGATGCTTCAAGATATGGAGCAGTAGGTTGTTCACATTAGGGAGAATTTGGTTACTACTTAGGATAGGTAGAAGAAGTATGTTGATACCCATAGGTTGGATTGTTTCTTTTATGTTGGTGATAGGGTATTTTTGAGAGTGTGTTTGAGGAAGAGCCCCAGCCATTATCGGAAAGGCTCTAAGTTGGTGCCACATTTTATCGAGCCTTTTGAGATCCTCAAGAGGATTGATCCTGTTGCTTATTGACTAGCGTTGCCACCTAGCCTATCGTGCATTCATCATTTTTTCATGTCAATGTGTTGATACATTATATTCTGGATGTGACCCATGTTCTTGATTAGGATGCTTTGTAGGTAGCAAATGGACAGCTTACTTTGGAGCCCATTTGTATCCTATAGCACTAGAGGCTAACCTTGCGAGGTTGAGACATAGAGCCAGTAAGAGTCCAATGAGACCCTAGGGATGAGACCTTTGTGACTTAGGAAGATGCTACACGATTGAGGGGATTGTACCCCTATCTTTTTGTTGGCTTCTAGGACTAAGCCTATGCTAGTGGGGGAGGATGTAGTGCCTCTCATGTTTGCAGTTTGTACCTTGTTTATTTTGATTTGAGAGGTACTTGATACTCTCTCTTTTTGTACCTTATGTTGACCTGAGGGTCAGATGTTATAATTTTACTCAATACCATAGATGTGTTACTGCTATGCTATTTACTTTATCATATTTGCATGTTGATGCTATTTTGAGATGATAGTAGATATATGATGATATCTAGTTACATGGTTTATTTGGAAATATTGTTTGGTTATGTTATGAGATGAATTTTATGCTATGGTTATTTACTTCACTCTTGTATCTTTATGCTTTCTACGAATGTGAGTGATGAAAATAGATTAAATAGGTATTTTAATACATGTTTCTTTGGCTATAATATTATATGCAATTGCACTTGATCGTGTATTTTAGTGTGCAGGAATTATATCCCTAGTAGTGGCACATGGAGTTAGTGATTCAACTATTCATATTTTGCCAATGTTGGCCCTGTATAGTTGATGTATCCTTATTTAGTTATTTTAAATTAAAACCTTTCAGTATTTAGTAAATCCAAACTTATTTTCATTATGTGACTAGACCAGTGAGCATGTTTGTGCATTTAGAAGTTCGCATTTTCGTGAAAATGTTAAGGGGGTTTTTTGTGATTTTGGGTTTTCAGGCTTTAATTCTTTTCAAATTTAATTTCTAGCAGCTTTGCCTTAGGTGAATTTATGTTACGGATAATAACCTATTTTCATTTAGACTCGATTCAGAGTTTAGCTACTATAGTTGGCTATTTTTCCTAATAGAGTATTCACTCCAAAATGAATAAGTGTTGAAAGAGGAACTTAATTCCTCACTTTTTCCTTTTTGGATTTTAGAATTTGGAGATCTTTTTCCAAAATCCTCTTCTAAAGGATTATACTTTTGTTCATTATGGGAGCTGTGAGCGTGGGATCTTCATGAGGTTGGTCTCGTTGGATTCGACTTGAGGAGTTTATGCATTGCCATCATTTTCAACTATTTTGGTGGGTTATTTATTTTATTTTGCGGGTTTCAATTTTTGCCCCTTTTGCTAGCAAGTAGGGCCTTCCCATTTTATTTTTTTTACTTTGTTTCAGCTTTCATTTCTTTTAGCAATGTGTTAGGAGGTTGAGAACTAGTGTCCCCCTCTATTTTTGTATGCTGGTTCTGCCCGATCAATCAAGTATGAATGTTTTCCCTATTTTTGAAATGGGGGTTTGGAATTTTGAGCCATTATGCTGGCCATTTTTGCATATGGCATCCAATTTCATTTATTTTTGGATTTTTAGGGTTTTTGCACCCAAAGGCCAAATGGGTTTTAATTTTAGAATTTTTCCAAAATTTAGGGTTTTTACCTCATTTTGCATGTTGCCCTGCTTTCTCAGGTTTTCTTGGCACAATGTGGTTCGTGAACTTGGATGATTTATTGGGATGCCTGTCTAACCACTTTTGTACTTTATGTTACATTAGGATGCATGTTGCATTCCGTCCTCTCAATTTTGTTTATCAATTGAGTGACTTTCTACTTTGTTTTCTCATCCAGTCCTTTTGGTATGATCTTCATGATGGTGGTGTGCCACACATGAGTACATTTTCCAAGTGAACTGTAGGGCCCGATCTTTCATGGTACTTCTGAAAGTTGTGATCATTGGGGTTGGGTTGGGAATTTGCATGCCTTCAGGCACTCATCGTTAGATGAGCATGGGTAGGGTAGGGTAGCATGTGGAGAGGGCTTTTATCTCATAGCTCAGTGTTTATGGCACCAGAGGTTGGCAAAGGAACCTTTATATAAGTGATAACTAAATTAAAAATTGACTAGTAATAACATTAAAGATAATTAAAATAGTACTTCAGTGTATGAGCCTTTTGTTGAGGAAGTTGAGTCTACATAGTGTATGAGCCTTCTGCTGAGGGAATTGAGTCTACACAAATCTAAGCTTGGGATTTTTGATGCCAAGTGACTCTCTATGATGTCAGTCCCTACATAGTAGGCCATTGAGATGTCTGACCAAGACTTGTAGTTTATACATTGGTTATATCTTGGATTTAGTCATCATACTACTTAGTGTGTGTGTTAGCCATGAGTGTTGTTTTGCATGTTTGTGGTTGGATCATTATCTCCATCAGCATGGCAGGTATGGACCTACGGGTACCATGTGTTTGGGTGGCATAGCTACCTTCACCATTGTTAGGGACCGATGTACAAAGATGGTCTTGTATCCTAGTGTGACCATTGCTAGATGTGTTCACTTGGTAATTTAGTTTATGAAGTATGCTTCTTATGATTTATGCTTTCATTGGGATGTTGTTTATCATGTTTAGACGATCTTATTTTTGACACATTCCTTATTATGATGATTAGCATGTGATAGGTGATGTTATCTACTTGCAGGTTTATCTTATACTTCACTACTTGCATGTTAGATTTTCTTATGCTTTTGTTATTAGCATGTTTTAGTAGTGGCATCCCTATCATGACAGTACTAATGATTTGATCAGTGGCTTGGGATGTTATGCACATGGATGGCTAGGGCCCACGATGGTCTTATGACACCATTGATGGTTGGGAGGAATCACATACTTAGTTTGGTTGTTTGAACATTGCAATGTTATTTCAGTTATCGCAATGTTGCTTTATGTACACTACGATGTTCCTTCTGTACCTTTGATTCTTTTTGTTGGTTAGATGGTTAGATGTAGATTTTTTTCTTTTAGTAGTGTGTTCAAGTGTTCTTGCCTTGAGTTGTGGATCTAGTACTCACTAGTGTGGAGGTTTTGAACTTAGTTTTAGTTTTTTGTTTGTCCTTAAGTGTTTTTCTTGAGTTCCCTAGGTTACCTTTTATTAGCATGGTGCAACACAAAAATGTATTGCATGCCCATTGAAACTGTATCATGCATCCCCTGATTCTGTTGCACGCCTTTTGGAGAAATATCGTGTGATACTTTCCAGTATCACACCTCCTTGTAAGAAATGTCATATGATACCCTTAAAGTATCACGTGATTTCAGGAGAAGTATCGCCCAGTCCTTGAGAATGTCTCCCTCCTTCTTTAGAAATGTCGTGTGATACTTTCTAGTGCTACATTAAAGGATCACCTGGATTTTGTAAAAAACCTATGTGGGTAGGCAACAGGCACTTTTTGGTCTAGTCTGAACTTTTTGAGAGTTGATTTAGATACCCTCTTTGGTGATCTTCAACCCTATGGTGTCGCATTTTGAATTCGAAATGTGTTCGATTCAAATTTAGTTTTGCGTTCTTCATTTTTGGTAGTTTTGGTCAATAGTGGCATTTGGAGATTTTTTGGGTGCTGAGATGATGGTTAAGACTTCTATTGTGATCTTTTGATCCATGTAGGTTGTTAACATGTGCACTTACACTTGTTCAAAAAAAAATTATTCTAGCTTTTATTTCATCCTTGTTCCAAGGATCTCCAAGCAGGGCATTATAGGAGTGACACTTGTTACAAGGAGGATGAGTTTGAGAGGATGGGATAAGGGTTGGTCAAAGGGAGTAATGTGTTGGAATATTCAAATATGGAAAGAGTACTTATGAGAGGGGGGGTGAATCATAAGTATCATACTTTAGCCATTAAAACTTTTAACTGAAAGTAAATTGCATGCATGTAAGTATATCAAATAATCATGAAACTAGACACATGCATCAATAACACTTAACACTGGAATTTGGTAACCCAAAAACCCTCTAGGAATAAGAAGGTAAAACTGGGGTGGGGATGATACCCACAAAAATTACTGCAGCAATATTGTTCAACCACTTCTGATGGTTTGCCCTGTTAAAGGCTTTACACTGTGTCAATAGTGACCTAGTTAGAGGCTTTTAAACACTTAACATGAAGTGTTACCCTGTTAAAGGATTTTAATCACCTAATCAAAAGGTTCTTACAAAATAGCTGTAAAGATAACCTATCACCATAGGATTTTTATTCTAATACAATTGCTAGAAAGTATTAGGTACAATAAACCTGACTGATTACAATCCTTGATTGCTGATTGCAGGCACTTGTTCTGCTTTCTCTGATCTGGATCCTTTTGTGGTCTGATAATCCTTACTTCTAAAAATAGAATTCCTTGCGAACCCTTGTATATCTTCTCATACCTCTTATCTCTCTTTTTTTTTTGCAATGAATTTTCGTCTTCCTTATAAAAACATTTGAAGATTTAGGGTTAGGTATGGATCTACGATCCATATTCAATCTTCATTTTCTACTCAATACTTATCTTTTGCTGATTGGTTGCATGCCTTTACCGCTCAATTCTCCCTCTTCAATTAGGGTTTCAAAATTTATTAGGTAGGATACAATGTATCTACCCCATATCTTGTTTTCTTCTTGAAACTTCGGCAGTTGTATCTTAAAAACATTCTACATGGTGTTTTGTGCCACCAACTCATCATTCTTATCTTCCTTTTAATTCACAAATTTCTAGATAACAACCTTGTCAGCTTAGATCTGGAAAATTTTTGACTTCATAAATAATGCAGCAACTCGGCATTATTGAGTTACTGGTGCTCGGCACCTCTATGTTACTTGGCACCTATACCAGCTCGGCACTTGAACTTACTCGGCACCACTCGGCATCTGAAGTTTACTTGGTATCTAAACTTCACTCAGCATGCATGATGTACTCGGCATCCAATGTGGAATATGATTAAGTGTGTTGGCACTCAAGTGTCAAAAACATTATGATGTTAACAATCTCCCCCTTTGACATGAGTGACAAAAACACTTAACTGACCTTATAAGTACATTTACTAATCTGATTGGTATGTACATATTGAAAACTTTGATCAAAATTTATGTCTTACAATCTTACAATATATACCTCAAAAAATTTGTAACTCCCCCTGAGTTGATTGTGCCTTATCTGTATATTATTTGCATATCAATGTTCCTCCTTTGTATCTTTTCTCCCCTTATTAATCTGTATAACTCCCCCTTTAAAATCTAGTATAACTCCCCCTTTACAATCTATATCTCCCCCTTTTTGACACTTATGTCAAAGAGTGTTTAAGGGTTAAGACCATATTTGGCCAAGAATGTGCTATTTACCTCCATAATCATTCTGAGAGCTGCATCCCAATTATTCAAAGCAATTTCTAGTGACTTATGCTGGATGGTAGTCTTGGCAGCAAGATGAACAAGTCCATCTAATGTAGAAAGATTTGGATCTTTCTTGAGTACATTTTAAGCATATACTTGCTCTTTATGGAGTATTTCTAAATGTGGGGTAATGGAGGAATGGAGTTGTATTACTTTGGCCTTAATATTGACCTCATCTGCTATTAAAACAGCTATTTCTTTGTTTGTGTGAAGCGATTGAGAAAAATGCTTCTCACTTTGAGCTGGATCACTCGGTAGTTGCATGATTGAAATGTTTAAGTTTCTTTCCAAGCTCAGTATCTTTTGGCTTGTTTCTTGTGTGAAATATGAAAAATCACACAACTTTTTATATAGTGAGAATGTATTCTCAAGTACCTTCTTCACCTTATCAATGAGCTTTGCCAATTCTACTTGTGAAAGTGAGATTTGTCTTGATATTTTCTCGTTCACTTTCCCTTGAAATTTCTTTTCTGACCATTCCATAAGTTTTGCACTAGTTTCTAGGTCTTCATTTGTCACCTGGTCAACAATATCTGTTAATTGCTCTGTGATATGCTTTGACTCATCTGGTGATTTCAAACTGAAGGCATCCATAAAGATGTCCTTGATCTCATAAAGTGTTTTCTTATTATTATACTCTTTCCTGAGTATTTCTTGTATTTTCCTTCTATTTAGTGCATCCTGCACTTCATTGATTTGATCAATGGTTATTGATTTTGAGTCATAACTTAAATAGACTATCTCTTCATCTAATTCAAGGTCTCCATAATGAAGTACCCTTGCAATTCTGGTAGTGTTGGATGATGGTACTGAAATTTGTAATGGCTTGTGTGAAGGAGTCCCCGAGGTAGGCAAATTTATTAGTGTTTGTATTGCCACTTGTTCTTTAGGGGTTTTTACTATTTCCTCCTCTTTCTGTTTACCATGATCAATTATTGTTATCTATGGAAGTCCACCTTTTATTTGTGCTATAGGATCAGATGTAATGGTCTATCCTGTTTGTTTCTTTCCTTGTTCAACAGCTGCACTTTGCTTTTGTCTTGCAGCATCAATTATACTAGTTGGTATTTCAAATTGACTACTAGTAGTTGTGATAGAAGGTGGTTCTTGTGTATTCACCTTATCTTTAACTATACTTTCTACTAGTTTCTGTAACTCATCTATACTGACCAATACTGGTTCTGTACATAATATTGCTTGTTGTGTTGACTGGTCAAGAATTCTTTTCAGATCTTCTGCAGTTAATGGATTGACATTCTGACCAGAAGTATTAGGAACATCTGTAATTGTTATTGTATCTACAGGTGGAATGGATGCTTGTGGAGGGCTAGGGGGTGGCAATTATGTGTCTTGCACACTCTGATCTAGTTGCTCCTCTTGTTCAATTGTTGCCATTGTATCCTATTTTTGTGTCTTTTCTTCCTTTCCATCTATCTTTTCTTCTTCTCTCTTCTCTTCTTCTCTTCTCTTTTCTTCTTCTTCTTTCCTCTTTTTCCTCTCTTCTATTGGTATGGCTACTTCTTCCTTGTATTATTCCTCAAGAAAATCTTCAATCTTTTTATACAAATTCTTCCATGATTTTATTGTTCTTTGAACAATCTCTTCCATTATGTTTTGAAGTATAAAGAATGCCCTGTATTTGGGTGTGAACCTATTATTATGCCTTTTGACTGCTTTGCTAATTTTTTCTCTAGTCAAATCTGGCAATACACTAGCTAAGGTTGATTCCCTAATCTCCTTTTCCATTTTTAAGCAAAAATGCCATCTGTCTTCTATAATTTTTGACAGCTCCTTTGGCAATTGACCATCTAGTTCAAGTGGGGTGTACTTGAACTGTGCCATCATTCCATACACTATTTCTTCTATGTTATTTTGTTCTTCTTTATTAAATTTACTAAAATCAACTTTATTTAAATTATTCAAGTCACCACTTGCAATCTTTTTACATAGGGTATCAACTGATGAATTACTTACCTCTTCTATTTGCTCTTCGTCATCAATGTTAGGTTGAGCCACATACTTTCTTCTTTTCCTCGGCTCTTCTTGAGATTCCTTGACTTGTTTCTTCTTGGCAACTTCCTCTTTAGCCTTTTGAGTAGAGGCTCTTGTTGATGCTTGTGTTGTTGGCTTTTGAGGTGATGGAGTGGCATCTTTCTTCTTTCTGGGCTTGGCTAAAGTCTGTTCTGTTGCCTTTCTCTTCTTTGGCTCAGCTTTAGTGGGTGCTTCCTTGGCTTCTTCTTCCTCTGCACCTTCCTCCTTGTCTTCTCCAAGACCTTGGGTTAGTTCTATTGGCCCTTGTTCCTACTCATCTTCATCCTCATTGTCATCCTCTTCTTCTTCTGCCTCAGCCTCAATTTCTTTGCCAAACTTCTTCTTGATCTTCTTGATTAGTTTATCTTTCTTCTTTAATGTAGAAGCAATCTTCAAATCTATTATTACCTTTGATTTGACAACATCATAGGTTCCAAAAATTTGTGCATTTTTATCAGCTTCTTCTGCAAGTAGAGCTGTTATTGCTGCAGAGGCTTGATCAACATCAAGTTCATAACCTAGTGGCCTAAGCCATCTTATTCTAGGTATAACTGCTTGTATGTAAGTATAATCTATATCAACTAGGAAACATATGTCATTTGTATGCTTTTCTACTAATGAAGCCGGTATCCTTGACCTTTGCTTCATGGATTTCTTGAAATCCTCAAAATAACCTGTCATTTGGGCATCAAAATTTTCACCCATTTGTTCAATGTGTCCATTAATTTGTTCAACAATTGTTTTATCTGGATTCCATTTTACTTTCCCTATAGAAGGGAATTCTTTCATCAGATAGAAGAACATACACATCAAAACTGATCCAAATTTGCATTGAGCTCCCTTGCTTTTCTTTATGGCTCCCAGATTTTCATTAATCTGTTGAAACATGAGCTCTGCTAGATCATAAGTGTGATCTCTTTTGATTATCTTGTATGCAACATCAACTGCTATACAAGGTACATTATTCAACCTGCTTGATTGATAGAATTTGTGTGAAACAATTCTCACAGCAAAATCTAGTAGGGGATCTGTGACTGTGTCGATAGTCATTCCTCTATTATTCCATTTGGCACCTGTATTTTTCTCTATTATTTCCCTTTAGTCACTTCGCAGGGTCTTTGGCCGATCTGGGGTTGGAATACCAGTAACCCTATGAACAGTTTTCTTGGTAAATTTTACTAGCCCTAACTCTAACCAAAAAGCTTTGTCATGTATTCGGCTCAAAATTATCCGTACCCATTTTTTAGTACTTTGTTTTCACACAGTTTATCATATGCATTATGAATTTCTAAGTCTCCTATGGCACCAATTTTGCAATTGTAACATTTGCGAACATCTTGTACCATAACAACTTTTGGGGGAATGTGGGAGAGAGCTCCGGATGGGTCATTTTTTTAGGCAACTTCAAGAATAGGGAAAAAATTAGGTTGCTTTACTTCATTTGAAACTAACTGGACTTCAAATGACTCTTTTTCTTGGGTTTTCTTTGAACTTGATGCCATTATTACGAACTAGGGTTTATACAAAAAATGGGTATAAAACTGCGTAGCTCGGCACAAACAAAAATACCTTTAAATCGATGAAAAATATGTTGAATGAGTTTGCAATCTTCTTGAAATACTGGATTCTTTCTATGAAATTGCTCAGCTCTCTTTCTTCTCCTTTGCTTCTTGATCGCGATGCGAAAAATTGATTGAAATCACGATAATATACCCCAATTTTATCGCATTAAATGCTCAACTGCCAACTTGGCTTCTAAAGAAATTTGACCTAACTCGGTTTCCATTATTTCCATTTTACTCAGCTTCTATTGGAGTTATCCAACTCGGCATCAATTTTCAACTCGGTCGCTGTTGGGAGCTTGGCATCCAAAGGCAGTTCGGCATCAACATTTAGTTTTATCTTAACATCTTGTTTCATGTGGATTTATACTTTGCTTAACTTCCTTTTCTTGGGACTGATGTATGATATAGCTTTGTATATCAGTCATGTGTACTTCTTGTGCTTAGTTTGATGAAGTATGATCACTTGACCCATTGGGTGAAGTGATCCCTCCACTTGATGTGTTGCACCCTTCCTTCTTCTTCCAAGTCTTATTCATTTTCCCTCTTATCTTTTCAACATCAATTATTTGTTTCCCTTTGCAATCTTTAGTCTTTGGTGCCTTTGATCTTGTAGGACAGTTTCTGCTAATATGACCAATTTTCAAACAACTAAAACATGCAGTTTGATTCAACCATCTTTTGTAGTTTCCTTTGAAATGTGTTCTTATACAATTCTATGGTATATGTCCATATTCTTGACAATAGTGACAACTGTTCCTGGTGTTGTAATCCCAATGATAATGACTTTCATTTCCTTCTATTTTTGCTAGTTGATTTAATGTCCACATAGATTTTGATTTGCATTCAAATGCCCTATGTCCATACTTTTTGCAATTATAACAATGTCCATCAAATCTTTGAGTCCTTGTGACATTGGATCTGCAATTTTGTGTCATATGTCCTTGCATGTTGCACTTGTGATAGAAACTTTTGGGTATGTTTGATTGATTAAATCTTCTACTCCTGCACACATTAGCTGTATGTCCCTTCTTATTACAAAAATAACAAGTGGGTTTTGAATTCTTACCTTTATCACTTCTTTGTTCAGCACTCTTTGATGATTCTCCAACTTCAGTGCTGTTGTATCCTAGTCCTGATGTATCATGGGCAGATTTTGGTGATTTCAGCAACTGTTCAAAATACTTGATTGCTTCACTTGATTTGTTGAGATTCTCTGCTACCTCTTTTTCTTTGTTTAATTCATTCTGCATTTGTTCATTTTGCATCTTCAAGGTAGAGATCTCAATATCCTTTATATTGAGTTCATGATGAAGGTTCATCATTTGGGCAAGTGTATCCATCTGCATGTTTGAGATCCTTGTCAGTTCAGTACATTTTTCTTCAAGTCTGTTTGCAAGATTCTTTTTGTCATTTTCCATCATGATCTTATCATCGACTGCTCTTTTCTTTTGTTCAGTAATTTCACATATCATCATAGCCTGTGATTCATGTTCCATCTTGAGAGTTCTTATCTCCTCTGCTTGAATTTTATTTTTCTCCATCAGTTATGCTATTGCTGCATCAAACTCTTTAGTGTCTCCACTAGAAAATATGTTGGTGTTATCAATCTCCTTGTAGTGTATATCATTTTCAGCTATGGCTAGATCCTTCCTCTTTTTTAATGAGTTTCTCAACTTGTTTCTGAATTCCTCCAAGCTATACAAAGCAAGTTGCACATCTATCACCTGATTTTCAATGATCTTTCCAAGTTTGAAGGCTTCCATCTTTAGATCTTTTCCTCCAAGCTGTTAGGCTTTTCCTTAAGAGAACCTGGATTAAGCTCTGATACCAATTGTTGGAATATTCAAATATGGAAAGAGTACTTATGAGAGGGGGGGTGAATCATAAGTATCATACTTTAGCCATTAAAACTTTTAACTGAAAGTAAATTGCATGCATGTAAGTATATCAAATAATCATGAAACTAGACACATGCATCAATAACACTTAACACTGGAATTTGGTAACCTAGAAACCCTCTAGGAATAAGAAGGTAAAACTGGGGTGGAGATGATACCCACAAAAATTACTGCAGCAATATTGTTCAACCACTTCTGATGGTTTGGCCTGTTAAAGGCTTTACACTATGTCAATAGTGACCTGGTTAGAGGCTTTTGAACACTTAACATGAAGTGTTACCCTGTTAAAGGATTTTAATCACCTAATCAAAAGGTTCTTACAAAATAGCTGTAAAGCTAACCTATCACCATAGGATTTTTATTCTAATACAATTGCTAGAAAGTATTAGGTACAATAAACCTGACTAATTACAATCCTTGATTGCTGATTGTAGGCACTTGTTCTGCTTTCTCTAATCTGGATCCTTTTGTGATCTGATAATCCTTACTTTTGAAAATAGAATTCCTTGCAAACCCTTGCATATCTTCTCATACCTCTTATCTCTCTTTTTTTTTTGCAATGAAGTTTTGTCTTCCTTATAAAGACATTTGAAGATTTAGGGTTAGGTATGGATCTACGATCCATATTCAATCTTCATTTTTTGCTCAATACTTATCTTTTGCTGATTGGTTGCATGCCTTTACCGCTCAATTCTCCCTCTTCAATTAGGGTTTCAAAATTAATTAGGTAGGATACAATGTATCTACCCCATATCTTGTTTTCTTCTTGAAACTTTTCTAGTTGTATCTTAAAAACATTCTACATGGTGTTCTGTGCCACCAACTCATCATTCTTATCTTCCTTTTAATTCACAGATTTCTAGATAATAACCTTGTCGGCTTAGATCTGGCAAATTTTTGACTTCCTAAATAATGCAGCAACTCGGCATTATTGATTTACTGGTGCTCGGCACCTCCGTGTTACTTGGCACCTATACTAGCTCGACACTTGAACTTACTTGGCACTTGAACTTACTCGGCACTTGAACTTACTCGACACTTGAACTTACTCGGCATCTGAAGTTTACTCAGTATCTGAACTTCACTCGGCATGCATGATGTACTCGGCATCCAATGTGGAATATGATTAAGTGTGTTGGCACTCAAGTGTCAAAAACATTATGATGTTAACATAATGAGGGAGGATGAGTGTGTAAGAGGGATGTAAGAGACACAAAGAGGGATGTAAGAGGAATCAATGGCATGTAAGAGTCATAAATGCTGTTGGATAGGGATGGAAGAAGATAAGGGAGACTTGTTGACTTTGGCTTGGGTTAGTAAGTCTTAGCTCTTGCTTAAATTTGTGCACATGTTTAGGAGGGGGATTAGACTTAGTTTAGAAGGGGGGTTAGGGGGCAAGTGGCTTAGCTTTGATGGAATGAGTTAGTTAGGTGGCTAAGTGAGGTTAGTATGAGTGAATGGGTTGGATTAGGGGTTAGGATAGGGTTTACAGATGGTTTAGGGGTTTGGAAAATTTATTAAATGATTTATTTAATAAAAAGGAGGAATTAAATAGGTTTGAGGTTCTATTTAAATTAATAGAGGAATAGGGAATTAATTGATAAATTGATTTTGAGTTATCATTTGATTTTATCAATTGGACTATAGTTAATTAATTTAATTAATTAACTAGGGGATGATGATTAATTAATTAAATAATAAATATATAAAAAATAATACCCTAGGAGATGACTAAATATGATTACCTATTTGTGTAATCATATTTAGGTGTCTACAGACATAGTTCTCGATAGTTCCAAATCTTGGTGCCTAACATTTCTTAAGAGTTAATTAGTTTATGACCATTACCCAATAGACCTATATTATTTTCTCTCCCAAAAACTTATATATAAGGAGACTTGGAGGATTCAATTTCATATCTCAAGCATCTCATTCATTCTTGCACTCAAGTAATTCAAGCTATTTCTCTCTAGTGAAGATTTTTGCCTTTTTCATTCAAGAATTTTAACCATTCAAGAATTCAAGCAAGGAGATTTGTATCTAACATTGAATAATCCTTTGTGACTATTTCCTCTTCAAGATGTATCATATTGTTGGCTATCAATGGAGGAACTATGCATTGAAGCATTCATCTTCTTCTTTAGGCATGCATATTCATATCCATGACACGATGATCGAATTATGGTAAATCTGATGCAAAGAGTGGACATACCCTACATTCCTAATTCAAGACCTACAATACAACTACATTACATACAAATGGGCAAGTTAAGTCCTTTATATTTATCCCAAAACCTTTCTTTTTTGTGTTGATTTGTAGGTAGGGAATGAAAAGAATCATAGATCAAGAGCCTACAGTTTTCAAAATTTATGGAGTCATTAGTTATGGAGTCACAGATTATGTCAACCTATTTTTAGGATGTCCTTCCAAGTTGACCTAGTCCTTCAGTCTTGGATTCTAGGAAGATTTCTAGGTTTTGTTCCTTTCATCATTTCATTCCAAGATCCATGGATGGAATTTTATAAAATATTATGATCTAAAAGTTCTTGAGCAAAAACACATCTTCCTCTACACTTTTCAAGGTGATTCTTTCATATTTCATTTATTTTCATATATCACATAGCCTAATTGTATTCCCATAGCATCTAGATTTATATTTCCTAAGAAATTAGTTCAATTTCACATTAAAATTATCCTATTAAGGGCCTAAGAGAGTGTATTTATTTGTATTGCATTCCTCTTTACAACCTAGATCCAACATTAGAACCTCTTTTCCTTTGGGTCCTAGCTAATCTAATTCAGATCATAAGTGGAGTCATACTTAGAAATTTCCCTCTTTACCTAATTTCCCTATTTCCCTTACACACATATTTTAATGGCTTAATGACCATGTAAAGTGGAATTCTACATGTTATTTAAAGTCCTTCCATTTTACCACTAAACATTTTGGTGAACCCAAATTGTGCCCCTTTCTTTTTGGAGTTATATTATTTATTTTGGGTGTTTACCTTTTCTTGGTGAACCCAACTTCTTTCCCCCTTCCTTTTGAATTTTGGGTAATATCTACTAATCTCTCTTCTTTGGAGTTAGATCTCCCTTATTTTGGGTGTTTACCTTCTTTTGGTGGATGCGTCCTTCTTCTCCCTCTTTTATAGAGTTATATTTGGCTATTTTATGTGTGGTTAGATCTCTCTTTTATGCTCTTTATTACATTTGCATGGTTAGATCTCATTAGGGTTTTCTTTTGTGATCTACATTTTTATGAGCTTAATTACATGAAAGCCCCACCAATACTATTCATGTTAGGTGAAGTTGTAGACCCATGGGATACTTTGATCATGATTCATATTTTCTCATGATCTTAATCTTATCACAAAGGACAACTCTTCTCACTTATCCCATCATGATGATGATGCTTTAAGAGTCATCCTTTGCAAGTTTATAATCTTTCTAATGAATTTGATAAGATGGAAACTTGGCATCCCCAAGAAAATTAGAATCTGGATAGTGTTGTTGTTGTTGAAGCTCTAAAAAATATTGTTAATAATAATGACAACAACATTTCTATCTTGTGTAGAATATCTTACCTTATTAATTGTCATGCAAACTCTTTGATAGAATGTTCTCAAGAGATAGGATATCCTCCTCCTTCCATAACTATTGAACCTTCTTTCCCAATCCCTACCACTCTTTTGAGAATACCTACCTCTACCTCTTATGACTACTCCTACACCAGTGTCCACTCCTTTGAGTGTTTGTCTTCTAAATCTATCACTCCCTTTACTTATTCCTTCTCATCCTCCACCAATGTCTTTACACATTCCTTCCAATTCTTTATACCTATTCTAATACATCTAGCACACATGTGGTTACTACTGTGTCTTTCGGTTCTACAATATAAGTACAATATTCCTTCATGTAATTTTTCTAATCCCCTTTCCTTAGATATCCTTCATGTTGTTATTTGAAACATGTTGAGGTGCCTCATATTAACACTTATAGTGGTAAGGGAGATCATGTGATTCATGTTAAAACTTTCTAGACTATATGTAGTGATTTCACTCATGACTATAGGCACATGGCTAAGTTGTTTCCATGTACCTTTGGGGATAGAACCTTGCAATGAAATTTCTCTCTACCTCCTTATTCTATTGATTATTTTCAAACTCTTGCTAATGTTTTCATTCAACAATTTCAGAGTAATATTGGTCTAACTAATTTAATGCATTGTAAGTAGAGTGTTAAAGAGAAAGTTATTGAATTTATTGGTAGATTTAAGCATTTATATGCTCAAATTTATTATCTTATGCCTAATCATGATATTCAATGTATCTTTATTTCTAATTTACAAAAAGACATTAGGGAAAAGATCCTCCTTACTTATTATCCTAATGTGCAATGCTTCACCATTACCAGTTACAAGGGATTCAACTTGAGAGCTCTACTCTGATGTCTCCTATTACTAGTGATAAGAGTGATGCCACTAAAATTCAAACAAGTGTTCTAAACCTAACTATTTCATCAAAATCAAGTCTATAAAGTTGATGATCAAATGGCTACTACGTCTTGAGGTATAGCTACTTTTTCCTCTGTTTTTAATCTTAATCATCAGTATACTTAACTATCTGAGCCTTTATCTAAGGTGATGACTAATTTTATTCATGCTCATGTCCTTAATCTTACTCATATTTGTCTTATTGATCCTAGTTTAAATCTTTTCCTAAGTCTTTTGAATCTAATGCTTTCTATCAATATCACTGTCAACCAAGTCATGATACTTAAAATTGTTATGGTTTGAAGAATGTTATTCAAGACCTTATTAATTCTAAGATTATTTGTGCTGATGCTCAAGTTAATAACATGAATGATTATGTTGTGCCTCCTAATCAAAATTTTCAGATTTATACTAATCCTTTCTTCACACCTGGTGAATGTTATTAATCAACCTTCTTCTTCTAATCACCATATTGATTATGATGAGACGATAGAAGAAGTGAACCATGTGGTTAATCATGTTGAGTTAGACTCTCAACCTATAATTTCTTCTCCACCTGATCCCAAACAAACACCTCCTATAATTGGCTTTAGTCAGTTTGATATGTCTAAGGCACCTAATGGTCTTCTTTACATCACTGTTAGAGTTTCATGTATTCCTTCTCATGGTACTTTGGTTGATCCTTCCTCTATTGTTAATATTTTTTCCAAAGAATGCCCTTTTAACAAATTATTGCATAGACACACTTATGATTCAACTATTGTGTGGATTCAAACTTGTAATGGTTTTCTCTATCATCCTCAAGGTTCTATCACTTTACATATTGAACTTTTAGTACTACCTTTGTTATTATTCCTACTTTTGATCAATTTCAAGTTAAGCTTAGTATCCCATGGTTTTATACCATATAAGTTTTATCTTTTATTATTCATAAAGATATTACATTTCCTTGTGATGAAGCTATTATTATGATTAATCATTTTCTTTATAAACCATCATATCTTAGAGATTGTGTTGAGATTGATATTTATTGGCCATCTCATTCTAAAAAACCCCCCTATTTGTCTCAATCATCTCTATATAAATTATCAAAGGAATAAATTAGCTAAGATCATAGAGTTGAGTTTTCCTAAGGGTTGTCCACCTCTCCTTGTCTTTCCTACTCCACATGTTCCTTCTGGATCTATTTGGTGTAGGAGCACCCAAGAAAGAAACAAATACCATGAAAGCACTATAGGAATATGAAGGAGAGTATGGAGAAAATAAATTCAATTGGGAATTATTAAATCCAATAATGGTATTTGAAGGCAAAAATAATGATTAAGGCAAAATAATGATGTAATAGTTAATTCTCATAAGGGTACTAACAAGGAATCTAGGATCATATCTTTGTAAAATGGATCAATAGCACCCCAATGGACTCAAATAGGTTTAGAAGGAAAATAAATATGTAATAATATTATATGAATTAAAATAATAAGGTTTGAGGGGTTAGAAGTTAGAAGAAGAAAATAAATTGTAAGTTATAAATTCAAAGATTTGAAGTATAACGATTAAAAGGAATTAGGAGGGAAATTAGTTTTTGAGTATAATATGGACTTCAATTAAATCCAATTAGTTGGATTCAGTTTTGGTGGTTTAAATACCTCTATTTAAGCATGTTCAAGAAGTTGGAATTCAAGGAGAAGCATTAAGCCACATGAATTTATAGTGAAATCAACATTATTGGCAATAAAAGAATGGTTTAATCTTGCAGTTAGATGTTTTGAAGAGTATTTTCATTGATCTGGTATAATGGATGATTTAGAGGTTTTATTATCCTATTATTCATGTAATTATATGGTTATTTGATCAATTTTTCAATCAGATTTAGCATTTCATGTTGAAAGGTGCAAGGGTTTTGAGTTTTCCTTAACATAGTTTTGATTGAATTATTAATAACATAGTTTATTTCTTGAATGTCCATCTAATTCTTAGGAAATGGACTCACGATAACATGTAAATTATAGTTTTCTAACATAACATATGCAATAATTTTGAAGATTTTAGGGATATCCCAAAAGTTCGGTGAAAGAAGGGGCACGAGTTTGGTGGCTAGCATAGAATAGCGAAAGATATGCCTTAAAAAGACCATATTTTGATGATTGGAGAGCTTATATGTGATAAAAGGGAAGGTGTATGAACCTTAAGTTCAGTATGGAAGAATTGGTAAGTTGGTGAATTGAAAAACCCTCAATTTTGGGGCATTTTGTGATGAATTTGGGGTTTTAATACAAATTGATGTATTGGGTTGAAATCAATTGTGGAATCCTTTGACTTGGAATAAAATACAATATTTTAGAAATATAGAAGTTTTGCGGACATATATTTTGATTACTTCTTTTATAAAATTGGGGTGTTTAAGCCTAAAAATAGGGCCATATTGATATAGCAAGGACATAGTCCAAAAAAACCTATCCAATTTCTTGACATGTTATAGAGAAGAAAAATGAGCGTCTAAAAATATAATTTATTTTTCAATTTTTTTGGAAAAGTTGTGAGAAAATGGGAAAAATAGTTATGATTTGTCCTAATTTGAGCAAAACTAGGCCTACAATGAGAAATTTAGAATTTACGGATAAAAATTCTACCTAGAAGCCTAAAACCAATTGGAACACTTAAAATTAGGAAAAAACAAGTTATTCAAGTCAGTTGGGACATTGGGTAAGTCACTGTTTGGTTTTTAACCTCTTGAAACTATTTAGGTGACATTAGGCCTATTTGGTAATTCTTGTATTTCTCTTATAAATCCATATAAGTTTGATTTCCCATTATGCTTCTTTGCAAGTGGTATTAAAGCAAAAACAAGTAGATCCTTAAGTAGGGGGAACATACCAGTTTGAATATATGGCACCAAAGAATCAAATGATAAGAGAAATAGAAGAATTAAGGGCAACACTTGAACAAAAGGAATGAGAGAAGTGGGAATTGGAGGCAATAGAGGAGAGGGAAGAAAGGAAGATGAGAAGAGAAAGACTTTAGTTTTTTGAGAGGATAGAAGCATTAGAAAAGGAGAGAAGAGAACCTAAGAGAGATTAGGTTCATGAAGAAAATAATGAGGAAGAAGAAGAACACCATGCAAGACAAGTACATGAAAAACATAGGGAAGAAGATGATCCTAAGGAGAGGAAGTGTATGAGGTAGATTAAGGTAGTACAAGGTACTAGTGGGAAGATCAGGGTTGATTTACCATTATACTAAGGAAATGGAGGTGAAGAAGTGCTTGGGTTAATAGAGGCACTTGAGAACTATTTTAACTTAGAAGATGTGGATGAAGACAAAAAATTGAAGTTGGATAAAGGAAGGGTAAGGGAAACAAACCTCACATGGTGGACCAGTATTCAGAATGACATGGTAGAAAGAGGATTGAGTAAATTCTCTAATTGGGAGAGGATAAAGACCATGGAGAAAAGTCAATTTTTACCATCAGATTTGGAAATTCAAATAAAGATGAGGAGAAATAATCATAAGCAAATGGACATGGATGTTATGTTCTATACTAAACAATTTCACACCCTAAGCATTAGAGGAGGGGTGGAAGATGAAGAAGAAAAGGTGGCCAAGTACTTGATGGCCTGAGGTACAATATTCATGATGAGATAGGTTTAAATATGCCAAGGACCCTTGGAGAATTCTTTCAAATTGTTATTAGAGTCAAAGAAAAGTTGAAAAGAAGGAATGAAATACAAGGTAACAATAATAGAGAGGTGGATCAATGAGAGGAAAAACTCTGATTTGTAGAGGAGAAATGACAAGGATAAGGGCAAGGACTTCACATTAGACCAAAGAGGAGGCCATAGAGGTGCAATATTTAGAGGAGGAAGAGGAAATGGTATCTTCACAAGTAGGTGTTATCATTGCAATGAAGTAGGACATCAATCATTTAGGTCTTCCAAATGGAATGGATTAGATTAAGGCAAGGATAGGAGAGTTGGCTTACTACAAGAAGTAGACAAGAAAGAGGACAAAGAGCCTTTCGTAACAGGTCCAATTGTGGAAGGAGACTTCTTGATGGTAAGGAAAGCACCATTACATCAAAAACTGGAGAATAAGGTAACCATTTTTAGAACCCAATGTTATGTCAAAGTAGGGTATGCAAGTTAATTGTAGACTTGGGTCCTCATAGTAACTTGGTTTTCTATCAAATGATCAATAGGCTAAGTTTTCCAAAATTTTGTCATAGATGTCCTTATTATGCTACTTGGGTTAATCAAAGTTAGAATATTCTTATTAAGAAGTGGGATATGTACATTTTTCTATCAAAGAATATAGTGATAGGGTCTTATATGATATTTTTCCTATGAGTTGTATACATTTGATCCTAGGAAGACCTTGGAAACATGAAAGAAGAACAATACACAATGGATATACATATACACATCTTTTGTACCATGGGTGTGAAAAGTTTCTATTAAATCCATTAGTTGATGAGAATTTGAATGATAAGTTTAGTATTTGTTTTGGAGAAGAGTTGTAGGTAAATAAGCAGGTTAATAAGGAAAAGGATACAGGTTAATTAGAGCAGCAATATGGGATTAATAATAGTCCTAAAAGATTATAGATTTGGGACTTAAAGTATGTGTAAGTTGGGACAATATTTTTCTTTGTTGTAGAAAAGGTAATTGGTAACAAGGTTCAGGGGTTGAAGAGAAAGGAGAAACATAAAAATTAAATGTAAAAAGGAGAATACAACAAGTGTATAGTCCTAGTAATGTGTTGAATGATATGGATTTTTGGACTAAATTTTGTAGTAATTTTTATGTGGGTGCTAGAAAGAAAAATTTGAAACTTAAAGACTTCATTGTTCCTTTTAAAAATCATATTTCCTTAGCATTTTTGTAGCAATAGGTTGGATGGAAGAAGGTAAGACACTTTTGGGACAAGAGTCTTTTGTTTGGTGGGGAGTATGGTGCAGAAGCACCCAAACAAGAAAGTAATACCATGAAAGCATTAAAGGAATATAGAGGGAATTATGGAGAAAATAAATTCAATTGGGAATTATTAAAGCCAATAATGGGATTTGAAGGCAAAAATAATGATGTAATAGTTAATTGTCATAAGAATCCTAACAAGGAATCTAGGATCACATCTTTCTAAAATGGGTCAATAGCACCCCAATGGACTCAAATAGGTTTAGAAGGGAAATAAATATGTAATGCTATTATATGGATTAAAATAATAAGGTTTGATGGGTTAGAAGTTAGAAGAAGACAATAAATTGTAAGTTATAAATTCAAAGATTTGAATTATAATAGTTAGTGGGAATTAGGAGGAAAATTAGTTTTTGAGTATATTATGGAATTTAAATAATTCAAATCAGTTGGATTTTATTTGGGAGGTTTAACTACATCTATTTAAGCCTTTTCAAGTAGTTGGAATGCAAGGAGGAGCATTAAGCCACATGAATGTATAGTGAAATCAACTTTGTTGGCAATAAAAGAGTGATTTAATCATGCAGTTGGATGTTTTGAAGAGTATTTTGATTTATCTGGTGCAATATATGATTTAGAAATTTCATAACCTTCTTATTCACATCTTTATATGGTTATTTTGTCAAGTTTAAATTAGATTAGCATTTTATATTGAAAGGTGCAAGGATTTTGTGTTTTCTTTAACATAGTTTTTATTGAATTCATAATAACTTGGTCTATTTCTTGAATGGACATATGGATCTCATGAAATGGACTCATTGTAATATTTATTTTGATTTTCTAACATGACATATGCAGGAATATTGAAGATTTCAAGGATATCCTAGAAGTTCGATGAAGGAAAGGGCACAAGTTTGGTGGCTAGCCTACAACAGCAAAATATCTGCCTTGAAAAGATCATGTTTTGATGATTGGATAGGTTTTATGTGATTGAGCAGAAGGTGTATGAACATTGAGTTAATTTTTGAAGCATTGGTAAGTTGGTGAATTGAAAAACCCTTGATGTTGGTGCATTTTGGTGAGGGATTGAGGTTTTAATAAATTTTGATGTATTGGGTTAAAATAAATTGTGTAATTCTTTGATTTGAAATAAAATACAATAATTCAAAAATACACAAGGTTTGGGGAAATATATTTTGAGTACTTCCTTTGTAAAATTGGGATTTTTAAGCCTAAAAAGAAGGCCATATTAATATAGCGAGGACATGGTTCAAAATAACTCTATCCAATTTTTTGTTATGTTGTAGATAAAAGAATCTGAAAATGTAATTTATTTTTCAAGTTGTTTGTAAAAGTTGTGAGAAAATGGAAAAAAATAGTCCTAGGCGATCATAATTTGAGCAAAACTAAGCCTACAAGGAGCAATTTGGAGTTTAATAAAAATCGTAGATAGAAACCCAAAAACTATTGGGACACTTCAAACTAGGAACAAACAAGTTATTCAAGTTATTCGGGACATTGGTTAAGTCATCAATTTTTTTTAAGCATCTTGAAGCCATTTAGGTGTCATTAGGTCTATTGTGTAATTCTTGTATTTCCCTTATAAATCCATATAAGTTTGGTTTCACATCCTACTTCTCTACATCACTATTCCTTTAGCTACTACATCTCAACCCATTGATGTTTCTTCTTCAGAACCTATGGTTGTTGATCATATTCCTCCTGCTATCCCTTGTAAGACTATTCATAACCAACATGCTCATTAGCATCACAAGAATTGTCAAGCTAGAGCTAAGGATCAAGATTGTTCTCTTGCTTCTCAACCTACATCTTCATCTCAACCTTTACCTTCCTTTCATCAAACTATGTGTAAGTCTTTGGAGGAAGCTACACAAGGTAACACTTTACACAAAGATTTTGTTTGTATTTTATATTATGTTAATCTAGATCATCGGAGATACATTAGATGATAGTAGTGATGATGATTTAATTAGTATGGATAGTGATTTTCCTAACATGTTTTCTGCATATCTTAAAATCACTTCTAGTAATAAGCATGGTGACTCTCATTATCCTCGTTTAGAACTTGCTATGATAACTACTATTATGGATATGGTTCCTCTCGCAAGTCATCATCCTTCCCCTAGCATTTTGAACAAGGATGGGGGAGGGCACACGTAGAATGCTAGATGTGAACTCCATCTATCATGGTAGTTTTTAGTATTCTTTTGTTTTGTTTCTTTGTGTTGTGTTGTTTTTTTGTCTTTGTCTTTTGATTTCTTTAGATGATCATTGTTGTTTTGTTGAATGCAAGAGGATAAAGTGATTGCTCTGTCATAAACATTCTTCTATTTGTATGTCTTTTCTTCTATATGTTGTTCTATGTTGTGTTGTCCTCATGCTATTTTTTGTACTAGTGATCTTGTATAGTCTTCTTGGTCGCTTATGATATGGTAGCACTAATTCTTTTTGGTCTCCTATTATTGGCCCAAAAAGACTCTTCTTGATATCCATTTTGTATCTTTTCCTCCACTGTGTCATAGTTCTACATCCTTTGGAGAATGATGATATTTTCACACTTGACATAATATTATATTTTATCATATGATCTTAGTGACCCCTTAGTTAATAGATTTCCTTTTTTGTGCTCATTTCCTTTGATATGTTTCTCTTCTTGTGGGCATCTCATAGTGGAAATGTTCTTTCATGGATGCATGTACACTTTCATTAAAGTTGTTGCTCCTATTAAGGCATTTTCATTCATTTTAACATTGGGGTAGACACTCCGCTTATCCCTTTTTCATGGAATACAAATATAGATTTTTTGTATAGTTTGGAGTACTTCAGCCTTTAGTGCTTGGTATGATTTCTAAGGTATACCCAAATCTATGAATTTTTATTTCATGATTTTCCTCTCTTTTTCATTTTGCTTTTAGTTTCCAAGAGTTATGGATAGTTCCTAGGGGCTTGGTCTCTTTTTGGACCTCTCTCTAAACTATTGATAGTGTGGGGGGGCCAATCCTTGTTTTTGACCCTTCTTTTGACTACTAACAATCTATGAAGTGCAATCTTGTTTTGATCCCATAAGAGCACACAAATCCTTATGCCTGAATCACTTTTTGATTCCTCTTTTTTGGCACATGGATTTCCCTTGAAGTTGAATCCCTTGATGGACTGACTAGCATGTCACACACACTTTCTAGACCATTCGGTTCATCTTTCAATGGGTTGACTAGTATGCCACACACACTTGCTAGATTATTCATTGTCATCCCCTTTTATAGAGACTTTTCCCCTAGTTCTTTGCTTTTCCTTGTGTGGTTCACAATAATGCACACAAACTTTACTAGGAAAGAAACTAAACTCTTTTTTTTTTTTTTAATATATTACTTATCTCTTACTATAATTCTAGATGTGACAAAGACTCAAGTATGTCAAGGGATTGATGATTTCTTGTCCTCCTTAGTCATGATAATATTTTCTTTTTTGCTCTACTTTACTTTGAGTTTGAGGAAATTCATACTCCCACTAAAGTGGGGGCTTAATGTACCATCTTAAAATGGATGCACTTTCCTTTTAAGACTATCGAGCTCTCTCCTCTTCATGATTCACTCTTCATACCATGGATATGTCTATGCTCGCACTTATTTACCTCTTCTCTCTTCCATATTTCCACCCTGTTATTCTGGCATCTACCCTAGCTCTGTGTGGCACCCACAACATGTTCTCCTACAAAAAGGTTGACCCTAGTTGACCTAGTCCTCCCAAGTTAATATAGTCCTTGACTAGGTTGACCTAGTCCCTGGCAGTTCCAAATCTCAGGACCTAAAACTCCTCAAGAGTTTAATTAGTTTATGATTATTACCATGTCATCCTACATTATTCTCTCACCCAAAAAATCATATATAAGGAGACTTGGAGGCTTCATTTTCATATCTCAAGCATCGCATTCATTCTTGCACTCAACTAAATCAAGCTCTTTCTATCTACTAAAGATTTTGGCCTTTTGCATTAAATGAGTTCAAGCATTCAAGACTTTTTCAAACATTAAAGCAAGGTGATTTCTATCTAGCATTGAACAATCCTTTGTGAGTATTTATTCTTCAAGTTCTATCATATTATTGGCCATCAAGGGAGGAGTTTCGAATTGAAGCATTCCTCTTCTTCTTCATTGATGCATATTCATATCCATCACACCATTATGGAACTATGGTATATTTGTTACAACGAGTGGAGATAACCTGCATTCCTAATTCAAGACCTACAATACAAAGTTACAATACATACACAAGGGCAAGGTGAATCCTAACATTTATCTTGTTCTTTATAGTCCTTTACATTTACATTTCTCAAATATTGTTAATTCCTTAACCTAGGGCTTGACCAAGGAAAACCCTCATCAAACACCAACCCCCAAACCTTTAGTTTTTGTGTTAATTTATAATTTGGTAGTGAATATAATCATAGATCTGAAACCTATAGTTTGTAAAATTTCTAGGGTTATTAGTATCAGAGTCACAAACTATGTCAACCTAGTTGTAGGATGTCATTCCAAGTAGACCTAGTCCTTCAGTCTCAAGGAATAGGGAGATTTCTAAGTTTTGTTCCTTTTATCATTTCATTCCAAGACTAGTTGATAGAAGTTCAAAAAATATTTAGATCCAAAACTTCTTAAGTGAAAAAAACATCTTCCTCTATGCATTTCAAAGTGAGTCTTTCACATTTCATTCCCTTTCATATCTTTATCTTAGATTTGCATCGTAATTGGCCTCATTATATTTACATAGCGTCTAGATTTATATTTTTAAGAAATTATTTTAATTTCACATTCACATTATCATATTAAGGGTCTAAGAGAGTGTATTTCTTTGTATTGCATTCCTCTTTACAACCTAGATTTAGTATTAGCAATCCTTTTCCTTCAAGTCCTAGCTAATCTAACTCGAATCATAAGTGGAATCATACTTAGAAATTCCCTCTTTCCCTCACACACATATTTGAATGGCTTACTTACCATGTAAAGTAGAAGTATACATCTTGTTTAAAGTTCTTTTATTTTACCACTAAACAAATGTTACTCCTAGATTTGATGGTTATTGTTATGATTGCAATAAGTATGGTCATCAAGCATATGAATGTAGTTTAATCAGTCTCTTAAGCAATATGAGTAACAATTATTTTTATACTTCTAATAAGTTTGGACACAAGTCACAAAATTTTAGATCTCTAAAGAAGTCCTCTTGGGTACCTAAAAAGAAAAGTAACAATGTTAATTGGGATTACAACACAAAAATTACCTGCACTTATGTAGAAGATGTGGTCACATTGTAGCCAACCATATGAGATTTCATTTTGAAGGTAGACCGATTAATTGAAGGTATACTATAACAACATGTTTGTTAATGGTTTAGATCTCTACTATAAATGTAATAATATTGCCATTCTAATTGATATTTTCCAATATAAATCCCAAACTCTTATAAATATAAGAGTATGAGACATGTCTCATGAAGAAAAATGTCTTTATGAATAATTATTACTATTTAATATATAATAATAACATAAATGACAATATAACATATGATATATAATATTAAATATATATGTGGTATAATTATAATATTATGTGTGTGTGTGTGTGTATCAACATTGCATCTTAAGATTAAATCAACTTGACTAAAGCTATAATATTAACACTCCCTCTTAGCTAGGGAAGATTTTTTCTGGAACACAATATGCTCTCAAGTAGATGGAAATATATCATCCGAATGTGATATTTATGGATATCAACAAAAATCCATCAACTCGCACATATATTACATATGGAATTTTCTTCAATTCACTATGAGGCTAAATTTCTCAACACTCCCTCTTTAACAAAGAGATAATTAAAGTAATTTGATTGCAATATTTGAACACCACCTAAAGTGTGGTCTATGATAGATTTAAGTTGTGGCATCCAACAAGATCTGACCTAAAGAACCATAACAACTTTCATGGTGTTTGGAAAAATTTGGCCAGAAGAACCATGATAACACTTTCTCCTAGACATCCAACACATTTTGGTGCTATAGGTTAATGTATCATATCTAGGAGATAGGTAAATCTATTGATAAGATCATCACCTTAAAATAGTTACCTTTTGTTCATCATCATAACTTTCAGCACTCCAGGACATCAACTTAATGTAGTTTGTTGTGATAACAGGTTCAACTATTGATAAGATCATCATCTTTCAATATCTCTCGTCTAAATATATACATCAATAAAATATTTTCACCTTTCTTGACATAATCACAATAACATCATGTAGTAACTCACATGATATCCACCATGAACCAAGTCAAAGGGTGGACCCACCATAGCTACTACTAGAGAGTGGAACAAGGGTTTTTAACTCAGACTTATTATAGAGAATAATACATTACAATTTTACTTATAACTTCTCCTCATAGAAAAGATATCATTTATAAAGGATAACACCTCAAAATTTTCCCTCTGAACGTCGATCCTAGGAAGTCAAGTTCTCTAGTTACTTCCCTAGAAGCTCTCTTCACCCAAGGATGCTTGTCAAACTCATTATGAATCTAATATTAATCTTTTGATTTTCTTTTGATAAGGCAATACTTCCTCATGATGCACTTAAGATTAGTCCCATCAAAATTATGTAGTCACACACATGTATTTATGGACTCCCACTAAGTATCAATCTTCTAAGTTCCTACTTTGCCTTCAAAGAAGTGTCATACTCCCTCTTAATGTAGATTAATCTCATAATCTTAGTCATTAAATATGTTTGCTTCAAAAACCTCATTTTATCCATCTTTATCCTCAAAAACTTTGGAGCTACTATCATTCTACACAAAATTTGGTAGCATGTTGAAAATACCAACTTTCTTTTCCTATAAGAACATCCTCAAACATAAAGGAGATAAAGACAAATAGCTAGTATGTATAGAAATACAAATACATAAATATAATACTCAAATATATGAAATATTATCTTCACATAAATATTATTGGTACAAGTTTCTCTAGTGAGGGTCCATATGCAACAAATCAAAAAATTGTCTCCATATAAGCATTTGTCAAACAATGGGAATGAAACATTGGTTAAAATTCCCCCCACAATGTAAAATTCCTACTTACTCCATTTTACAGGTTTTTTAGTCACTCTTTAGTCTCATGAGTACACATGAATTTATTTTTTCCTTAAATTCAATCTCTTATACTTCTTGGTTTGTCATATTATATTCTACACAAAGAGCTTGTGATTGATATATTATTTTCATCAACCAATAGGAAGTTGAGTCTTCAATTGGTAACACTTGTATTAGCATTTGAGCATGAACAATGACTTTGCAAGTCACAAAATCTATATCATTTCATTACGATAAATGAAAAGCATAAGCTTAATCAATGTGTCCATTCACCAATTTTACTCCTTCATTTCCAACAGATGAAGTGATACAATCTCTCTCAAAACATCTTATCTCTTTCTCTCAACTTTTTTTTGGAAAGGATATTAATTCCTTCTTAATGGGTTGTAAGTTTCCTCTACCTTTTTTTTGTTTATTCTCTTTAAATTCCACTTGGAACAAATTTCCTTTACAATGTGGGTTGTGGCACTAATTTTTTTTCATATCGTTAATATTCCTTTGCTTGCATTATCATTCCCATTGACCTTTTAATTACTCAAAAGTTTATATGCTTTGGAATTTATTCAATCCCTTCCATTTTTAATATTTCTTCATCACTTTATATTATAATTTGGAATGTTTGGTGATACACAAGTATTCATCTAGGCAATGAATTCTTTGTATTACTAGGCTTTACATTACTTGATAAGGTTTCATTCATATAAATGTTTGTCTAGTATATTGAAGGATAATACTTGTATCAATGCATCCTAAAATTAATGGTGTGTTGTACATATCGAGCAATACTCCAAGAGTAGGATGTAGGAATGCCAATATCCATTTCATATATCGATATATATTTCCTCCTCCTCTTTTATGTTGATTGTTCTTATCTTCATTATGGGTCTAGAATGGTTTAAAATTCTCCCCTAATTTGGAACTTTATTTCATCATTATAGTTGGATTGTAGCTTCTGTTTCAAGTCTGATATTATTATTTAGACTCAGTTATTTCAAAATAGATATATTTGATTGCCAATTCAAAAATAGAGATATCATTTGTCCTCTACTAAAAGGTAGCATTACTCTTCTTTTCTGATGATATATTGAGTGTCTTGATCGAAACTACCTATATTCCAGTGATGTGCAAGAATTCATATTTTGTTGTTAACTTATATGTGCTATTTGACACCTTGCATATATCCCTATATTTATCTTCCTTGTCCATGATGGAATAAGCTAATGATTTATCTATGGATTGAATATTTTTTAGTGATGAATGTGTAGGAAACTCCCCTATTCACAAGTGTAAGTGTACATAAAATGTGAACAGGTCATTATGAATAATAGTATGTCTAATTTGTAAAAATTGATATATCCTTTGATATTTGCTAAGTATAAAGATATGTCGTTGTAGATATCTAATCATCACCTTAATTCGTTATTCATGCTTACTAATAAATTCTAATACTAATGATTCACTTCCTTTCCATTGATGTAATCCAAATTCAATATTTGTTGTGTAGAATTAATCAAACTAAAAGGTTCTTTCTCATTCTCTATTGCATATGTGCTTTGATTGGGATTTCAAATTAAAAATTTCATTTTATAATATGTGTGTTGGATTGAAATTAGGTTTCACTGTACTTATATGGTGATCATGCAATGATTGGATCTATGCATGCAGCAAGTTCTTTTCAAGGTACAATCTCATTCCTTGTTGTTGATATATTTTTCCTATGTCTTTGTATCTTCTATCATATCCTTTGATGATTACTATGTTTGAATTTCCTTTAGAACTCTATTTTCTTGTCTAATATTGACATCTGATAGTAGAATTTCAAGGGGTTCGCTTCTAATCTTTAACATTCATTATATGTGCCCTAGCCTTGTGTAGCTACTGCACCTTCGAGCATCACATGGCTTCTATATATATGACATGATATTGGATTTGAGTCAATGTTCCCATCTGTCAAAGTTTCTATGCATTGTAATTTATTTTTCTTGACTATGTAATACTTTAATGTCATTCAAAACTCTCTTCAATATGTCAAGTTTAGATATTTTCACTGAAGGATGTCATCCCCTAGGTTGCTAGTAGATATATCTTTCACTGTATGTATTCTCTTTGATTCTCGATATCAAACTAGTAATATTCTTTTTATTCATTCTCTTTTTGTGGCTCTGAGTATATATAAAAGAGTTGTCATAATGCACATTCTTTGTTTTGTATTCCAATCTCTTTTCTTTTAATTGTTCTACAACATTTTTATTTGTAGCTTGTTGCTTCGATACCATGTTAATGTTTTGGATCTCTGCAAATGTAATAATATTGTCATTATAATTGATATTTTCTAAATACAAATCCCAAAGTCCTATAAATATAAGAGTAGGAGACATGTCTCATTAAGAGACATGTTTTTATGATTAATTATTAGTTAATATATATTAACAACATTAATCACGATATAACATATGATTTATTTTTTAATTTTTAAATTTATTTTTGTGTGTGTGTGTGTGTATCAACAATGCAGCTTAAGGTTGAATCATTCCAACTGAAGTTATAATCTTAACAATGTTATCATTATCATAAGGTTGGTCATTTAAGAAAGGATTATAGGTACAAGCATCAACACCTAAGGAGGAAGACACCAAAGGAAAAGGAAAAGTAAATGTCAATGAGATTTGTGATCAAATGGACAAGATTTGTACAAAGAAGACAAAAGAGAGTGGATCATCAAATGTTATAGTCAATTGAACCTCACCCAATGGATTAGGAGAAACCTCTACCACCAAGTCATACCAAAAGGTATGGGAACTGCATTAGTAATGTAATATCTTTCTTTAATTCTTTTTCATATTGAAATGAAGTCCATATCAACATGCTATCAGATGAAAATGGACAACTGATGTAATGATTGGAAAAAAAATTATTGGGTAAGGCATCGAGTAGAGAAGATAATAGAAGCAAAGAGATAACCAAGTATGAGTAGAGTTGACATGTTTACTATGTTTACCAAGCCTGTGATGAAAGCATTGTTTGATTGATCTTTGTATAGAAACCAAGAAGAGATTGGAAAGTTAGTACGTGATAAAGGGTGTTTTCCTTAATACCATAAACTCATAACAGAAACTAAGAAACAAAAGAAAATGGAAAACCAAATGTAGACTTCTTATTTGCACTACAAATGTGGAATTAAAAAATTCACAAGTACAATATGCTAACCCACATGGGTTCTTTCATTACACTAAATTGCAAGACAAGTTGTAAACTATCACCCAGAGCATTCCTAGACAATGTTCAGGCCTTTCTTAAATAGGCAATTTTATATTGCCCAAGAAGGTTTTAGACAATGAAAATTAATACCCATGGTTAAGAGACCTTAAAAATACATATAGAGATGGCCAAATACATCTTTGACAATTATTTTAGATAGTTCAGGTAGCCCAACTTTGAAAGGCCATAATTCACGAATTGTTGCTCTAATTGGCTATTATAACCACTTTTCAGAAATATTAGCTTCTGATCTATAGGATCAAAATCATGCTAGCACCCTTTCATCGAGTTTTTGGACCTCACTTGGCACTCTAAGGCCTCCAATAGTGAGCCTAAAGATTTTTCTACTAATTTGTCCACCAAAAATCTATAATAACTTCTCTGATACTTATGCTTGAGCAATGAGATTTTTATGGTAGGCTTACAACTCTATAATGAATCTTGCTATAGAAAATGAGAACATTTCAAGCTCATATGACAAACTTACTAAAAATAGAAAGTTCCCATAACCACCCTGTCTACTAGCTTTTATTAAAATAGAAAAGACTGAAATAAAAATATTTTTGGGTGATCCAAGATTTTTCTTACACCCAAGATTCTCCTACATCAGTACCCTAACTAAGGATGTGGTACAAGCATTTATTATGCCCTAGCTAACATAAAAAACAACTTTATCTATAAACTGGGTTTCAACTATTTATTTGTTCACCCTATGTTTTCAAGTTTCCAAGAAAAAATTTATGTAAATTTGAGCTACTAAAATTTGAATCTTGAGAGTGAGGATTTGACCAAGAATTTCAATATGTCAGAAAATATGGTGAAAAGAGGAGCAAACTGAACCTATCTTTAAGAATGTTTACCAAAACCCTAATTTCTTGTAATGGTGTCAAGTTTTGCATCAATGAAGAAAAAAAAAAGGTTAGTAAGATCAAAATGATTTGTAATAAGGCTTATGAAGAGCCTAAGTATGAAATGCATCATGAAGTTGCTGCAAAACTTTGATGAGTCTAGAGCATTGTCATCAATTCCACCAATGGTTTTGATAGTTTGTGATATTCATGCATTTTATCATTGCAAAATTGGAGAAGTGGGTGATTACAAATTACAATAAATGTACAAAAAACTATGTATTGATGGGAAATTGAAGGATGAACATAATATTTTGGAGAACAAGGGTTTAACCCATGTTGTACATTTCCCAAGGTATTAGAGATAGAATGGATACACATTGTGTTGAGTAGGGTTCACAGCATGACAATTTGGCTAGATGAGCTAGTCAAAATAATTAGAGATGTTATTCATATGGTGACTAGGTATCTAATTACAAAGAAGGATAAAGATATTAGGGCATAATATAGGAAGATAACTGAAGAAAATATGAGAGTCAAATGATATGGAAGAGGACTCAAAGTTGTCAATCTCTTAGGTCCTAAAATGAGATTTGGCACATGTCATGGCTTACAAAATATTCCAATCCAATAGGAAAATAGTGTATCATGTGGAGCAATTGATTTTTCATAAAAGATTTTGAAAAAAGGCACCAAGTTAGACCTCATCAAGTTGCAAGTCAAGAAATTGGTAGAAAACATGAAGAAAATTTGGGTTGCATAGAATGCCTATAAATTTGATTCATTTTTGGTATGACCAAGCCCTAAGGCTACAAGGTCAAGAACTAAAGCTGCCACATTGAACACCCCTCCTATAGAGAGAGGAGTTGTTAAAATAACCAAGGCTACTCAATCAAAAGAAAATTTATATCGTAAGAGGAAGGATGTTCCTGCATCCTCAACCCAATAGTTAAGGAGAAGAAAGAAATTTATAGTAGCAGAGGGTAGTAGTAAGACTTAATCAAAGGATTTCAATCAATTCAGAGTTGTAAATAAGAGACCTAAAATTGTTGAGGAGATGGCAGATTCCTTAAGGGAACATGGAGATTTGCCTACTTTTAAATACATCAATTATCATACAATGAATGATGAAGATAAGAAAAGTATTGAAGATGTTTGATTGACATGATGGAAAAATTCAAGAATACACCTATTGACATTGGGAACATGATCCCCAAATAATTATATAAAAGGTTGATAATAGATGGCAATGTACCTTAATTATTGAACAACATATGATAGAAAGATACCTAGAAATTGTAATTTGCCATAATTTCATGTTATAGAAACTGGTGATGCAATAATAAAAAATACAAGTAGAGATTTCAACAAAAATAGAGGGCATTGAAAATTAGATAGGCAGAATAAGAGATATTGATGTAGATGGGTAAAGATTATGGCAATAGATTTTCAATATCAAAGACTCCAATGAGAGTACACAGGTTGATTTTACTAAGCCAAAACAACAACAAGAACCTAATAAAAAAGAGGATGAACTTGCAAGTGTTATAGCTCAATAGATTTTTGATGGTGTGCATGATATGATAAAATACATAATTGATAAAGGTAATAATTCAACCATTAAAGATCTTACTAGTGAAGACCTAGTTGATGAAGTGAAGAAAGATGAAGATGTAATGGTTGACACTAAGAATAACATTGAAGAACAACCACTTACCAATTTAGCACATGTAAATACACTAGGATATGCACCTATAGTTCATCAAATCAAAAAATATAAGAAGCCCTAGACCCATAAGGAGACATAAAATATAAATATTATATCTATTGATTCTTTAGATTGTTTTATAGTTATTGTTTCAATGGATACATATGCAATACAAATTGAGCAACAAAGGAAAAATACTCCTCAAAGAGATAATAGTATTGAGAAAATATCTAGAGATGAAAATGATGGTAGTACATAGATAAGAGGATACACTAAGGATAATAAAGCATATGATTATACTACTGGCACTAGACTACAAGCCCATAAACCTTCAAGTGAGGGAATGATAGGGAAAGGACACACAACTCAACCTGAGTAGAAAAGACAAGATGAACCAACAAAAGAAAAAACTAAGAATAAGTCTCATATGCCACCTAGTCAAATTTTTAGACAACCCATTTTAGATTAAGTGAGTAAGGAAGGAGAGAAAAAGAGAGAGATTACCAAGAATGAGTACGGTTATTTAATAGGATAATAAGCATAGGAAGAACAAAAAACAAGATTCAAGCCCAATCCTATTGCACTTGATGAAGATATTGTCATGCCTAATTGGGATCTAAAAATATTAGATCGAGATGTTCTAAATATATATGGTGAGATATGTTCAAGAAAAGCATGGATTGATTGGTAAGGAAGGAGCAAAAGCATAAACAAGTTTTATTCGATATAAATGATATCTTGTTGGATGTTTTTCTTGATGTTACATTAGATGAGAAAACCCCTATATTGGAACAACTTGTATAATTAGTTTAAAATATGAATGAGCCTAATGTAGATGCACAAGAAAATCTGAAGGAAAGATCTAAGAAGAATTTTGAGAATAAGGTTTTGGAGAAGGTTTCTCAAACTATTGCAAGAAAGAAAGTGTAACTTTCCACTCTTGTTACCTATTTGGGCACTATTGTTCAAAATTTTCTTTCTTTGTTTAAAAAGTTGTGCAACAATCCAACTCTCACACAAGATATTAAAGATAAGATGCAGAAAGTTAGAGAAGACATAAAGGTATGTTTAGATAGATTAAATGTTGACCCAGGATCTTACATGGTTCACTCCTCAAGAGTGAAATTCTCTATAGGATTTCAGCATGAATTGTTAAATAAGGAATCGAAGATAAGAGTGGAGATTAATGAGATGCAAGCTTTGTTACTACCTCATCCTAAGGTTATGCAAAGGCACATAAAGAAAAGCCAAGGAATTGATTATTATACATGGTCTATCAATTGCAGATCGCATGATATAGCTTGTAACCAAATTAGAAGTAGAGAAGCAAACACTCAAAGTTTTGAAGACCAAATAGGATGCCACTATGAAATTTATGATGATGATTCACCAATAATTTCTTGATAAATTGGGCATAAGGTTTCAGTGAAATTTCATTTTTTTGAAGTTTTTGGCATAAGTGTTAAAAAAGGGGAATTATATGTATGTATTGATTATTGATAGGGGGAGTATGCATGTCATGATGGAGATATAAGGAGAAAATGTTGAATTTCCATACACAAAGATTTTTGAATAATATTTTGCAAAACATAGGCTATATCGAGTATCAAGACATGATGTGGAGGAAGTATATATGCAAGGGGAGTGCAACTAATTTTCACTAAGTCAAATTTTGAGCTATCATGTAGAAATTTTTTGCTAATAATTCCAAAAGAAAGAATGTTTCTCTTATCCACATTCATTATTATCATTAGTTCAAAAAGGATAGTCAATGAATGAAGTTATCAGGTCATAGTATTGACTGAGCCAAGGCAGAACATAAGTATAAGAATGAGATAGTAATAACCAAGCTTTATGTACATTGAGAAGATATATGTTTACTAAGTACAAAGTTACCTGAGCCAAACAAGCTTAACTAGACCAGGAGGGAACCTAATGGTAATATTACTATTGAGCATAGATAATGTATCTAACGAGTTTTATAGGAAACATATAAAAGTTTGAAATGGTACAGATTACTATGTATTTTGACTCCACCAAGCTGGAAGAGGTATTTTCACAGATTGAGGAAAGTATTTAGTAAGGTTTATTGGGAAAAGTAATATATTATTTATGATCCCAGGAAGAATGATGATAACTAAAATACAAGAGGCCAATAAAATTATAATGTTGATTCTATATCATTGATCTAGATCAATAGCATATTCTAGATAATTTCTAAACCCTAATCATGACAAGGTTTGAAATAGGCAAAAGATTTCTATTAAGGACCTAAAAGGAACAATTTGGAGTTGTTGAAGGAAATTTTGTTGAAGTTGACATTATTAAATGCATGAGATGCATGTGCTAGAGGATTGTGAAGTTAATTCTACTGGAGATCAAATTTTCAAGCAACAAATGAAAGATTTTTTATATCAGTCATTGTAGGTGATAAGTAATTGAGCATATCAAAGATCTAAACAATCCAAGTAAGTTGCATTCAAAAGATCAATTTCACTGCTAATTTCTTACCATTATAGTAGCTAAATCCTTTAACATAATAAACTTAACAGTCTATTTGTACATCTCTTAACCAAGTACACACATTAGTTTTGTGTTATAAAAATCTTGAGAAAGATAGATCCTTACAAATATTTTGTATTACTCTTAATAGATTAAGTCACCAAAAGTTAAAAAATAATTGTATCCCTAACAAGGAAACCTCTTGCTATAGTAGTGATGGATTTGTGGGTATCATCCCCATTGTAGTATTTTCTCTAACCAAGTGTTTCAACATGACCAAATATTTGTGTCATGTGTTATGGTGTTATAATTTTTGTTTACATGCCTATGTTGAAGTAGATTAGTTATCTCTACTTTCATTTCAATATTGAGGTTATGAATTTTTATATTTATCAATTGGATAAAATAGAAAGGGCTAATCAAAATTGAAAGGGTACCAAAGTTTTAGAGGATACTGGTTCACCCTCCCTCCTCTCTCAACATCCAATATTTCTTGAATATTCTAACACTTGGCCCTTGTGCATGTGAGAGAACCTTTTTCAACATATTTTTTCTTTGGAGGAAGTGTATGCTCTTGGAGGTAGTTTCTCTTCTTGTGCCCACCTCTACTTTGGCCTTACACATGCATTTTTCTAGCACTTTTGGGTTTAAAACTTTTAGGCTCGTGCACTTTTTCCTAGAAATGGTAATTTTTTCTAGATTTTTACCTATAGTTTCCAAAAACCTATTACTTTTTTGGCCACCATTTTTTTTATCAGCATTGGCCCTAGCCCCAACCCCTATTTCACGATGGCTAGTGACTTTTTCGACATATGGTATTTTTTTTCGACAGTGGGTATTTTTCTCCTAACGATTTTTTTAGTGAGGGGTATAATTTTTCTACAACTAAAATATGGCCATCAAATTTGGATTTTTCATTTGTTCATGTTATCATTGCATCAGCATCTCTGCTAGCCCTATTGGCTTTAATTGCACCTACCTTTGATTTGTCACTCATATCTCTAGCATAAAAACTTCATTTTGTGCAAATAAGATATCATTAGAAAGCTAGTTTTGAGATTGTTGTGATGGTATAGGTTATTTTAGATCTTGGTATTTTTTGGTTTTATTTTTATGCATTCAAATCTAGGGGTTTTGTTTTCTACTCTAAGAGACATATCTTAGTATTCAGACTCTATTTTTTGAAAACTTTATAGTGTTGGAAAGCATGTTTTGTACTCTTTTTAGGTGCTACTTTTTCTTCTAGATTCTTCTCCAATTATATTCTATTCATATTTTGCATATTTTGCAATCTACTGAATATCTCGGTTGTTTCAAGTTTGGGCATCATCCTCGTTACATGGGATGACTCATGTTGGGTTGTACCTTTTTTTGTACCAACCTTATGTCTCTTATGATCTTTGTTGAGATATTTTGTAAGAATATTTATGAAAATTTATTGAGATAAATTGACATAGCTTCTTGAGATCTATCACATATTATGCCTTATTGTACATGCATTACTGATAAAGTGTCATGGGGGGTTGATGTTTTCCACTGTTTTTCATCTAGCTTTGTCAAGTGGGTGTTTCTCCCATGACATTACCCTCATTACGAGTCCAATATTGATCACCTCATAGTACTATTATCTATTTTTATGTGTATCTTGATCATCATTTCTTGACGTATTGTTCTTATTGGCCACCTTTCTAGTTTATTGTCACCTCACCCTTATCTGCATTAAGGGTGGGTTCTCCTATTGGTTCTTATGCTTCCTTGGTTTGATGGAGTGAGCTATAATTTAGTATTTATTCATATGTACTAGGTAGATGCAATGCATAGAGATCTATGCATCTTGGTGAGATGGATCATTACCATATGGAAAATTTTCTTTTCATTCCTATTTTGGAGGCACCCTACCATGTTCAATTGATCGATTCTTCAAGATTTGGTGTTTTATGCCATCTATTATCACAAAATTTTGCACCCTTGTCCAAAGTGTTAACCTAAGGACAACCTTGTGAAACATGGAAACAACCTCCAAGCTATGGAACTTGAACTATGAGGTTGAGTCTCCAGAGAAGGTTGGCTTCCTTTACTACTAGGATGCACCTAACTATTCTTAGAGAGGAAAAGGGAGAAGGAAAGCATGAAAGAAAATCTACCTAATCTAATCTAAGGGGTGATGCACCAAAATAGAGTGCTCAAACCAATCTCTGCCCATACATGCACATTTGAACTATTATGACATCAAATATATATAGATTCAAACTTTTTTAAATCCAACAATCACATGCAAATTAGGCAACCAAAATGAATAACACAAGGAAGAAGAGAGTTCACTTATATATCATTCATAGGTCAAAAGAGATACAATCATGCAAATTGTAGATAGCCACAAAACATTAAATAGAGGCAAATAGATCTTGCATAGTCATCAATGGTTGAAGGAGTTAAGGAAGGATGTCATTAGGTCTAGGGGAAAAGGGGATTTACAATAAACTTGCAAAGAAATATAGAAGTTAATAAAATTTACAAAAATTGCCTTTATAGCTCAAGCATAACTAAGATACCTTGTCCTTGAAGCCAAACTTAACCACTACACTCAACAATTACTACAAATTTAGAATAAATCTGATCATGGGACAATCCTAGATGCAATATAATCATTAAAACCCTAGCTAGAAGGATCTTGGAGGTGATAGAAATGGTGCCATTCAATGCAAAAAAAAATGAAAAAAGGGCAATCAAATAGTGCAAAAGTATCCTTCACATCATTTTCACCTTGCATTCATTTGGAAGTGGTTGGGATCGATCAAGAAAATTGGATCACACAAGAAAACCCAATTCTCATCATTTATGGCATATGAATCAGTAAAGTCAACAAATCAACTAAGTCCTACAACTAGAAAAAAGCCATGTGGACCAACCACGTTATTTTGTTTTGCCACCTCGCGAAGTCTTCAAGTATTTGACTATATTATTTAACTAATTGTGTCACCCCTAAACTTAATCATGGTGGCTTATAATACTATCAACCCTAACTGTGATATCAACTTAACTATGCCTACCTTTCAAACTAGGCCCGCCGAGACACATGGTCATTTGTCACTTTCTTGTATTGTCTAAAGATTGATAAAGTCCATAATGTGAGAAAGTGATGATCATTGATTGCCAAATGATCAATGATCATTGAGAGACCCTCATTATTGTGGCACTTTGCCTTTAAGTTTTCATTCCCAATGGACATTTAGCATCCACCTCATCAAACATGTAATCCTCTAACCAATCAAAACCCATCGACCGGCCATGTTGCTCTGACATATCCATGTTGTTCTAACAAGTCTTACTTTTTTGACCCACTAAGGGGAATGATATCACAAATTCCATGTGGTGCATTTTCACTTTTTTGCATTGTTTAAAGTTTTTGCATCTTCAAAATGTGAAAAAGCAATATCATAGATCCTCTTTGATTTGATGGTGAAGGTAGAAACTAGGAACATGTGGCCCACCCAACTAAACATGTCAAAGAATTGGCCAATGAAATGTCCACCGTATGCCACCCTAGTTTGACTCATCACCTTGTCACATTACAACCCATAATTGCCACATGGTAGAAAGTTGCTTTCTTGTATCATACAATATTTTGACAATTCTCATAATGCGAGGAAGCATTAGTCATTGATCTAGGAAGATCTAATGATGGATAAATACAGGCCCATAAGATAAAAATCTCAGGTAAACAGTATAACATAAGGTTTTAATATAAAGCATTTTTGTCTCCCATTTATTTTTATTTTCAAATATGTGAATGTTACTACATTTGAATTCAAATATGGTAATTTCAATGGGAAGGCAAAAATGACCAAAAAATCTAGCGACTCAAGAGGAATGCAAACCAACTATGCATAGACCAATAGCTTGTGCATCCATTGGGAAATATAGTCATAGAAATCATGAAGATCCACCCAAAAAAACCCTAAAATCATAGAACAACATGCCTAGAAAAACCTCAAAGATGCTCTCTACAACTGCAAAATAGGAAAACCCACCTCTACAAGGCTTTAAAACTTGGTCATCTCACAAAGAGATAATTTGTGCCCAACACTTCTTGGAAAACAAGAAAGAACTAAAAGAAAACTAATCTAACTATGCACATGAACACTCATCCCTTATCAGAAATATGGTTTGAGATATATTCCATTGACCGAAATAGGCAAGATTTCACCATTAGGCATGTTCAACTAAAAAAAATTAGCCTATTTGCAACTGATAACCACATAGGGACCACTCAATAGTGCATCAAATTTTTGGTGCCTCCCTAGTTTTTCCTTGTCTACATCCCATTGCAACACAAGGTCACCTTCCCTAAAAAAAAATTAGCTTGGCCTTCTTATCAAAGCTTTTCTTGACTTGTTGTTGATGTGTTTCAATATTTGTATGGCCTAATTTATTTTCTCCTCTAGCTCCATTAGTTCTACTATTCTCACTGCCGTGGCATCACTTTCCATTAGCTCCAACTAATGAGCTAGTTCTAGAGATGGGAATTCTAATGAAATTGAAAGCCTTGCTTCCCTACCATATACCAACATAAAGGGTGAATTTCCAATCACCTTCTTAGGTGTTATTCTATCAGCCCAAAGTGGTGTCTTCAAATTTTGATGCCAACACCTCCAGTTATTAGTTATGGTCCTTTTTATAATCCTAATCAAGTTCTTGTTAGATGATTCAGCAAATCCATTACCCCGAGGCCAGTAGTTTGAGGATGTGCTCAAGTAGATATTATGATCAACTTCCAATACACAAATCTGATCTCCTACAAAAGATTTTGCATTGTTTAAAATAATGGTTGAAGGGGCACCAAACATGGTTACAATTCCATCAAGGAATTCAACAATTGAATATTCTATGGCATCCTTGCATGCAACTACCTCTATCCATCTAGTGAAGTAATTTGTAGTTGCTAAGATCCATTCATGACTAGAGCTAGGAGGATTGATGGGCCTATGAAATCTAATCCCCATTGGGCAAAAGGATGATCAACTTGAATAGGATGAAGATGAAGATTTGCAAACCTCTGTTTACCTAAAAAGGAAGCAAATTTTTCACATTTTCTAACATACCTACAACAATCATTAAACAAGGATGGCTAGTAATATCTTGCCCTCATTATCTTCATAGCAGTTGTTTTTGCTGAAAAGTGGCCACCATCAAGACCATCATGAAGCTCCTTAATCATTCTATCAGCTTGGTATGTATCAATGCAACTTAACAAAGCTCCATTGAAGTCTTTCGTAAATAGGCTACCATCAACAATGGCATTAGGGATTGACTACAATTTGAACTATCTTGTTTTTTCCCTATCCAACCCTTGAGGATATCCATTGCCTGACAAGAAGGTCATCATATCATCCATCTAATTTCTCTAGATTCTCATTTCCCACTTCTTTTTGTTCTGTCAATACCAAAGCAACTTATTCACATGAATCTTGAGATGAGACCATCTGCTTGCACAATCCTTTCCTCTTACCAACTTGGTAATCTGATCCAACCTGCTCTTTTCTAACTAATATCCTTGTTCAAAAGGGAATCCTTCACACTGGCATGGGGCATTAGCAAATGGATCATGTTGTGTTATAGAAGGTGGCTAAATTTCTTCAAAGCTCTTACGAATGCAAGGGTTTTCTTCTCTACATAATTGTACTTGTCTTCATATTCCTTAAGCCCTTCGTTGAAGAAGGCTATGGGTTGTTCTTCATTCTTATCATTTTCTTCAGTCAAGACAATAGAAATGCTTGACTCACCTCCTAAGGTGTAAAGGATGAAACCTTTCTCAAATTTTGGATTGATGGGAGTAGGGGTTGAGGGTACTGTAATAACCCAAAATTGGCCCATTGCCATGTTAACCAATTCTAGTCTATTTTGATCAATTCCTAAAGTCCTATGTCACTAGGAAATTCTTATTCTGATTTTCACTACTTGACTTAAGTGTCAAATGTAGAAAACCCTAAATTTGCATTAATCAAGCTACCTATTTAATTCCTAAGTATTGACTTGAACTAGTCACATTAAACCTATTGATTAAGATTTAATTTAATTTAAAGTTTTTATACTTTAATTAAATTAAATTATATCCTAAGGCTAATGTACTAAGGAATTAAAAATATTTAATTTAATAATTATGCTCATTTTAATTAATTGAATGAGATTATTCAATTAAATGAAAAAGGTATTTATGAGGTCATATCTCACTTTATTAAATTAAATAATATCTTCAAAATCTTCTCTTTAGTTCCAAAATGGAAACTCTAAGTGAATTATCCCTCAAAGTGGAATTAATTTAGTTAACTTGTTCTCACACTCATGAAAAGCTCAGTTGACTACTCATCATGCTCAGATTTGAAACAATTAACTTCACCTGCATAAGGAAGTTTCCATTTCAACCAAATCTTCTCTTTAATCTTAACCGTCCATCCAAATTGATCTTGACCGTTGATCAATTCTAGGATTCTATTTCAGGAACCCCCAATCCCTCATTACAAAAAGGTTGGAATTGGATTGTATTGAATTGTTGTCGAAATAATCACGCATTCTAGCTTTCATATTTGCTTAAATAATTTAATGTCATTTTAGATTAAAGATGCATACATTTAACTTAATATCTTTTGTTTCTTAGATTAATGCTTGCACTTTCATATAGATTAATTGCATAACCATATTCTACATCAAATCCTTCATTCTAGAAAGGTCTGGTTGCCTGCATCTCGATATGAGAGCACAATAGGAAAAATCCTTCTAGTTAGAAGGCAACAGGTCACATTGTCAAGCCTCTTGGATAAAGGACTCCATGTTTATTCCAAGATGAACCCACATTTAATGACCATGTTGAAGTGTAGGTGAAAGATCTGAGGTCACATTTTCATGTATACAGCTACAGCTCCCTTAATCTCTTCAAAACTTGTCTTCCCTTATTTTTTCCATGCAAAGACCATATTTTTCTTAAGCATAGCTAAAAGAGGTTTCACCATGGTAGAAAGATAAGGAATAAATCTTCTTACAAAATTTATCCCACCAAGAAAACTTTGCAGCCCCTTTTTGTAACTAGGAAGAGAGAGAGAGAGAGAGAGAGAGAGAGCAAGTATTTCCTTTCTTCTCTCTAGATCAATGGTCATACCATCCTTAGATACAATGTGTCTACTAAAAAAATTCCTTGATTAGTAGCAAAGACACACTAGCTTGGATTTAGGGATACTCCATACTCTCTGCATCTTATGAATACTTGTATGAGATGGCCCAAATGATCTACTACATTCCTTTAATATACTATGATATCATCAAGGTATACAAACAAAAACCTTTCAATCATGTTCTTGAAGGCCATCTCTATTTTCTTTTGAAATGTGGTGCCTACATTTGTTAGCCCAAATGGAATCTTACTATAAGCATATGTACCCCACTTTGTGCTAAATGCAATCGTATATATGTTAGACTCCTTGATTAACACCTAATTGTAACCAAAGAATCCATCAAGAAATGAGAACCTCTCTGAACCACTAACCTTGGATAGGATCTACTCCATGGAAGGAAGGGGATGATGATCCTTAAGGGAGGCTTGGTTAAGATCCCTAAAGTCTACACACAATCTAATTTATCCACTCTTCTTCCTAATAGGGACAAGGTTTGCTACCTAAGAGGAATGCTTAATAGAGAAAATAATATTAGCCTCAATCAACTTGAATAGCTATTTTCTCATTAAGGGTTCAATTTTGGTATTTACTTGCCTCTATTTCTACCTTACAGGTTTGACATTATCAACTAAATCTATAGTATGTTGAAAAAAACTTGGGTCAAAACCATTTAAATCATCATATGTCCAAGAAAATAAATCATTAAATTCTTGACATAGATGAACAAAACTTTCTTGCTCAATTTTAGAACATACCTTCCCCATGTTTAGAGTCTTTCCATTAGCAGCCATGACTAGTATATGATCATCCTTTCTTGCAGCAAGGTTCATGGGTCTATCTCTTGCTTGGTCATCAAGATTGAAGAAACTTTCTAAGGTAATGAGACCCTTAGGCAACTTACTGGAACTAAAATTGATGATTTGACCTCCATACTGGTCATGAAACCTTGAATAATTTCTATCTAAGAACTCTACTTAATTCTATAGGAAACTCACAATTTGTGCATCAGATTCAAATACTTACTAGTTGACATTATTATCAAGGATAGTAGGCTTGACCACCACTCTAATCCACTGCTTCTTCTCATCTTCAAGGCTCCTTGGTACATCATAAGATGCACCAACTATTGCAAGTCTATCAACATATCTATTTTCTTTCCTAGGGATGTTTTGAATATTAAATACATTAAAACCTTCAAGAAAATACCATACTCTATGTTTTTAAGACTTGAGAAAACCATTCTTAGTGACATTCTAATTTCTCACCTGATCAACAACCAACTTACCATCTCCATATACACTTAATGCTTGAATTCCTCTTTTTTGAGCAAGTAGGATACTTTGAATCAATGCCTCATACTCCACTATGTTACTAGTACAACTAAATTGAAGTCTAAAGGAGAAATGGTACTTTTCTAGTGTAGGAGAAACCAACATCACACTAGCCCCTGATCCATTTTTATTTCTTGATCCATCAAAGTACATGCTCCATATCCCATTTGTATTCTCTTCAGTCTTCCTAAGGTTAGGAACAAGAGCATCCTTCTCTGATATACAATAAGTACCAAGGCTCATCTCCAAGGTTTCTAATATAGGATCAAACTAATATGCATTAGCCCACTCATCTAAGAGAAATTAGGTATCTCTGCTAGGGAAATAACAGGTTCATTTACTATATAATTTTCATCTATCTTTAAGATAGTATAATTCATATTGATGAGATTAGGAGTATATGGCTCAATATGATGGAGGGCTAAAGGCTCCACTCTAATTGAAGCCTTGGTCCCATATCTTGTTCTAAAAAACATATATGACCAATCAAAGGATATGTAACCACCTATTTGGTCTGTGACTTGACCTCAACAACTAATATATCTTGGACTACATTACAACTAGGGCATACATGTAGAGCCATTTCAACATTCCTAAGGATCCCTACAATCTTGACAGTACTATAATCCAACTACCATACATCCCTAACAATGGGCTTATATTTAATTTCTGGAATTTCAACTACACACTTGAGCATCACTGGACTACTAGCCCCTTAATCAATCATGTAGTTGTGGACTAGTTTATCCCCTATAATCAAAGAAACATAAAATTGAGGAGGTCTAACCTTTTTACTTATTTCTATCTCCTTTGATGGTTTTATAAGACTTGTTGCACTTTCTTCTCTTGATGGTTGATCCTTTGGTCCAATGTTCTCCAACTCTTGTTGCAACAACCTCTTTTGCATATGTATTGTAGCAAAAACATCCCACATGGAAATATTCACATTTTATTCTCATCTTCTCTACCACACTGAATGAGGCATTAGGTGCTTTGGTAGAAGCCTTGGGAGTTGCATGAGTAGAAGGTTGAGATGGAATAACTTGGGGGCCATTCACATCTCCTCTATTATTATTATGTCTTTGTTGTAGGGGAGAATTTGATTGATCATTTGTTGCTTGTACATGAGGTATTTCATTTGATGTTAAAACTTGATTAGGAGGAGGAGTAGCATCTTCAATAGCTATCCTTTTGCTCCTAGTATTGTGTGCAATGAAATCCTGGTTTACATTACAATGTTCCTCCATCAGGTGATTCATGAAGGAACAATCACCTTGTTGTTGCAAATGTGAGGCATCTTTAGATTGGCTCTCCTTGTATGATTTTCCTATTACAGGCTCTTGAGTGGTCAAAGCTAAATAGGATTCAAACTTTTAACACATACAATAAGCATAAGAGTAATTGTAGGAGGGACAAAACTCTTGATCTTGAGACATTTTTTTGAGGGAGTAAAGCCCTACTTTGATTTGCATTTGAAGTAGAAGCATGACTATCATGTCTAATCTAATCAAAGGAGGCATTCCCATGATTATGATTTGGAGGCCTACCATTTTTGGGGGTTTGATATTGCAATTGAGGAGTCTTATTACCTTAAGCTTGTTGTCTCTCCAAAGTCACTACTTTGTTGCTCACTTTCTACATCATAGAGAAGCTATCTTCCAACTTCTTCTCCTAACCTTGCAATCTCTTATCTATGTTCAACATCATAGACTACATCATCTCCTTAATTTCATCTATTCCATTTGAAGATGTAGAAGCTTGAGGGGCTAGAGCAAGGGATTGTGATGTGGAAGGTGTGGGAATAGGGGCTACTATTGGTTGGTGATTTGGGGTATCAGGGAAGAAGGGCATAGGAGTCCTTGGGGCTAACTTTCCTCCTTGAATCAATATGTTTTCTACCCTTGTTGCTATTTCATAAGCATTAGGTAATGTATCTCCTCCCATGGTTTGGATTGCAGTGACAATATCAGTATTAAAGGCTCTAAGGTAATGTAAGAATGCATTACCAGGGGTAAGTTTCATCATAGTGGGTATTATATCCCATGTCTTTTGAAATTTGTAGTTAAATTCAGTCATGCATTCATAAGAGGCTCATTTTATAGTAGTCAATTATTCTAAAAGTGAAAGGTAGTCACTTTTATCCTCAAAGTGTTTTCATAGGGCTGCTCCTAGCCCATCTCAATCTATTATAGAATTGTGAGGCAACCTTCTATATCATTGTAGTACCTTTCTTTTCAAGGATGAGGCTAGAAGCCTGACTGCTACATCATCTTCAAATATTCCATGTATATTACATACATTTGCAACTTCTTGGATATGTTATAGGGGGGAAATAGAAGTTTCACCAGTAAACTCAAGTATACTTTTAAGAATTGATACTAGTATGTCATGTCTTTGTCCCAATAGGAGAGGACTTCCACCATTAAAGGTGGCAAAAGCATGAGCTCTAGCCTTATAGGAAAATGGTCTAATGATATGATCAGATGGTATTCTAGGTTGAGATATAACAATAGGAGTGGAAATGGATCTTATAACTGTATGTGTTACTCTCGCACTCCTAATTGGTGATAAAGATACTCTAGTCTTTCTTCTTCTAGGATTGGAAAGTGAAAGCTCTTGGTATTGAAAATTACCTCTAGAAGATGCCCTTGTTTTAGCTTTGGGCATGAATCACAACAACTATGGTCTAAAACTAGATGTGAATGATGTAGAGTCACCAAGTGCTTTGTGGGAATGAGCATCTTGAAGGCCTAGAATACTAAGAACAATATTATCTCCTCAGCATCAACTTTGAAATTTTTCTTTGACATCAGTGAACTTGAAATCTTCTTGATATGAATGTCTAATCAGACATGCCAAAAATTGTTGTCACAAAAGTTTGCACACTTGTCCAAAGTTTTAACCTAAGGACAACCTTGTGAAACACAAAAACAACCTCCAAGCTGTGGAACTTGAACTATAAGGTTGAGTCTCCAAAGATGGTCAACTTCCTTTACTATTAGGATGTACCTAACTACTCTTGGAGAGGAAAAAGGAGAAGGAATGCATTAAATAAAATCTACCTAATCTAATCTAAGGGGTGATGCACCAAAATAGAATGTTCAAACCAATCTCTACCCATACATGCACATTTGAACTGTTATGACATCAAAGATATACAGATTCAAACTTGTTTAAATCCAACAATCACATGTAGATTAGACAACCAAAATGAATAACACAAGGAAGAAGAGAGTTCACTTATATATCATTCATAGGTCAAAACAAATACAATCATGCAAGTTGTAGATAACCATAAAGCATTGAAGAGAGGCAAATAGATCTTGCACAGTCATCAATGGCTAAAGTAGATAAGGCATGATGTCATTAGGTCCAGGGGCAAAGGGGTTTTACAATGAACTTGTAGAGCAATATCAGAGAAACAGAAAAGAGTTGACCCTTAACAAAATTTACAAAAACTGCCTTTATAGCTCAGGCATAACTGAGATACCTTGCCCTAGAAGCCAAACTCAACCACTACACTCAGCACTTACTATAAATCCAAAAGAAATCTAATCATGGAACAATCCCAGATGTAGCATAATTATTAAAACCCTAACTAGAAGGATCTTGGAGGTGATAGAAATGATGTCATTCAATGCAAAAAAAAACCCAAAATTGGCAATCAAATAGTGGAAAAGAGTCCTTTGTGTCATTTTTGACCTTGCATTCATTTGGAAGTGGTTGGGATCGATCAAGAAGATCAAATCGCACGAGAAAACCCAATTCCCATCATTTATGGCATATGAATCAAAAAAGTCAACAGGTCAACTAAGTCTTGCAACCAAAAAAAAGCCACGTGGACCAACCACGTTATTTTATTTTTCCACCTCACAAAGTCTTCAAGTATTTGATCGTATTATTTAACTAAATGCATCAGCCCTAAACTTAACCGTGGTGGCTTACAATATTGTCAACCCTAACTGCGATGTCAACTTAACCACGCCTACCTTTCAAACCAGGCCCATTGGGACACGTGGTCATTTTTTACTTTCTTGCATCATCTAAAGATCAAGCAAGTCCATAATATGAGAAAGTGATGATCATTGACTCCCAAATGATCAATGATCATAAGAGACCCTTATTATTGTGACACTTTTCCTTTAAGTTTTTGGGCCCACTAGACATTTAGCATCCACCTCATCAAACATGTAATCCTCTAACCAATCAGAACTCATCGACCGACCACACTACTCTAACATATCTACACTATTCTGACAAGTCTTACTTTTGTGGCCCACCAATGGGAATGATGTCATCAATTCCATGTGGTGCATTGTCTCTTTTTTACATTGTTTAAGGTTTGTGCATTTTTAGAATGTGAAAAAATGAGAATCGTAGATCCTCTTTGATTTGACGATGAAGGCAAAAACTAGGAACATGTGGCCCACCCAACTAAACATGTCAAAGACTTGGCCAATGAAATGCCTACCATATGCCACCCTAGTCTAAATCATCACCTTTTCGCATTATGGCCCACATTATGGAAATGGACCCATAATTTCCACATGGTAGAAAGTCACTTTCTCACATCATATAATATTCTAACAATTCTCAAAATGCGGGGAAGCTCCAGTCGTTGATCTGGGAAGATCCAACAATGGATAAAATATGGGCCCATAAGATAAAAAGCTCATCCAAATAATATAAGGTTTTAATATAAAGTATTTTCATCCCCATTTAGTTATATTTTTTAACATGTGAACATTACTGTACTTGAATTCAAATATAACAATTTTGGTGGGAAGGAAAAAATGACATGCACCATCTATATCTTCAAGCTCAGTTATTTTCCTCTTTTTTCCTTTTGATTCAAATATTGGCAACTGATGACACTCATGAAAATTATAGTCTTTTCTACCTATTCAGGTTTTATTTCAATGGATGTTCTTCATATCAACATTTTTCTTTTGATAGAGGCTACAACTTTGGTATGCTTCAATAGTGTACTTCATGATCATCCTTTTGTTCCTATCTTGTGGGACAATTCTCTAATTTGAAGGCTTATGTAGTCATTCGCTAGTCTTCATCTTTCTTTCCATCTCTTCTTGGGGTTTTCTCTATTTCTCTACTTTACAGAGATTTGGTTGTGATTGGGTACCTCATCTATCTTGTTTTTAGAACCCAAGTTGTCTCCCTGAATTGAAGTCTCAAATTATTTTCATTCATTATTTGTAGTTGCATTTTCGCTCATCTTAATAGGGGGTGTTAGAGAAAAAGGTTTAACTTAATTATTAATTAAGTTACCTTTTATGTCTTCTTAATATATAACTTTATGCATTGTTCACATTTAATAATTATATTAATTATTAAATGTTTACCTTTTAGGGTTTACCTTTTTGTTCTTGATATCCTTTTATAAGGATTTATCCTTTGTATTTTGTAATTCAATTCCATTATCTATGAAATAGATATTTCCTATTTTCAAATCCATCTTCTTTCTTTTTTCTTCATTCTCCCTTATGATGGGTTATTTTGCATGTAGATGTTCTTCAGGTTTCATGAAGTTGCATTTCTCAACTTCTACAAGAACATGAGAGAGAGAGAGAGAGAGAGAGAGAGAATGGGATGGGGATAGGGAGAGAGGGAGAGATAAGGGGATAGAAATTATTACTCACCTATCCTAAGCCCAAATATTGTGTAAATCATATCTCTTGCATATTTTTGTGCATTTAGTCATTTGAAACATTATATGTTGTGTAATCCTTTGATTAATCAATCTTATTTAGTGAATGTTTTTGTATTCCTTGTACATTGAGTTCAAATTCTTACCTTCATATTAAAATAAGGTTGATAAGTATTTGAGTTGTGTAGTTATGCTTTTCTTGATTTCAAGTGTAGTTATAGGTAGGAGGAAGATCAAACATTCAATTTTGTCCATCACATCTTTAATATCATGCAATCCTTCTTCTATCTTTCTCTTAAGTTGAAAGTTTGGTGCACCCTAATTATAAAGGAAGTCAACATTCTCCAAACACTCTATTGCACCAATCAAGTCCCATACTTGGAATTTACATGTTTCACATGGTTGCTTAAGTTGATAATCACCACCTAAGCTTGGGTAAAGGGATAAATTTAGTGGGGAATATTTTCCAATTGGTAAATTTCACTCCTTGGGGACCCTAAATTTGGTAAAATATGCACTTTCAGGATGGCCATGATAATTGTACTTTATAATAAGTGAGTCCCATGCATAGGAAAATCACCAATAGTGATAGAAAATTATTTGTATTTCAGTGATGATATTTAATCTTTCCACCTAATAAATTCAATATATTTTCCTACAATTCCCAAAGCTTATCTTAATTGATGGTTGTATTTGGCAATATCTGATCAAAATTTATGTTGGGTTAGAGGTTAAGTGCATAGACTTGATATCCATCTCTATTTCAGAGACTTTCCAAGGAACCTTTTATCCTTTCAAACTTTAGCCTAAGATAGATTTGATCATGGACACATGTCTTTATTCTAGAGACTTTCTCAAAAACTCCTTGTCCTTTACCATTTTGGCACAAGATATGATTCGTGCCATTGATTTAGGATCATCTATCAATTATTAAAAAAAGATTTATTGTATGTTAAATGCTATAATATTAACCAAAGATGCCTTACTAACTCAAGGTGCCCCCAAATCCCCCATCCAATGATTTGGAGGGAAATTACATCAATGATAGTAAGCAAAATCAATGGTCATGATTTTCTTCAAAAATGAAATATTCACCACAATTTTATAGAATTTTCATATGATCGTAAAAAAATTGCTAGTACAAATGATATTTTTTCCTTTTAAATTATAAGATAATTTCCAATATAAGTAATTTTTTCCACCCAAAATAATGTAGGATTCACCAGGATTCTACCCTTTTTTGAAGGAGGGGGTTTTTTTAAGTTTTCACTTCTCGTGTGCAAACTTTTGTGAATATAATATATAAAATGGTGCTTAATGGGAGACAAATTATATATACATTTGAAGATCTAAAATATGATCTTTAGGCCAAATCTAATTTGTACAACCCAAGAGGATGAAGGAATACAAATATAAGATATGGCTAAAGGAAATTTCTTAGGGTATTCCTTATGAAGATGGAAAAGAAGTTTTGCAAGAGTCAAAAGAATTGATTACTAGAAATATAAAATGGTAGATATGATCTAATATACCAAAGTAAATGAAAGAAAGAGAGATAGGAATGTGTGCACCTAAAAGTAAGAATGGAAGAAGACACTTGAAGATTTTTTTTGTCAAAAAATGTTCTAGAATAACTTGATCCTTTGTATTCGTAGTGTGTAACTTACAAATATAAAATGGGTAATTCTCAATTCTCCTCAAGTCAAACATGTTAATTTTTAGCACAATATATCACTATTGGTCAAATATGGTGACCTATACCCAAAACTAACAATTAAAAAAATTGATAATGGATTTAGAAAGTTTGTCCAAATTAGTATCTAGATTTTTATTTAAAACTATGATCTAGACCAATGCTTGTACACAAGAGACAAGGGAAAATTGTTGGGGCAAGGAGGCTTGCCTTGGTAAATCCCTTGTTTAGGAGCTAACCTTGCATTGAAATAAAGGAAATTATATCATATAGTAGAGATTTAAATCTAACAATGGAATGTATCATGCCATGTAGATGCAATCATGCTTAGTATGTGATCAAGTATGTTGATGCAATAGCCTTAACTTAACAAACAAATCACAAAGAAATCATGTAAGTCAAAACCTCATGTATTAGATTTTTGTAATCTACCTCAACTTTGATAAGAAGAGGAGGAGGAAGAGGAATACTTGAATGGATGAATGTAGATCTCCTCCCTTGATGGAAAAACTCTTTTGCCTCCTATTGTAGGGATAAAGAAATGTTGAAATGAAAACTATGATAATAGAAAGAAAGTGATAATACCTTAGGGAACAAAATCCTGAAAATATGTTGTTGAATGATATCAAAGGCTATTGTAACTTGAGGTCTAGGCTAAAATCTATGAGGCAGACAAAACCTAGGAATCTTCCAGCGATCTATTAGGGGTGAAATAGGTCATTAGGGTTACAGTTGTATGCACCCAAAAATGGTTGCCTAGACTATGGGCCCCCATTATTCAATTTATCAATTTATCAAATTTTCTGAATCAATGGTTTGTAATATTTTATTAAATCAATTCAAATCAATTTCCTTGATCAAATTCGATTTATTTCATTTCTAAGATTGATCATCTTATTCCAAGTCTTATTTAATTAAAAGAAAATCTTCTCTTTTAATTAAATAAAATAAAATCCCCATTTAATTAAAAGAAAACCTCTATTTTAATTAAATAGTTCATCCACATTTAATTAATTAAGAGAAAAACCTCTCTTTTAATTTAATTAAATATCTTCTATTTAATTAAAAAAAACTTGCTCCCTTTTAATTAAATAAAAATCCCACTTAAATATCTCTTTTGATGAAAAAAGGAAATAAAATAAATTCTTTTTATTTAATTTCTCTACACTTAACAAAAAGTGATCTAAGTGGGATTTATCTTTCCACTTTCTCCTCAACCACTCCTCTTTTCTCATTGGTGGAATTTTGTCTCACATGGATCAAGCTCTATTATCCCATATTGGTTGTGAGAAGCCTCTCACCTCCATAATTTCCTTTATAAGGGAGAGCCCTCTCCTCATTTTAGACACCCATGATTATGCTATCGTTATGCTGCAGGTTTGAAGACCAATTTTTGAAGGAGTTTGAATACAAAAGCTTTTTGTGGAGAACTTCTATTTTCTTGTCTCTTTCTCTCTTGCACCCATCATGGGCTTTTAGCTTAGATCTTGCATTTATAGATTAGATTTTTCTTTCATAGATTAGATCTTATTTTCATGCATATTTGAAGATCATGGAGACTAGCATTCTTGCTTTTCCTCTTTGAATCTCTCATCTCATGGTGTACTTGCATGGGCACAAAAATAGGTCAAACTGAGGGCCTCCATTGCAAACCCTTGCACTCTATGAGTAGAGAGCTATGGATCGATTTGTGAGGGCTCATTCTTGATTTTTCTTACATATAATGATTCATAGAAGTGTGACAACATTTTAGCACACATTTTTGGCACCCACCGTGGGCTTTTAGCTTAGATCTTGCATTTATAGATTAGATTTTTCTTTCATAGATTAGATCTTATTTTCATGCATATTTGAAGATCATGGAGACTAGCATTCTTGCTTTTCCTCTTTGAATCTCTCATCTCATGGTGTACTTGCATGGGCACAAAAAATAGGTCAAACTGAGGGCCTCCATTGCAAACCCTTGCACTCTATGAGTAGAGAGCTATGGATCGATTTGTGAGGGCTCATTCTTGAGTTTTCTTACATGTAATGATTCATAGAAGTGTGACAACATTTTAGCACACAACAGTGAGCCCCTGATAATGATGTTTGGTGCTAATTTTGATTTCACAATTTTGTAAAAAGCTAAAAAGGTTACTCCAATCTACAACATGTTCGTCAATCTAGGATCCAAAACCTACAAAATAAAGGGATTGTTTATGGGGTTTGCCTCAATCAAACCCCAATTCAAGAATTACCCTTGAATTGAAATAATTAAAACGAAATGTTAAAAAGCAGTAGTGATAGATCTAACTTGAAGCAATGTATATCTATGAATATTCTCTTGAGTTTGGAATGTAATCAAGTATGTTAATGCAATAACTTTAACTCAACTTCAAAACCTAAAAAGGAAATCAAAGTGAAACCAAAACCTTCTTGAATGTATCTACTTAAAATTTGTTTTTGTAGATCGTGTAGAATATGCAACATAAGGACCTTGAAGGGAGATATTGAATGTTGAAAATTCAATGGAAGATCTAGCATAAACTTCTTCAACTTCTTAAGGGAAAAAATCCTTGATCTTCAATGGAGGAAGCTTGAATGCCTTAAATTCTTGAAGAACACTTGAGAAATTAAATGATTAGATTCTAGAGTTCTTGGATACATGAATCATGGATGAAAAATGGAGAAAATGGAAGGGTTTGAATAGAGCTTAGAATTATCTAACTCTCGCAAGTCAACCAACCTAGAAGTTAACACCTAAATATCTTGGAACACGAGACTCGAAGAAGGGAGCCAAAATAGGGCTTCATTAGGGGTCAATTGTGCCCTTGATTGGCCCATTACGATAAAACTACACCCTTGATTGGTCAAGGGTGAACCGTGCCCCTGATGATCAAGTGCACAAACACTAAGGGTTGTCTTGAGGCTCCAAAATAGGTCTCAAAATCTGAAAATTGGGTCCAAATTCTAAGGAAATCTCATTTCAGTGTAATGAGAAGATTCCAAGTTAATAGATGGATAAAAGGAAGGACCTAGGGGAAATAGATCCTACCTCGAGCTTAACACCATGATCTATTAGATTTTACCACCATTCACCTAGGGGAAGGATGGAACATGAAAGAAGAGAGGAAAGAAAGAAGGAGATTAATGGTCTCTCATTAAATAGGTGCTAAACCTTTATTAATTGGAGTGATTCCAATTTAAGATGGTACATTTAGCCCCCACTTTAGCAAAAGTGTGGATCTATCCATGCTTTTGGTAAAGGGGAGAGAAGAAGAAGAGAAGAGAAGAATCTAGTGAATCTTAACAAGATAGGAAATTACTTAATGAAAGAGAACAAGCCCCCAAGACCAAGGATCCTAACTCCAGATACATGCATGAGGGTGCAAAGAAAAAAAAAGGAAAAAAAAAAGATAAAACCTCAACAAAGAAGGTGTTGGTACTCAAATCAACCCCAAATCAATTAGTGAAAGAAATCATAGCTAAAGAAATATCTCTCACTAAAATCATATTCAGAAAGCCCTCACAAGAGTGTAAGTGGTGATGTAAGAAATGCAAGAGAAATATCATTAATGACATATCTTTTGGATCTATCTCTACAAGTATGAAAGAAAAAGAGATAAAAAGAAAAGGAAAGTGATTATCTTAATCGAGTAGAGTGCCCAACTTATGGTGAATCACCCAGAGAACTAGTGCAAAGAGATGGTGTTGAAATAGTCTAATAAGGTGGTAACTTGCTAGTCAACCCACAAAAGTTCCATTCATATATCAACATCCATCATATCACCATGGCATGATCCTATGTAAAATATGTGTTACCCGTGTGTGGGACTTAGCATGTTGTGATTGAATATGATACCTATATTGGGGCTTAGAAAGTTGTTATGTGTTACCCAAATATAGTATTTAACATATATGTATTTGGATGCATTTCCCATGAATGAGATTTAGCAAGTTTTTTTGTATTACTCATTATGATATTTAGCATATGTGTTTGTGTGTGTAAAAGAGTGATGAAGTAACAATGCATATATTTGAGAATGACTTAGAAAACATACCTAGCATCTATGACTAAAGTACTCCAAGCTATGCTTAGAATCTAGATTTGCTTCCGCATGCAAATAAAAACTATTTACAAGGAGGGCACATTGTTAATGTTTGGTAGCTTTAGTCGGTTAAACCTATGAGACTAGTATAAATATACATATAAATATTACACATATATATATAAGTGATATACATACATACATACATACATACATACATACATACATACATACATACATACATACATACATATATATATATATATATATATATATATATATTATTTTATTAATTATAAGGGATAGACATGTCTCAGAAGGAGACATGTCTCTCCATGTGTCATTTACAATATATATAAGAGTATATTGATGCATTTGAAAAGCATATACCAAGATGGCAATGCAACTACATCTGCAATTGATCTTAAGAAAGCAACATGGTATCATAGCCAAATTGCAGATGTAAATCAAATAGAAATAGGAATAGGAGATCACGATCGAAAATTGAACGAAAATACCAATGGTGAATATTGTGTCAGACATAACTCTAAAGAAGACAATGGACATCAAAATGAAGCATCATTTACCAAAAGCAGACAAATGCATTTGTAAGGGAATGACCTGTCATGGGACAATTAACAAGTGTGAATCAAGAATCCTAGTCACTATCATAATTGGTAAGAGCCAAATCAAAAAAAAAAATTGTCAAGGGAATATGTGTATTGCCAGAAACTCCAAATGAAGTCTAGCCAATTAAGATGACCAATGACACACATTGACATGGCACCCTTGAGCTATCATGTAAAATCCAAGTGGCACGCATCACAATGGTAAATATCAATTTATGACAACTCTTCAATAAGACGAAAGCTATAGATAGCACATAACCTATTATAGGTCATGTGTGGAAGATAGCGAGAGATAAGACAAACAAGAGACACAATGTGTCATAGTTCCTGCCTAACGCATAATGGTTATAGAGGTGTAGATGAGTGAGAATCTAAATTAACATTATGAATGCATTAATTTTTTCCTAGGAACACACTTGTGATCTGATAGGATTGCTCATATTATGTTCTTAAATTCTCGTCCTAGAAATGCACTTGTGATATAATATGATGGCTCATATTTTTTTGTTAAGTTCTTGTGCTATATTATTATATCTTTGGGCATTTAAGCCTAAGAATAAGAGACCAAAGTCCCCAATATGGCACTAAGTACTTAATATCATACTACGATCAATACATATGCTTTAGCCAAATTTGCACCTTCTACATTGACAACTTAAATTAGGTGCAATGAGGAAAGATATCCATACCAATATTTGAATTATAGAACTTGAAGAAGTGATGAAGCATTTGGAGTATCACATTATATGTTTAAGCATACCATGCATGCTACTAGACAACCATAAGTAGTTGGAATAACTCCCCCAACTATGTATTATTCTCATCTTGATTATCAAATGGAACTCACACTATTTTTAATCATTAGCACTGGACAAAAACTAGGATAAATATATAAATAGAGATAAATAGCAGTATACAAAAATAACAACACAAACATATATGCAAAAGAAAAAATGATAGATAACATAGAGGAGGAAGAGGAAGAGAGATAAAATAGTAAGATAGAGTGATACCAACATAAGTTGTGTGTGTGTGTGTGTGTGTGTGTGTGTGTGTGTGTGTGTGTGTGTGTGTGTGAGAGAGAGAGAGAGAGAGAGTTAAATATAATTATTTTTCTTAGTAAAACAAATAGTCAAAATAAAATCATGGTTATAATAAAAAATTAAAATGTATTATATTTTAATTAATGAAACTAATAATTTGATTCTTATATTAAAACTCACATTTCTATAAGAAAAAATGAAATGTATTGAAATATAAAAATATTTTATGCGTAATTTAACTAATTTTTTAATTTTACACAATTAGAGAAGGTTTACTATTTAATGTTTTGTATTTTCAAAATTTTCATAAAATTAAGTAATTTTTAATTATGAAATTATATCTATATAATTTAATATGTACATTTTTAAATAATAAATAGATGTAATACATATAAATTTGATGTTGATGAATAAATATGATATAATAAATAAGAAATAAAATATAACTATTTAATTTTAATACATAGTTTATAAAAATCTAATAATAATTTATATATCTTTTAGAATTGAATTATTTCTATTTTGTGGTTATTTCTTTAGTATGTTTTTTGATATAAAATATAATTATTAATTTAATATTAAAATATATATTTAAGTTTTAAATGTATTTAAACTAAATGATAAATTGTTTAAATAAAAAATAATAATAATATAATTTAAAAATTGTAAAACTTATGAATTATATATATTACAAACACTATTATAAAATATAATTAAAAAATAATATTGTTTAATTTATTTTTATAAAAGTAAAATAATAGTAATAATTTAACTACTTTTATTAAAAAAGCAAAGTTTAAACAAAATTAGAAATTCAAATACAAAGATATAACATATTGAAATTATATTATATAGGAACAAGTTAAACCAAATAGTCAAAATTAAACATCAATGTAAAATTAATAATAAATATATTTAAAATAAGAAACTAAAAATATTTAATAGATTGTGATAATTAATATTGATTAGACATATTGTGTGAGGTGGAAGATAAAATGATTGAAAAAATAAAATCTTATCAACTTGTCACAAATGTGAAAAAGATAAAGTTATAATTAATACATTCATCAATGCAAGATGAAGTTGTTAGAAAATATTTGTATTTTTTGTTGAAAAAAATGAATTTTCTCCCCCACCAAAAATAATATGGACCAATAGAATGGATGGAAAATATGATTTATAAAATAATAAAAAATTAGAAAAAGATATAAACATTTGAAATCTCATATAATCTTTTAAATTCTTGGATTTGATTGGTTAGTATTAATGTCATATTTGGATTGACATGAATGCATAAGTATTCCTGCCTTGGCGGGAACTAAAAATATCGATGCTCTATGTGTATTGAATAAATGCCTATGCAGGAACAAGGAGTATTAAACATTTATATTACCCCTTGAATACCTTTACATGACAAAAAAGTAGAAGTAACCAGGTAAGACGTGTCATACAAACTATTGACTGAGGTAAGAAGTGTGAGTTTGGTTGACGGAGGCAAGTTCATATTAATCTAGTCCAACATGATGGGTCAAGTGGATATTATGATAGTCCAAGGAAATTTAAAAGGCCAAACCCACCATTCACGAAATAAAGAAGATATATTATAAAGAAAGTGTGGAGCATACTTAGCACATTTACCAACCAATAACATTGCACGTGTCACCAACATAGTCAACTTAGACTAAGGAAGTGATTTATTTAGAGAGAATGGACTTTACTATGGTAGGTGATCATGCACACTGAAATTAGATAAGGTATCAAGAACTTATGAGTATGTACTGTAAGACATTAGACACCGATAAGGTATATTTTATTTATAATATTTATTCATTTCATACAAATTGATATATTATAAATAAAATATAAAAGGTTGACATTATTTGTGAATAATTTATTGAGGATATTACATTTAAGATATGAATGATTTACTTAAGAATATGTATACTAAATATATGAAAGTTATGTTAATAATAATCATTATGTTGTGAAATTAGTCAATTAAAATTTTAATGTTCTTATAATTATTGAGAATAATTATTGAAGGTATTTTATTATAATTATAAGAATTATGTGCCTTGATCTTTTCCTCTAAGAATGTTATTGTAGGAAAATGAATATTGATTTCAAATTCAAAGAGAGATTGAGATTCAAAAGGAGTTTGACTTTTCATAGATACAACTTTGAAAGAGAGGGAGTAGATAAAGGAGATGGTTTCATCAAACTTCAAGTGATCTTAGACATATTGATTAAGAGGGAGTAGACCATGTTGAAGATGGATTCCCCAAGAATCAATCAACTATAGCAATCAAAAGGACTACAATGCATGAATATACCTTGTGACTATGTGGTTTTAATGGACCTACCCCCTATGTACATCATGAGGAAGTGACGACTTCCAAATGATCCTCACTTGTATTTGCAAAATTTATTGAAAGGTGACGATCTTTCAATAACTTAATTTGTTATGATGGATATCTTATGATGTCTATGCAGATCATGATAGATTATACTTTGCATGTGGATGTTCATATGGTAAGCATTATGAGAATGCATGTACACATACCGTGTGAATATTTTGAGTACATGGTGAATGTTATGCAAATTAATGTTCAGGTGGCCATTACACAAAGTACATGGTGAATATCAAATGAATTAACATTCTTGAGGTCATTGCTCACAGTACTTGGTGAATATCTTGCTACTCGACATTCAAGAGGCCATTGCTCAAAGAGTACTTGGTGAATGTCAAAAGAATTGACATTCAGGAGGCCACTACTCCCAATATCTATACATTACATTGAGGTAATAAATGGTTGTATGTTTATCCTCCCTAGCTAAGAGGGAATGTTAATGTTTGGTAGCTTCAGTCAATTAAACCTATGAGACTAGTATATATATTTGTTATTTTATTAATTATAATGGATAGACATGTCTCATGAGGAGACATGTCTCTCCATGTGTCATTTACAATATATATAAGAGGATATTGATGCATTTGAAAAGCATATACCAAGATGGCAATGCAACTACATCTGCAATCGATCTTAACCAAAAAACACATATATGTGTCCCCATCCTTATCATGGCTATGTCAAATATGCATGAGAAGGAAAATAAATATGATACCTTCTTACACAAAAATGATATGTTCATTTATCGACAATGAAGACTATGTTCATAGCGAAGAGTCGTAACTCTTACAATCTAAGAACATAAACAATTTGTGAAAAAGATATGTCACTTATGGAAAGAGGGTCCTCAAAGAGAAGAAATCTTAATAACAAGACTCCCACTTAAGAGGAGTGCTTGATTAAGATGACCTCTCTTAGAAGAAGGGAAGAAGAACAAGAATTCACCTAGATCCAATGAGTGCTAAGTGTTCCATTTATTCTCATGAGAGATGGATTCATGTTGAATCACTACTCATGAAACATGAGTCAATGGGTTTGACTCAAAATCAAACAGTTAAATCCTGATAGAAATATCACAAATTGACTTGTTGTGGAAATTATCTCCTACTTATCAAAAATGCACCTATATAGCTCCCCATATATATATATATATATATGAAATAGGGATCCTTAGATGAATCCTAACAATATCCAAACAAGTAAAAATGTACACAATGATCAAATCCTTAATTGTTAAAGAAGAGGTGATGACCTAGGACATGCAAGTCTTGCAAAAGAGAGAATCCATAGTCAAAACACAATTCTTCATAAAGAAAAGAACAATATCACATAATGAACAAATTGCATGTAAGCTTAAACAAAGTAGAGTCATAGAGACAAGAAAAATAATATACAAAGGCTCTTTCCCCCAAGTGTGAGACATGAAAAGAAATCCATAGTAGATAATATAACCAAATATTGAAGAACATAAGAACAAGTCATAAGAAAAAACTAATGGTCATGCACAAAATGTCGACATCTAATGTTCACCAAGAGAACATATAATACCTATCTATAGATAAAGATGTTCCATAAACCATATCAAACTATGTAAAAAGAAGCCCTTATATATCTAGAGAACATCTAATAGAAATGGAGCATTGTGTGCAAGAACAAATGTGAATGTGGAAGAGATAGCAAGATCTTCTTCTCTCATAAGATTTCAAGGAAAAAATCATGGAGAGGAAGGATCTAAAAAGGAAGAATGAAACATTGCCCCTCGATGAAGGAAAAGGAAAGAAAACCTATTGGGAGATTCCTAGGACATGTTATACAAAATAACAATATTCTACTCCAATAGGTGTGAATAAAGACTAAGTGAAATCATGCAGAAATTGTAATACCTCATGTTTATAAGGAATAATACCCATTGAAGCCTTTTCTTTAACATGCAATCAAAAATGAAAATAGTAGGCAATGTTATGATCATCATTATAATGAAAGGGACATGAATACACAAAAAGGAAATCTTCAAGAGGTATAGGATTTTTCTTTGGTCTAGAAATAACCATTTGAACATACACCTTTAAAGCCAACTGTTGATTAGGATCAGGATAATCAAGATCAGGAGTAGGTAATAGAAGATGAAGAGGAGGTCGTCCAAAATATTCTTGAACTATATCAGAAGGAGAATATCCAAGACTCAGTTTTTTAAATTTAGGAGACACACGAATAGGATTTTTAAGACCCTATTCATTAATACTATGTCCTAAGCAAGTGTTACCATGTGATAACCTTTAGGATACTTATTCATTAGATCTTCAACAATAGGAGTTTTTTCATTAGAAGCATGTGCAAAGGTGGTATAAGGAATGATAATAGGAGGAGGAAACAAAGGGGCCTTATATTTTCCCATATTACAAGTAACAAGAGGAGAAATAGGCTCCTTAAGGAAGCTAAAAACATCCTCATCATGAGCTAAATTTTGAGCTTAAACATATGTTGAAGAAGTACTAGGAGAAGAGGAAGGAGAAGAAGGAGTATTCAGTACAAGATTAGGAGGGTTAAGAGGAGGATGAGGAGCATCCTCAACTAAAGTTCTCACATAATCCAAAGAGGTAATAAGCCAACCACATAAAGACCTAAGAACAATCTTGAGAGAAAGAAAAGGTGTATTCTTTACCTCATAATAGCATAAGCAAGAAGCATAAACACTAAGAAATGCATAAAAGTCTCATAAACATCATATGTGTTATAAAGAAATGCAAGAAAGAGAATATTGAAAAAGATAACCATGCACCAAAAGATCTTCATGATGTGAAATGTGTGCAAAACAAAGAAGAAGATAAGCAGGCAAGATGGAAGGATCTAACTCCATGAAAAAAAGACACAAGTTGAGTTAACCAATAAATGTAGGGTAGGAAAATGAAAGTAAACCAACCCTACATAAATATAGGGGGAATATCAAGATCCACCCCTTTTGATTAGATTAGGTTGATACCAAAGGAAGTACCAACCTAATGGCTAATGACAAAAGAAGAGTGAATTACTCGAATTTATTTCCCTCTCACCCCCACCTTAAGAGGATTTAGGTAAAGATATGTAAATAAAGCAATGCTAAAATGAAAAGTATGGAAATAGGAAGAGAGAAATAATACCTAATGGAACACAACCCTAAAAATCTATTATCAAATGATATCAAAGGCTTTTGTAACTCAACAACTAGGCTAAAATATGTAAGGCGGACTAAACCCAAAAATCTTTCGGCAATCTGTCAATGGTGAATTGGTGCTTTAGGGGAGAAATAAGCCATCAAGAGTGCAGTGCACCCCAAATGATCTTTGGCATTGATTCTGATTTCACATTACTATAAAAAGATGAAAAGGGTACTCTAATCTACATCCTATTCATCAATCCAGGATCTGAAACCTACAAAACAAAGGGATTATTTGTTTGTTGTTGGGGTGGTTTGCCTCAATCAAACCCTAGTTTAGGAATTAACCTTGAATTTAAATAATTGAAAAGAATGCTAACAAGTAGAATTGATAGATCTAACATAAAAGAAATGTAAATCTATGAAGATTCCCTTGAATTTGGAATGTAATCAAGTATGTTGATGCAATAGCTTTGACTCAACTTCAAATCCGAAAAAGAAAACCTTCTTGAATGTATGTGCTTGAAGTTTCTCTTTGTAGATCATGTTGAAGATGCAACAAAAGGGCATTGAAGGGAGATCTTGAATGCTAAAAATGTAATTGAAGATCTAGCATAAACCCTTTCAATTGCTTAAATTCATAAATCAGTGATCTTTAATGGAGGAAGCTTGAATGCCTTAAATGCTTGAAGAAATCTTAGGAACTTGAATTCTTGGATGCTAGAGTCCTTGGAAATGTGAATCATGGATGAGAAATGGAGCAAATGAAAAGGTTTAAATAAAGCTTAAAATTAACTAACTCTTGCAGGCTGACCAACCTAGAAGTTAACATTCGAATAGCCCAGAACAAAGGACCTAAAGAAGAGAACCAAAATAGGGCTTCATTAAGAGAGAATTGTGCCCTTGATTGGCCCATCAGGGGTGAATTGTGCCTCTGATTAGTCAGGGGTGAATTATGCCCCTGATGATTAGGTGCACAAACCCCTAGGACTATTGTGGGGCTCCAAAATAGGTCTCAGAATCTTGAAATTTGGTCTAGATTCCAAAGAAATCTTGTTTCAGTACAAGGAGAAGATTCCAAGTGGATAGATGGATGAAAGGAAGGACTTAAGGGAAATAGATCCTACCTCAAGCTTAACACCATGAAATAGGAGCTTTAAAGAGGATCTATTAGGTTTTACCCCAATTCCACTTAGGGGTAGGATGGAAAAGGGAAGAAGAGATGAGAGAGAGAAGGAGATTGATGATCTCACATTAAATAGTTGCTAAACTGTCATTAAATTGGAGTTCTTTCAATTTAAGATGGTAAGCCTATAAAGGAAGAAGTTAGATAGATGGAAGGAAATGTATGGATCCTTTATTAATAGATGCTTTCTTTCTTGCTTGAACTCCTTGAATGCTTGCACTTGATGTCTTGAAAGATTTGAATAATTTCTTGAGATTAGATGTCTTGTAGATGTTAAAATCAAGAGAGGAAGCCCCATTTTATAGTGATTTTAAGGTTAATTACCACAAGGGCCAACTCCACTAGTGGGAAAATGAAAATAATTGACATTGGGCCTTAAAAATATTTGGAATGAGAAACTTCGAGTATAGGCCTCCCCTAGGAAATCTATACTTGAGAACGTTAATTCTGAGGTGAAATGTGCAAGGTTCAAAAATTATTTAAACTTTTAGAGAAAAAAATAGATGGATAAGTGGAAAAATCAAGTGGTGAGGATAGAATGGGGCCAAAAGGGAAAGTGAATTAGGTAAATGGATGAATAAATGAGAAATTGTGCATAGAAATTAAAGCTAACATAGAGTTTTGAGCAAGTTATGAAGAAGAAATGAAGACACATATAGTCAAGTGCAATGTAAGATCCTATCATAAGAGACCACATCAAGGAGGGATAAAATGGTCTCAAAAAGGACACAAAGAAAGTGCTTACTTTTTAAGATGATACATTTAGCTCCCACTTTAGTGGGATTGCAAGTCAACCTCATGCTCATGGTAAAGTAAGAGATAGAAGAAAAGGAGAGAGATGATTGTAGCAAATTGTAAAGAGATAAGTCATTGCCAACTCTAAGGGAATACACCCTCAAGCTAAGAATCATAGTTCCACATTGATGGACAAGGGCATGAAAAAAAAGGGCAAAAGACAAAAGACAAAAAGGTGGGGTAGTACTAAAAAAAACTCCAAATCAACTAGTAAAAAGACTTTGATTGGAAATACCCCACCCACTAATATCATGTCTGGAAAGATATTGCAAGAGCACAACTGATCACATAGGAAGAATAAGAGCTTTTTCAATGAAGATTCCAACTCTCTGATCTAATATTACTATAGAGTGAGAGAGAGGGTGCAATTACCTCATCTAGTAAGATTGTGTGTATTACTATGAACCACACAAAGTGTAAGCACCTTACCCCTAGAAAGGTTGTATGTTATATTGTGGACCACTCAAAAGCTATAATTAAAAGTCCTAGCAGTTTGTATGCCATGCTAATCAACTCCATCTATGACTGTATCTATGTGCACCTCATTAATGGGTTCAAACCTCTTACACTATAAGGATTGGTTTGTGCATGCATGCACATATGTGCACTTCATGGATGGGTCCAAATCTCTTACATCGTAATAAGAAATTCAATCATTATATTTAGCAAAGTTTAAACAATTTCATACAATTAAGATAATATCATTTTTCACTTATTTTTAATGTCTTTGACTGTGTAACCAACTATTTGTCTTCCTCTTCACTCCCTCACCCCCACAAACCTATATCTAGACATGTCTCCTTTTCTCTATCAATACTATCTTGTTCTCCTCTACTTCTTCTTATTTCCCTACATCTACATCTATAGCTCTTAGCATCTCTCTCTCTATATCTCCATATCCCCTCGCCCATCTCTCTCTGTGTCTAGGTTTCATCTCTCTCTCTCTCTCTCTCTCTCTCTCTCTCTCTCTCCTTCATTTAAAGATTGTGTTCTATATCATGCTCAGATTCATGTAAGTGGATGCATAGGTGATTTGAACCGATCACATTTGTTGGACAAATAACATCATTTGGTAAATGATATAGAGGTGGAATCTAATAGTTGAGCGTGTAGCAAGTACTTGTAAGTTTGATGTCCAATATCTTTGAAAATATTGCCATAATAGTTGTGAATTTTTAAGTTATCATTGTTAACAATAACTAAAATAATTGAAAGAAATGTATTCCTTATATCTTAAAGGCAACAAATTATGTAATGCACCAAAATACATGACTTAATGAATAAGTATTGATCTTACTTTTTTAGGGCCCTTTTTGGACACCTTGGCAAAATCCCTAATGATGCAATATAATATTTATGAGTTAGATTTGCAACCTTATTTTTAAGTAGGGGACTTATGAAGTCACAAGTTAAAACCATCCATATACACACAATAGCAAATTAGACATGAAGAATGTGAATCAACTCTCACTCTTAAACACTTCTAGTCTAAAAAATCTTCAATTGGTGTGTATGATTTAAATTATTGGAGTCAACAACTAATACTTCTTCCTTACTAATCAGCACTGTGTACTCCACAAATATAAATAAATTTTATTTATTTTTAATTAAACTTCCACACCTCACCTCTCCTACGTACTCAATGCTTCCTATAAGATTGCCTATCTTTCTTATGAATCATATATTCAAATATACTGTCAAGAGTGACACTATTTACAGGTCAAAAACACTAGGATGCGGCTATCTTCCATCCAAACTGTACAGTTGACCAATTTTCAAAAGATCAAAAACATCATGGATTGTTCTGAAAATTTCAGCATTTGATCTTCATGATCTGCATAGTCAAAAAGAACAAAAAAATTGGAAAAAAATCACTACATTTTCGTAAATCTAAAAAAAATTCGACTTTGTGTTACCTTTAATGCATTTTAGATGGAAATTAGCCTGTCCCAAAACATGACGTAGAGGCTACATGCACAAGAGTTCAACTTTTTGTGATGAATATTCAATTTTTAATGACGCTCTGATCAAAGCTCTTCACGTGATGGCATGTGGAAAATTTCAGTTGTAAAAGCGCCATTCTACTTTAATGGGATTCAGAATTCACTATCATGCAATGACGTAACCGGCATACAAAGGGCCAACAAAAAAATCTTCAACCAGCACGTCCCATCAAATGCTGTAATGAAACGAATCAGTTTTGTATGAAATTGTTGGGGTTACTTTGTCCATAAGCACACGATTGCTCTGAAAAGATACAAAAATCATTTGCTATAAAGCTTTTTATTTCTTTATTGTTCAAAAAGTAACTTGCTTAGTCAATCATGTTGTTAATGAGAAACAAGGTTTTATATCTGCAAAAAGGAGATTAGACGTTGAGCCCCACTTTGATTACCAATAGACATGGCTTTTATCCTTAAATATTATTGAGTTCATTATTCTATATAATAGAATGAGTATTTATCACTTTTTGATGTAGAGAAGTGGGAAAATGACTTAGATATTATTGAGTTCCTACATTAATATAATAGAATTACTATTTATCACCTTTTTATGTAGATAAGATGTTAAAATGATAATTGATTATTTGATCATTGAGTACTATTTTTAGGCTCTTTTTTTTTGTATCTATGTCATAATGATTGGAAATGAAGTTTGATGTTTTTTCTTACATTCATTTGGTATGGTTTTAGTTATCATGTATGTAAGACATTTTCACCTCTTTTATTAAGGATCAACTTTTCATTCCATTGCGATGGTCATTGCTAAAGTTGAAAGTTCAATGACAATAAAAAGTGGCACCCTACCTAATAATTTAAAAAGTTTTTTTTCAAGATGTTTTGCAAGATGCATTCCTGAAAATATTCTTGAATTTGATAATCTATGTTAGTAGAAAGAACAATTTATTTTGATGGAGCATTTTGTGGGTTTGTCCCCTATGAAAACATGCATCAAAATTGGGTTACTAAGGCTTGCTAAACACAATGCAAAACTTTATTAATTTATTTATCTATTTTAATTTATTTATCTATTTTAATTTATTTGAACTCACTTATGTTGAGCTTATTCTTAGCCACAACCCTTACCTTGATCAATCCTCAGTATTGTTGCTCAAACCTTGAACTTGAGACTTTCTAATCTTTGACGAAAAGTCCCTTGATGTTCTTGATTAGGGGTTGAATTACTTGGATCACTTTTTCTATGCCAAACTTCTTGAGCCAAATAACATATTTTTAAGGCAAAAAGGTTTATGTTAAGGTTGAACAATTTTATTTGGCTCATTCTTAGTAGTGAATCTATGGGTAGAAGCAAGAAGTCAGGTCTCAAAACCGCAGAAGTTTGTGGATTGAGTCATAGTCTTTTAAAAATGGGTGCCCATTTTTTTAAAATGGGGATCCATATTAGGCTCGGATGCCCAATCCAAATTTCAAAAAATGGGCACCTATTTTTTAGAAAAATCAGGGGCCCATTTTTTATTTTCAAAAAACAAGTGCCCATTTTGAAAAATGAAATTTTTTTTTTTTTTTAAATGGGCACACATTTTTTTAAAATAAAAAATAGGTACTTGTTTTTCAAAAATTGGGTGCCCATTTTTTTTATAAAAAAAATTTTAAAAATTGGGAGGCAGGTTTAAAATGCATTTTAAATGTTGATTTTACTTTTTCAAAATGGGCACCCTTTTTTTCAAATAATGAGTGCATGTTTCTAACATGGGGTGGGATTTTTTTTTCTCACACCTCAAATTTCAGTTCTCCCCATTTTCTTTAAAATAAAAATAAAAATCGAGGCGGGGGGGGGGGGGGGGGGGGTGTGTGGTATTTTAAAATGCATTTTAAACATCATTTTACTTCTTTAGGCCTTGCCATATTTGTAAGAGGGTCTTCATGATCAATTTTTTTCATGAAACAAAAACCCATTACAGTTCTCACTGCCCTTATTTCATAAATATAAATTTTATAGTGTTTAATTTTGTTTACTATTTTTGCATTGTTTTTTAATCAAATGTGGTACCTAAATTTAAAATAACAAGGTTCACTAAAACTTTAATGAGTTTTTTATTTTATGGTTTTTCTTAAATTAATTTATATTTCATCAATATACATACAATTCTTTTGAAGTTATAAAAAAAAAAATGAATTTTTGAAAAAGTGAAATTTTGATCAAGTTATGGTGTTTGCACATGAGAGGTTTTAAAATTTACTTTTATAGCCAATTAAAAATTATTAATAAAAAATTAAGGAAAAATATTTTCATCAATATTTAGTGTGTTAGATAACTCCCTTTAAAATGGTTTACAAAAATTCATTTATTTGTGTCAAATTATGGTGTTCATACATGAGTGTGGTATAGTCTTGAAATAAGCATTTTGAAAAAGTGGTTTTTAAAGATCCATACCAAAAAAAATCTATAATATGGGCATACAAATAAAGTACATATTCAAAAATTTGATTTCAAGCACTACAATGTTTAGTTTTGAAGTTTATTTATATTCAATCTCTAAATGCCTCAAATTTTGACATCAATTGACAAGAAATTTCAAAAATAGGACAAACTCTTCCACTTTTTGCCCAAAAGTGAGACCCAACTTCTTGCACTTACCCTTGTGTTGAGATGGAGTTATCCAATGACCTTAAGAGAGACTATTAGTATTCATATTGGCCAAGTAAGATACATTCAACATTTACTTTATAATGTTAATCCTATGAACATAAAATTTAAGATTATTCTTTGGTTTCTATTGATTTGAAGATTTCATACAACCCACTTCCTGATTAGTGCCCCTAGCAAAAAGGTGTGAAGATTGGTATACATTTGCTTCTCTCTAGCTCTAGGGGATAGAGAATTATAAGGGTTTCAAAACCTTGTGAACTAGAGAAAATGGTCTTTCACAAGTTTAGATGAGACATTTTATGAGTTGAAATATGTTCAAGACCTCTATTACGCTTTGCTATCTCAACTAACATGCACTTTTTCCCAACATGCTTCCCCTCCTCTAGTTATGTGGTGAAGGTGTTGTAGTTTACTAATTCATTTCTAAAAGAGGGAATTTTTCAAAGAAATGACAACTAGCCCATCTCAACTTCAAATAGGAATTTTGTATTTAGGTGAGATTATTCTTCAAAGTAGTTGTTCCACTTTTAAAGACTTGGATAATAAGAAATGATTCTCGATACCCATTTGCAAACAATGCATCTTAGAATGTTAAATTTTGATGGGCTTCTCAAGGAAGTATTCCATTCTTAATTAATGCATGCCTCTAATTTTTTAGGTCTAGACATTGTTTATTTACAATAGGTTAAGTTTTTTTGTTTTTTTTTCATTGTTCTCAATGAAGTGTTGTGTTCTTTTTCCTTCTAGTAATTATTTTGTATAAACTATAAATAAAATCAAGGTGTCATTTTTATCTCTCCCCTTTATGGCATCAATGTTTAGCTAGCTAAGGATGTGACCCCACCAATCAAATATCTTGGGTTCTTTACAATATTAATAATCATTTATTTAGGGTTATTAATGCCTACTCTCTAAAGAATAAGCATTGTAATATATGAATACACTCCACATGACTTTACAATATTCAAACCCTCATCTTCTATGTACAGTGGCACACTATTTTATACACCATTAAAAAATATACAGATGCCAAAAACCCTCCAACTGTCTTCACTTGAAAATTGTTTAATATGATAAATTCAAGCAATTGATTTTGGAGCAACATTTCCCATTTCTTGTAGTAACAACAATTTTACAATCTTAATCAACTAGTATACCAAGTTTGTATGTAGGTTCTAATACCAAAGGTTGGAAATTCATTCTCTATCCAATTATGCAATCAAAGAATGACATATTAGGGTGGATTGATACAACATAAAATATAGAACTTATATGTAAAAATGAAATCAAGTTACCTTATTATGGAATTACTATGAATGGATACTTTTTATTTCAGATGTTATTCATATCATGGTTATGAACACTACCTCATGTGATCTTATGACAATAATAAATTACACATAATATTGTCATAAGATAGCATCAATAAACCATAAATTGACAACATAAAAGCATTGAACATAGAAGATGATTTATGTGGAAAAAATTCTGCAAATAAAAACTCTACAAGGAGGTAAACTAAGTATCCATTATCTTTGAGCAATATTACAATGTGTCACACACTTGAGTTCTCATCCTTGCCACTGGCTTGGCAACACCTATGTAACTATTAATAACCTCCTTTTTCCTCCCACTCATCCTTATTTTTTAAAGTACCTCTACATTCAATTATCCCTCCATATTTTTTCTTCCCCACGTGTTCTTATCCCTACTATTCTTAGAGTAGTTGGATGGTGATGAAGCAAGATTGAAATGTTTATTTATATAGACTAACAAAAGCTCGAAAACTACTAATAAAGTGTCCAAAGAAGGCTCTTCATTGCAATGATATGTAAACCTTCTATTACCTAAAAGGAAATTGAAAAGACATCAAACTTGAGCACTCACTTTCCCAGCTCCACCTTGGGCACCCCAACATGGATGATAAAAAATGTACATTAAATGCAATTATTGATAAAATACCAATAGACACATGTTAGTTCTTCTAAGAACCCACTTGGAAAATCCCAAAGCTCATAATTTCCTCTTCTTATGTCATTAATATTTCATTCTAAGAATCTACATGTATAAAAATAATATGAATTAATTATCTTCACAGCCCACCTTACCATTGAGAGTGGAACTTGTCATTGAGGCTTATGAATGTATTACAAGCAAAAATGACAATAAATATTACAAATTACTCATCCATTACACCCTAAGTACCTTGGAACACATTCCAAATATTTTGAAATCATGTCATATATGAATAAAAGGTAAATGGCATTGATTGCAAGCATCTATATAGGGACAAATGTTTTGTTGTAAGGTGTAAATCATAAGTGGTTTTGATTAATGAGGTTGAAAGAGGCAGTTTTAGTAGGGATGTTTATTTGCAATGTTGATTTTGATAGTTGATAATGAATGTTTGTAAATGGATCTTTCTAGATGGTTTAGGGTAGTGGACTAGATGTAGAAATTATGGTAATGTACAAATGTTGCTTCAATATTTACTTTGAATGTTCTAAGTACATTTCTAATTAATTAAAAAAATAAAGCATTATTACTAAGAAAAACAAAAGGCAAGGAAGATGACACCTTAATCATAACATTTTTGCACTTGAAAACATATATTGTAAATACACACATAGGAATCACAAACAAGGTGGGGTAGGGAGAATCTTTTAGTCGTCCATGTACCATCTAAATTCTCACCATGTTCTCATGCTTCAATAAGATACCTACAAAAGGAACCACCATCAATCCAAAAGCTCTTTAAACCCTCCAACATGCTACTAATGGAAGCAAAAAGGAACATTCCATGGTGAACCATATTAACTATCATTGAAACTTGCATCAATCTTTACATTAACACAAGAATCAAATCGAAATGATAACAAAGACTTTGAGTAACTACCTTATCCATACTATGTAGATCGAATAGAAACCACAAAAAATTGCAACTCATCCACAATATTCATACCTCATACAAGAGCATACCAACATAGATAAAGGAAGAAGAATAAAACCATGAGAGTACAAGCATTGAGGAATAAAAACATAACCATATAGAGAACTTGCAAATCAAACCATATCCTTGTTGCACACTAATATGCAGTAAGTTGTGTAATGTAAGATGTCATTGGCCTTTCCCACATTGAGAGGACAACAACATCTAACTTTCAACCCTGAGGCCAAAATAAGGTGTAAAGTGGGTTAGACAACATATGTGTGAAACATGTAGATACACATACAATAAAGGATTTAAGAGAAGAACAAACCTAAAAAAGACATGAGATGAAATTAATGTAGATCTAGAAAGCCTAATTATGATATTAAATCATAGGAGAAAAATAAGTGTGAAAGATTGGATTCGATGTAAGAAGTTCTTTTCTAAATTGTTAACCTAGGTTGATCAAACAAATACAAATCAACTAACATAATATAGTTAGTGATAATTGGATAATTGCACTCACTACTTTAAGAGAGTACCTACAAAGAGAATAAGACCATTCAATGTTGATTGTGAATGTGTAAATTTTTTCTATGATTGTAGAATTACATTGGATGCAATTTAAACACTTGCACCCTTTTCTCATTAGAATTCCTTTGGATCTATACTTCATCACAGACCAAGCTTGTGGATTTAAGTCAAGTCAATATTCTAAGTTTGTCCTTTTCTTTTAGATTCAACCTTGACTACAATACAATTCTTCTTTATTATTTGCCTGGATGGTTTTTTTCTTCTATACTTTTTATTAACATTTGAGAGTTAGTGAGGATTCTTATGTTGCCAAGAAAAATATGTACAAAAGTTTTAAAATTTTCAATAAAGGCCCTCAAAATGGTATATACAAATTCATTACTTAAAATTATGCACCGAATTCAAGTGTATGAGTTGCTCCTTCAATAATCTATAAGCATAAAAACTTAAATATGAATATTTGTGATGATCAATGAATATTCTTTTACAACAATCATTTCTACCAGTGTGAGTCTTTAAGCACTAGCACTCCTGCATGATATCAATTTTGGTGTGAGTGATCTTTGTTGACTTTTGTATTGAAATATGATTTCGAGTCATAAGGACACATAGCATTAAATTCGAAAAAATATATACTTGGTTGGGGTCTTATAGGCACCTGCTTCCTTAAAAATAGATCGGGTACCACTGAGAGTTTTTAGGAATATTTTAAAAAGGGAAGCAATCCCATGGATTCATATGTGAAACCATTTTAAAATATTACCTCCTATATTCAAAGAAGCTTGTTGTCTCATGAATTTTAAAAATTAAAATTATATTTCTTCAAAGATGTGTGTGGTGAGATTATTTCATTTTGGTAAGAAAATGAAGAGTAGATTGTTGACAAATGACAAAATTCTTCCCTAAACTGGTGGAGCTATTTCCAGCCCCACCCCATTTTCACACCCTTAAAATGAGAGCTAAAAAGTCAGAGCTCCTATTTTATAAGAAAAGATTCCAAATAAACTTTTAAAGCATGTTCCCATGCTACCACTTAGCTTATTTTGGCTAGTGGTTGCTCAACCTTTTTAGGAAATCATTGTGGGGCTAATGACCCCGTATATATATATATATATATATATATATATATATATATATATATATATATAGCTTGTTTATTTTTAAGCATGACATTTGAAATGTAAATTAATTAATTGAATAATAATTTTACAGACAAAAATAAGAAATAAAATCTTTAAAAATAAAAAGAAAAAGAGTTTGTGGAGCCACGTGGTGCCCCTCCTCTTTTCCTCTAGCTTAATTCGAACTACTAAATAATAGTTGCTCCACCAAAATAGCTAAAGATTCTAAATTATCTATTTTAACAATTTAAAATGTTCATGTGAACACTTATCTACTTAAATTTAAGCACAAAACAAACTTAAGAAGTTGCATGGGAATAGAAGGTTAGCCCCCCTTTAAAAAAAAATCATAGAGCCACCCACTCAACAAAAATAGAGTCCAAGCCCCTCCCATGGGACCTTTGCCTTAGTCAACTCAATGTGGAAAAACCAATAGGGTTTATTAATCAATATTTTAATTTGAACTCCCATGGAACCTTTGCTTTAGTCAACTCAATGTAGAGAAACCAATGGGGTTTATTGATCAATATTTTAATTTGAATTATATAAAGGCATATTTTATGTCAAGGATTGTGATGTCAACCTCATGACCATGGCAATAGTTGAACAACCATGTTTAGTTGTATTATGGTCATATTCAGATAGGTGTACAAGTGTTATAGATAAGATGTGTATATAGAAATATGTACATATAGATAAGATGTGTATATAGAAATATGTACATACAAAAATGGATTGTTAGACATATACAAAAACACCCCTTGATACATACAATATAACCAAATGAATAACAATAAAGATATATAGAAATACATAAAAGGGGGCTGACTGAAAGACAATATAAGTATGGATAAGAGTAAGAAAAACAAAGTCCTCCATATAAAACTTGTACATATATCAAAACATTTCTTTAAATACGCACAACTAAATAGAAACAAAAATTAGTGTACAATTCTTATTATTTATTAAGCCGATGGGCTTATATGTGAGAGCTTTGATCACAGTTTTTACAATTTTCTGCCGAAATATTGTTAGCCCCAACAATTTTTGGATTTTACAATGGATTTTCTAATACACAACATTTTTTAGAAATTTTTCTAAAAAACACTTTAATCTAGTCATAGAAACTTTCTAATTTTTTTTAAAAATTTTTTTAAAAGTTGATTTGCACAAATGATTAATGATAGTTTTAAATATTGTTTTTGAATGGCCTGAATGGAATCAACAAAAGTGTTAAAGAGATTTTCACGTTTTGTTTAATTTTTTTTTGGCTTTTTAGATAAGAGCAAGAATGAAGCAAGGTATTTGTTGAAGTGTGGAATGCTATGGGGATTTCATTGAAAGGTGAATATGCTATAAAATTTTCAAAATTTCCACTTTGCAATTGGATTAAAATCTCTATATTCATCTAAGTTATGCATTTTGATTCAAAAACATTATTTGAGGGCTTTTCCTAAATTGTGCATTTTGATTCGAATACATTATTTGAGGGTTTCTTTTCTTTTCTTACCCCAATTATATTATGGATAAATTTTTGAGTTGTTACATGCAAAAATATAATGATTGTCTTAGTAAGAGGCTTCTAGTCTGCATTTGGTGATTTCTTCCCTTTTTCTTTTTCACATTCTTGTTGGAACAAATATACATAATTTTAGGTGGACAATTTTGCATGGAGGTTCAAAGTACAGGGCCACTGAACAAGGCTTTGTGGTGAGACATGAAATATTTATAGAAAACTACAAGTTCTATTAATCCATTTTAAAAAGGCCTAGAGCTAATGATGCTATTGCTTATGTATAACATTTATGATTGAGCAACAAAAAATTCATTAGATTATATTTTTATGAACACTTCCATGTGGTTCTTGATAGTTGCATGGTTATTTGCTCCAATCTTGTTTAACCTATCAAGGTTTGAATGGAAAAGATTGTTGATGATTGAGAAGATTTGACCAAATGGATAAATAGTTGGGGCATCATTTGGTGTGCCTGTGAAAAAAATTTTGCAAATTTTGGTTGGATGAGGAACAATATCATCTTTTGTGCACTAGATTTCTCGACTAAATATTGGAGATTTTTTTTCCTTGCTTTTTAATTCAATGTGGTTGGATAAGGTTTTTCTTTGTGTACTAATGAGGTCGCAAAAATCATAAATATAAATAATATTTCCATATGAAATTATACATATATTATTTTGGTGACTTTTTATTCCATTTGGTCGAATAGTTTTTGCAATTAATTTGTTTATATAATGATGAATGTTTCAATCAAGTTATACATCTATATTAGTAACATTTTATTCTATTTGGTTGAATGAGATTTTTCAATGAATTTTGTAATATAACTTTTTTATTAATAATGTTTGTCAAAGGAAAAATACAGATTGCAAAAACTATACTTTCCTATCTAGTTGCATGTACAAAAACATGCCACTACTAGTTTAAATATATTAATTTAACTTTCTTATAATATGATGGAAAGATGCACTAAGAATTCTATGTCCAACAATGCTTGAAAAGGATAATTTATTAGAGCCCTAGGTCAAAGGTTCTACATGATCAGTATTTCAACTGATCCAAGCTTAAACAGCACATGAAGAGATCCAAAGAAGAGATCGTGCTCTTCTAATTTCTTCATGTCATCATAAGCCAGGGTTAAAGAGTCTCATCCTCCGCTATCTCCTTAACTAGAGTCCACAATCTGCACACGCACGTTGAGTTGCCGTGGAGTCCAATCTTGTAGAGTTTCTCTGGCATTTGCAAAACCAGCAAACTCTATAACTACTTTACAGGTCTATAAAGTGCTATAATACTTTATAGGTCTATGATTTCCATTTTAATGTACAGTCACGGATGCAGTTGCCGTGCCATCAAGTCCATAGCCGTTAGGGGCGAAAGAGAAACTCGAATCCTCCTGTTCTTTCTCATCCTCCTCGCCATCTGTGTTCCAAAGGAATGACGCGTATGCTGCATGAACATGACTGAAGCAAAAACCAAACAAATATAGCATTGTTTAAGAGATTCAAAATAGTATTGTTAACACACAAAAAAGGGAACATGAAACACTGCTTTTTGAAATTAATCACAAATTCCAACAATTTGATTGAGGTCTGCAACGTTATTTCAAGTAATAGACGTAAATGCTAATTCTATATTTAGAACGCAGGGTGAAACCGCTCAACATTGATATAAATAAGAAAAGATGTGGTTGCAGATGGAAAATGGAAAAACGGAACCAGGTGTAGCTACTGAATTTAATACTGGAGAAAATTCTACATTCACTGTTGTAGAAACTAATGTTGCTGTGTAGAACACTTTTTAATCTCTGTTATGTACAAAATGTACTATAATTTAGGAGGACCGAAGATGAGTTACTACTGGAGATGGGAAATCTTTGATACCATGTATTATGTAGCTGTATGTTAAGCATGCAATTTAAAAACAACTGTAGTAACTATTGACTGAGGAAAACATATTCATTTAGAAATTTATGCACAACCATTTTAAATCTCTACCAAGGCAAACTTTTCGTCCCTCAGTGGATATTTCATTGTATATACGAAAGGGCTCGGAGGCCAAGCAAATTTGTTAGGTTCCAACCCAGCTGGCAAGCCCGCATAACATGTCAAATCCCCTTTTGGGGAAAATAAACTTCAGAAATGGTAAATAATTACAAGCATCGAACTTCATTTTCCTACGATGTTCATCAACGTCACAATAATTAAGCATTTCATTTTAGACGGCTAAGCAATCAGTCAAAGAATGAGACGGCTAAGTTGGCCAGGAAGTTTACCTGTCTGTAGGAGCAGCCTGTACAGCTTGCTCAAAATAAGCATTGGCCCTTTCTTCATCACGGTGAAGTTCCCATATTAATTTGGCATACTGTGCTAAGATTTCTCCCTCACCAGGCTGAGCCAAGATTGCCCTCGCGTAATATTCCTCTGCCTTGGGGTAGTCACGCTTTGTCTGTCATTCAACCAAAATGTTCGCTTCAGTATCGAAGTTTTCAAGGATTGGGACCATAAAATTCAATTCAATGAAGACACAATAAACAGAGGAAGTCACAGAGAATGATATTCGAGGGAAAAGGAACTCAAATATGACCCACTGAATCTGCATCTGCTATACTCCGGGCTATGCTTATTAGGAGCCTATTGCAGTTTCAACAGATCTTCCGATCTTATTCATAAGAGATCAAGCTTTTGGGAGGAAATGTTGATAATGCGAAAATTAAGAAAAACAGAACAACTTTGACAATATATGAGGCGAATAACATTTTAAATCAGTTACTCGTGGATCAGCAAGCTCTCCAGTCTTAATTTTGCTACTACACGCATATCTGCTACTCCTGGATCAACTTTACACGCTAGCATGTTGACTCTTTAAATCAGTTAATGTAAATCTATCTCTTCTCCATAAATTTTAATCAAAATTGATTAAAAAAACTTCAGAAACATACAATTCAGACCAGTAACCTAAATAAACAATTGGATTCAAAATACTCCCATTAAAGAAGTGTAAAAGTGATAAAATCAAGCAAGCAATGGGACAAGGACTCCATGACGCTGAGAAAAAGAGCACAAGTCGGTTATAATAGCAATGATACTTATAGACGCAGATCAATATTATTGGCACAAAACTGTGTTGTAAGGTTTGAGGTTTTACAAATATGGAGAGAGAGAGAGGTTTATGTAATGAAGAAAGAAGTATTAATGATTTTGAGCAGAGGTTTTCAAAAATTCCTGTCAAAAAATTTAAATAATTGGAAAAAAATTGTGTTTGGTAATGAAATCTTACCTCGTACAGAAATTGGGCATAATTCCCCAAGATGAGAGCATTGGAAGGATTCTCCTCAAGTGTTTTCTGATAATGCTCCTCGATATTGTCAAATCCACTGTCTTTTCCATCTCCTTCGCCACCAGTGGAAGTCCCTTTATGAGTATAATTTCCACCCCCACCGCCCGTATCTGTTAAAGGCTCCATGACACCCATCCCGAGCCCCCTAGCCATGAACATTGGCTCTGTGGCCACCCTGTCTAGTTCGTCTCCAGATGTATCAACGCTTTTCAAACCGATTTTCCCCACGCCCTGATGTTCAAAGCTAAATCCTTGCATATTTGATTCGACCTTGTTAAAATCAGTAAAATTTTCCAATCCTTCATCTTCCTCTTCGTTCTCTTCATCATAATATGTGTTGAAGGATGGAACAGTTGCTAGATAAGGTAATTTCTTCTGTGCAGATCGCCTCCTAGACCATGACTGGAGATTATAGTCATCAGGATTGCCCTGCAAAAATGATTCGGCGGCTACCTTAGCTTGAGCGGAGGAACCTTTACTTAGCACGGTTTCCAGCTTACCTTCCGATTGGACTCGTCTGAGAGATGACACAGACTTTGCCCCTTTTTCAACGTCCAGTTCCACGGCATATGCGTCCAAGCTTCTTGAGTGCGAGTAACTGTGAGAAGGTGTACTGTGGAAACAAATCCGGCTTGCGTTTTCATGCAAGGGACTTATTTTCCCTACATTTTCCCTGGTGTTATCTGAATGAGGAAGGAGGGATCCCAAGATCGGTGTCGAGGAACTACGAAGCATCATTGCTCTTGAAATTCGAGCTTAACGGAGAACATACGAACTGAATTTGCAACGGATTGGAGAAATGTCAAGCTAGGGTTTGGTTAAACCTGCAAAAAAGAATTTGAAAGAATCAGCAAATTTCGAGCAGATATGCCTGCTGTAGCAAAATTAAGGCAGGAGAGTTAAACGAACGACGAATTGAGACGAATCAAGAAAATCTGAAGTAAGCAGAGTTACGCTTAACCAAATATTTATCTTAATCAAACCCAATGTTACAGTGATACAGAATAAAATGCAAATATTTAAGTAAATAAAGCAAAAGCAAACCCGAAAACGGAACCATTGCCGACGAGGACAAAAGTAGAATAATGCAAAAAAAGCAAAATAATGCAACGAATATTTCTGAGAACAGGTGCGGATTGTTAGTCATCAAAGAGCCTGATAATCTAATCTACAAAGTGCTCCAGAATTGGAATAATCGAATTACAGCCAAGCGTAGTTAGCCTATATAAAGAAAACTTCAAAACCAAATACTTTTCAACCTCACAAACTTTTCACCTAAACAAGTATTACACAAGCTGCTGTTAAATTGACATGATCAGAGCTAATTTATGGAAAATAATAAATTCTTCTAGAAAACACTTTTCTTAAAAAAGGAAACACTCTGTCGAGCGAAGCGAAACTGAATGCTAATAAAACCTAAAAATAAGCAATGAACGCAAAATTCTACCAAATGCTGGAAGTTCTAAAAATAAAAGTAAAGAGAGCAAAATCCTATGAAACGCGAAAAAAAACTGCTAAATGTTAAATAAATATAGCAAATAATCGCTGAAAAAGCAAAATCTGGCAAAAACCGTAAAATTAACCCAATAAAAGAAAAACCAGGCCAAACAGAGCAATTATTTCAACAAGACATGCACAAGATTCACAAAAAAGAAAAAAACAGATCAACAAAACTCCTTGATCAGCGAGAGAATCAAATGCCCTGGGGCCTGCGATTCAAAACATGACTAACCTACATTCCGCGAACTGGCACAGCCTCACTACAGATGAGTGAAGGCTAAGGCTAAGATTTCTTCAAACCAATCTAAGCAGAGGGTTCGAAATACCTCAAGTCCGCCGAAAGACGACTCCAATGCCTCAGATTCAATGAATGTCCACGATGAAATGCGAACTAAGGTGGCTAGATCAATGGAATCTACTCCATGAGCCTCCATTCAAAGCGCAATTTGTAGACAAAAGAGACATTGATATTTTCAAACGATTCCACATCATGGCCACGCAAATTTCCACGGCGCCTACAGACTCCCTAGTCTTAATTCCCGACAACAGTCGTCTTAAATTAATCTAAATTACCCTCCATCAAAAAAAAAATTAATCTAAATTTATGAAACCCTAAAAAATCTGATTTGAGGCTTTTCCAGCTGTAAACCATACCTTACCTGGGAATTGCAGAAACCAATTGCGTCCCCTCATTTCTCCACGCGTCAGCGTACCGTTGCCCGCTCCAATTAAGCTAAGATTTTTTTCCCCTTTTGTCACGTGTACCTATTTCTTTCGCTTAACCGTGGTTAGTTTATTGGCAAGCAGAACTCGGGAGTATTTGTCCGAGTTCAACCGCGGTTTGAGTGCCATATTCACCGGGAGAAAACGACAGGGTTTGACGCCTAATATGGCCATCAAAACTCTCCATCGTTGTTGGCGCTGCATGGGGCCTCACAAGCTTCGCATGTAGAAAAGTATATTTAAATAATAATAATAAAAAATTAAAAATTAAACTAGGTTGGGGAATTGGTGAATTTGTTATATATATATATATATATATATATATATATATATATATATATATATATATATATATATACACGGTTTGGAATTTTTTTTTAAAGTAATTAGTGTCATCTAGTAGCGCATCAAAGGTTTGAACAATAATATATGTTACTTAGGACATAATTGATTAATAATAATAATATAATAGTTTACTAACAAGTAGGATAGAACTTTCAAATAATACATCTCGCAAGTCATATATCATTAGTTAGTGACAAGCACTTGTCTTTGTAGGTAATATTGTAATAAAAGTGTGGTGTGTAATTGGTAGATGAATCATGGTAACAATTTAAAGGTGATTTTATTTTCTTAGTATTGTAATAAAAGTATTCGGTCTTTAGTTGACAAGTCAGTCATGGAAATGATTTAAAGATGTGTATTTGTCTTTAGCAATTATTTAAAGATGAGCATTTATCTTTGTAGTACCATGATAAAAAAATTGTTTTGTAGTTTGATAGATGAGTTGTGGCAATGAATTAAAAGAGGGCTAGATAACAATGGGGACATAAATAATTAGCTAAATTATTGCATGTTGGAGGTATCATGATACTATAGTGTTGAATAGAGTAAAACAAACTTGATTAGTTCATTAAAGTATTTGAAATCTTTTTTCTTTTAATTGATCAATATTAGATTTGATTGAGGAGATTCAATTTCATCAACATGAGATTTGATATGATGTCTTTTTGGTGACTAAAAAAAAAAAGTTGTACAACTGAAAAAAAACCAACAATTTTTCAGATGGATTTGAAGCCTAAGACAGGCATTGAGTGAAAACTCGCACTATATATCTTATTGACTAATTATAGTTGTCAGGGTACACCTTGACCTCGGGCCTGATTCATACTAAATGCAACTAGGATTGACATATTTGAAGCTTATTTTGTTCATTAGAATAAGTATTTGTTAATTATTGGTAAGTAAATAATTTGTGTAAAGAGTTTTTACATATAAAATAACATAAAACAAAATTGTAGATGCTAACAATATTCATATAAAATGAAATTGTTGATGCAAAAATTATACACATAATTATTCCCTCAATAGTCGACCCTTATTTATCATTTATTAACCTTCATGTATTATCTCATTTATATATTTATCATTTATTAATACATTCTTCCTACTATTTAATTAAATAGAAACTAGCTATTCAGTTAAATTTCTTATGTTCATCTCTTAAGTCAACTCTTTATTCCATCTCATTTTAGCATCTTAATCCTTTATCCCATATTAAACTATTATACATTTTAGAAATTGATTATTCTCCCATCATTCAACTCTATTCGTAAATAGAAACTTTGTTCACACAATTTTATATTAGAATAGTTTTAAAATTACTTATATAGAAACTATTTCAAAATTTAGGGTATTCCCCCAACTACCCTAATTACTTATCCAATTATAAACAAATTTGTTATATGTTTAGAGACTTGCTCATACAATACAAATATATCACAAAGGATATCAAAAAAGAATATTGAAACTTCCAAGAGAGTTAGCTATTGCAAATTAAAATCAACCAACTGATTTGTCAATATACTCAATGTCTCATCTTCAATTCTTTCATGATTAACTGAATCTTGATTAGTGTGACTAGGAATGAACTGATTCTCCTGCTCTACTTGATTTCTGGTGACCCGGCTGAGATAGTTTTCTTGTAGGTAAATGTTCAATCTTTCTTTTTCTTTCACGTTGAGTATATTAAAGAAGGATTCAAAGTATTGAATTGAATGAACATCTTCTTTGATAACACCATGGCTTCCTCCCAAATCAAAGTCGTGAATCTATCTTTAGGGACCTCCAAAACTATAGATGCCTATGATATGATATAGAAATGATTGAGTTTAATGTTAAACCCAGTAAGCTCCCTCATTTTGTGCTAGAAAATATCTTATTTTCTCCTGTTCCGAAAAAACCATAGGATTTCCATAGTAAGAACAAACCAGAACTTATTCAAACTCATGGTAAAAGGTTCAACGAATCCAATAAGAATGTCATGCCAAGTAATACCATTTTTACAATTCTAAATAGGAGGCTTACCAAGAAAGATAGACCATACTTCACAAGTAAATTTGCATTAAAAAAAAGGTGTTCAAAAGACTTAGGTCGACTACAGAAAGAAAAAACACCAAACTCAAGCCCTGGGGATTTCAATTTAGTCCCAACAAAAAGCTTCTTAAGTAGTAGGATCCATATGAAATAGACCTTCTTTGGTGTACATGGATAATGCTAAAATCAATAAGGATAAGGTGTCATCCATAGAAAGATCAACTAGAATTCTAACAGTGATTAATCTAATTACGAAAAAAATCATTATCTTTCATCACGTCATAAATACTTTTAGAAGAGCCATCAAAAAACAAATTATCATATTTCCATTTTAGTTGTTGATTGAATTGATTTGAATTTTAAAAAAATCCAAGGAAGACTAGCCCTGTGGATTTACAAATCAAAGTATATGTTTTATTTTGGGTGGTTGGAATGTTATATTTATCCTTAAGAATCTCCCAATCCCCTGGCCAATTATCAACCAATAAGTCTCTAATGCATCTAATGCCTTTTCATACCAAGCTTTAGTAGAGTAACAATTAGTTAAGGCATGGGGTTTGTCATGGAGATGAATGACCCAAAAAATAGTTATGTCAACAATATAAAATATAGGGAACCTACCAATAACATCCCTAGAGCAGAGCAGGGGTCTTATATGAGACCAAGCCTTCTAAATAGAAACAAAGATATTAGAACCAAAACACCTTAAGTTCAAATTGACCAAACAAAAGATCACGAAAAGGAATTTTTTTCTATTATTTTTCTTTTTTAACTTTAGAGTTGATGATGTTATTCTTAATTAGCACCTTCCATGGTTTGTTACCCTCATTACATGTTATGATCCATTTAGCAAAAACAACATTAACCTGTGCTTTTAGACCTCTGATGCCAAGCCCTCCTGCATTTTTAGGAGTGCAACACCAATTCCATTTCACTCAATGTCTCCCAATGTTTCCTAAACCATTAGACCACATAAATCTCGAAAAATTATTTTCAATTTATTAAACTGGTAGTTAGCAAATAACCAAGAAGGTGAATAATAAACTATATGAGAAGCAAGAACTTTTTGGACAACCAGAACTCTTCTTGCAAGAGAGAGCATATGAGTTTTACATTTCATATTTTATTCTATCTTTTTGTAAATCCATTGTCACATATATTTTCCAGAGGGTTCAATGGAAAAAGGGATACCTAAGTATCTGAGAATTCTTCTATGACCATACCATATCCACCCAATTTGAGAAATCCAATTAGGAGGCTGATCTGTCCACCCTAGCACAGTAGACTTGTGAGGGGAAATTTTTGATCCAAAGGCATAACAAAACACTTGTAGCCCTTTAATAACATTATCAAAATTATTCATCTCTAGTTACAAAAATAAAGAAGTATCATCAATAAATTGAGCATTTATGAGATCCTCATTATTAGTTGGAGTGGTGCCTTTAATGGGAGGGCCTAATTAAATGCTCTTGAAATATAAAACATATCATCCACTACAGTAAAAAAATAGCAGGGGGCAGTAGGGAGACCTTGCCTTATGGACCTCTAAAGAATAATGTGATATGAAAGTTCACCACTAACATCTATTATGGTAGAAGAATCCTTAAAAAGAATAGATATCCATCTAAAAAATTCAGCAGGGAAACCAAAGACCTCGAATTCCCAAAGAAAATGACCATTCAATCCTGTCATAAGCCTTCTCAAAGTCCAATAGAATCACACTTGCATTGTGGCTAGAGTGTTTAGCCCAGTGCAGAACTTCCCAACTAGTGATTAGATTCTCTAATATGTACCTTCCTTTTATAAATCTTATCTGGGTGATAGAGATAATTCTACTCATAATATTAGAAATTCTTCTAGCAAGAACCTTGGCAAGAATTTTGTAGAACAAATTCAATAGAGTAAATGGGTGCCCGTTTTTTTATTAAGGTCTTATCACCACTCTTTGTAAGAATTTTTATTATGTCTTTGTTAATCATAACACCCAAAGAACCACTATCAAAAGCATACTCATTCATAGAGATTAGTTCTTCACAAATCTAATTGATATTTTGCTTATAAAATTCAACTAGTAAACCATCAAATCCTAGAGATTGTTGATCTTAGATTGGTTTTGACAATTGAGTGTCAACACACTTAAGATATTTACTAAGTCCATCTCGAGCTAGTAATACATGTTGAGTATAATATGTATAGATGCCGAGTTGAAATGAGTGTCGAGTCACTTACGTGCCGAGTCACTCAAGTGCTGAGCAGATAGACCATGTCGATGATTCAAGTGCTAAGTAAGTAGTTGATGCTAAGCAATTTAGGTGTCGCACCAGAAACAAAACTATAGTATGTGTCGAGCATTAGTATTATCAAGTGCCAAGTAACACAGATTAGATCTAATTATTTGTGATGGCACAAACAACTATGTAAACCATTTTTATGTCGACTTATGGATAAATCTCGAAGCTTTGAAGATAAGGACAAATCTATTTGGATTCCCTATGCAACCAATCAGAAAATTAGAAGGGATTAAGTGGAAAAATGAATGAATCTCAGTCGTAGATTCATACCTAACCCTAAGCCACCAAAGTTTTTATAAAGAAGATGAAGCCCCATAATTTAGTATGTATGTATGTATGCAAGAAGAGAGTAGAGGAAGAGAAGGGGTGAATTGATCAGAAAGCATTCAAGGTGACTTAGTAGAGTGAAAGAATTGCAAAATTAGTTTACAAAATAGAGGATTGAAGACTCAGCATTGGCAAATCATATCAGAAAGGATTAAGAAGGATAGAATGGTGATCTAAAACCAACAAGTAAAATTTGTAAGTCATCAAATCAAACATTCTACTGTTACTTTCTAGCAACTGTATTAGTAGAGTGAAATCCTTTGGACTAAGGTTGACTTAACATTCATTATAAAATCCTTTAACAAGGTGACATTCCAAGTGAATGATCTAAATTCCTTTAACCAGGCACACGTCTAATAGGGTATTAAAATCCTTTAACATGGTGAGATTTAATAGTCTCTTGTAAGCCTTTAACAACGCAGGCCTTTCACAAGGAAAATCATGTTTTATGGTCAACTTATTGTAACCTTAATAGGTGACACTTTATTGTTGCAGTAGTAAAGAATTGTGGGTGTCATCCCCACCCCAGTTTTACCTTCTCATTTGGAGGCTTTCTGGGTAATCATATCAGGTGTCAAGTGTGTGTATGCTTATATGTTTTGATGCATTTTCTTTACATTTCATTTTAGTTTATTACATGCATCTAATGAATGGTATAAGAGTTTTAAGTGCTAAAGTTTGAACTTATGATTCACCCCCCCTCCCCCTTCTCAAAAGTATATGTTTTCCATTTGTAATTCCAACAATTGGTATCAGAGTCGAGTTCTCAGGAGGAGAAGCTTTATAGCTTGGAGAAAAGATCTTGAAATGGAAGTCTACAAGTTGGGAAAGACCATTGAAAACTAGGAGATTGAGATACATCTCATACTACATCAACTGAATGAAGCCAAAGATGCTTTGAAGAGTTCCCTGAAGAGAAGGAAAGAGATTGCTATAGCAAAAAAAGACACACAATACAAAGAGATTAACACCACAAAGTTCTTTGCATATGGTAACTCTAGTGAATTCGATGCAGAAATTGCAGATCTAATGGAAAAGAACATAGCACAAGCTGAAGAGATTAGAAATCTCAAGTTGGAACAAGAATCACAAGCTATACTATTGTGTGAGGTGACTGAACAAAAGAAGAAAGCTATAGAAGACAAGGCCATGATTGAAGAAGACAAAAGAATTTTGGCAAACAGATTGGAGGAAAAGTCAACAGAGCTATCTAGGATCTCAAACATGCAATTGGACACCTTAATCCAAATGATGAATGCTCATCATGAGTTGAATGTCAAAGACATTGAAATAACCACTTTGAAGTTGTAGAATGAACAGCTGCAGAATGACCTAAAAAGAGAAAAGAGATTTGCTGAAAGTTTCAACAAGCCAAATGAAGCCATCAAGTACTTTGAGCAAATACTGAAATCTCCTAGATCTAGTAGAGACACATCAGGAATGGGCTACATAAGCACTAAAGAAGGAGAATAATCCAAAGCTACTGAGGAAAGGAACAATAAGGTAAGAACTCTAAACCTACTTGTCATCATCGCAGTAGGAAAGGACATACAACTAATGTTTGCAGGAGTAAGAATGCAAGTCAGAATGCTAAGCCAAAAAACATGACTCATTGTCACATGCAACAAACAAGGTCATCAAGCACATGAATGTAGAACCAAAACCATGCATGCACCAAAATTTGAAGGACACTACCACAATTGTCAAAAGTATGGACACAGAGCCTTTGAATGTAGATCCAAGTCCACATGGTCATCAAGCAAGCCAACAAAGGTAAGAAGCTATGAAAACTCCTATAACTAGGATTATAATACAAGATATAGCTGTCATTATTGTTAGGAATGTGGACATATCCCTAAGAATTGCATTAGAACACATTTCAGTGGTAACTACAAGAGATGGTTGAGTCAAACCACATGTTTTAGTTGTCATAAGATTGGCCATATCAGCAAGAATTGTCCAACTAGGTCCAAGGCACCAAGTTCTGAATTTGACAAAGGTAAAGTCAATGTAGATGTTGAGCACATCAAGAATGAGATGGACAAGACATGGAAGAAGAAAGATGTTGGGAGTACATCAAATGCAAAAGGGATCGCTTCACCCAATTGGTCAAGTGGTCACACTTCATCAAACTAAGCAAAAGGAGGTATGTAGGACTGATATTTAAAATATTTTATCATACATCAGTTCCAAGAAGTATTAGTACTAAAAATATATATTAGCATAAATAAAGATGCAAGATAATAAGGAAAATCCAAGGTCAAATCTTCAAGTTCTCACATTTCTGCCCAGTATGAAAGGTCCACTTCAAATGTCAAGTAAATACTAGTGTGTGCCAAGCTGACAGTCGAAGTTAGTTGGAGTTGAGTCAGAAATAGCTGCTGAGTAGAGGTAAAATCAACGGATGTCAACTGAAACAAAAATCACACTGAAGCCAAGTTTTATAGTTGTACACAACTAAGCATTAATTGCAAAGTTTTGAAGGGTATATGGTTGATTTTCACCTATGTTTCATCACTACGAACTCAAAGCAAGAACGAGCATAGCGAAGAAGCAATCTACAAACCAGTTCCTTGCATGGATTATAGCAAAGATCAAGCACCAGTTCGTCGACTTTAAAGGTATTCTTCATTTGTTGAGCTACATAGTTTTATACTTGTTAAACCCTAGTTTTACGGTATGGCGTCTAGTTCAAAAATTGTGAAGGAAAAATAAATTTTTGAAGTTCGATTAGTCAGCAGGAGGTTAAACAACCAAATTTCAAGGCTATACTAGAAGTTGCCTATAAAAATGACCTAGCAGGAGTGTTATCCATGATCCTACCTAAGGTTATAATAGCTCAAGATGTAAGAAAGTGTTATAATTGCAAAGTAGGACCATAGGAGATATGGAAATAAGACAGACGTATGAAAAATTGTGTGAAAATGGAGTCCTAAAGGAAGAATTCAATATTGTAGAGAGAAAGGGTTTGATCCATGCCCTAGATTTTCCCACAGTTTTTAAAATAGAGTGGATTAAAAAGTTTTGAGCAGAATACATGATGGATGTATGTGGTTAGAGGGTGGACCCATTAAAATTTCAAAGAGAATTATCCATAGGGTTATTGGTTATCCAACCCTAGATCAACCCAAGACACTAAGAAGTGACTCCAAAGAGGCAATAGAGAAAAATTTAGGTGCAAAGTGGAACAAGCATGGTATGACCATTGACACCATTATCGAGCCTTTACTTGACTTTGTTGTTAGAGTTATTTCCCACAAATTCTATCAATCAAGCAGGCTAAATAGTATGCCCTGCATAGTAGTGGATGTTGGATACAAGATTGTTAAGAAAGATTCCACCTATGATCTTGCAGAACTTCAACTTCAATAGATAAATGAAAATCTTGGAGCTATTAGAAGGTCAAAGAGTGCTCAACACAAGTTTGGATCAATACTTGTATGTATGTTTTTCTATGTACAAAATGAGTTTCTATCTTTTGCCAAAGTAGGATGGAAGACAAATAGGTCAGTTGTTGTTCAAATTAATGAGTATATTGAGCAAATGGGAGACAATTTTGAGTCAATTGTGACAAGCTATTTTGAAGACTTTAAGAAGTCTATGAAGTAGAGGTTAAGGATTCTCATTTCCCTAGTTGAGCAATACTACATTGACATTTATTTCCTTGTAGATATTGATTACACTTACATCCAGGCTACAGTACCTAGGGTTAGATGGCCAAGGCCCCTAGGCTATGAAATAAATGTGGATGAAGCCTCAACTACCATCACTACACTCCTTGCTGAAGAAATTGACAAAAGTAGCAAGATATTTGGCAATTATGATGTTGTGAAGTCAAAGGTTGAGATGGAACTAAAGATAGCCTCTACTTTGAAAAAGAAGGACAAAATGGTAAGGAAACTGAAAGCCAAGTTTGGAGAAATGAAGAAGAAGATGAAGAGGAAGAAGAGATGCAAGGTCAAGAACCTTTAACTTTAACCCAAGGAATGGGTGAAGACCAAGAAGAAGAAGGTGTAGAGGAAGAAGAAGCCAAGGAATCACCAGTAAAGTTAGAGCCTAAAAAGAGAAAGGCTAAGGCATAGCCTGTAGCCAAACCTAAGGCAAAGAGGGCTACCAAGCCAAGCACAACAAAGCCAACAACAAGGGATAGTACAAGGGCCACTACTCAAAAGGCCAAAGAGTGGGAAAAGGAGAAAATAGAAGCAACTAAATAGAAGGGCCTAGTGCAAAAGCAATAAAGGAGAAAGTATGTTGCACAGCCTGAAACAGATGATGAAAAGACAGTCATAAGAAACAAGTCAGTTTAGGGTGGTAAGTCATGCACCTAAATCTAATCTTGAGAATATTTGTGATAATATTAAAGATAATGGAGATATGATAGGATTAAAGAACATTGATTTTGGAAAACTTGCTAGAGAAGAGAAAAATAAGGTAGAAGAGTCAGTGTATGACATGATGTCTAAGTTCAAGAATACTCCACTTGAAGCAGACAACACAATGCCCTAGGAGCTATACACCCTTGTAGAAAAGAAGTGGCATTATTGCTTAAACCTTAAAAAGAAAATAAGGGAATCAACCCTAGCCCAAGTGATGTTGAACCTAAAAAAGGGGCAAATTATCAAGGCAAATAAGAAGTATGGTAGTAGATTTGCACCCAAATACAGGGCATTCAACATTCTCCAGAACAACATTGAAGATGTTGTAAAGAAATCCACTCATATGTGGAAATTGATATATGGGTTAACAATTGTTAAAGCAGGAGAAGAGGATCCCTTTGAGGGAAGAAATAATGGAGAAGGAGAGGAAGAAAAGGAAGAGGAGATAGAAAAATAAAAAGAAGATACCAATGTGGAGGAGACACAAAATAAGAAAGATGAAATGGCCACAATTGAAAAGAAGCAAAAAGAATAGAATGTAGAAGACACAAAAATGCCAGCCATGAGCCCTCCACATGATACAAGCACACCTATAGAAACCATAACAGTAAAGGATGTTCCTGATAACTCACCTCAGAACATCAACCCATTAACTGCAAAGGATCTAAAGAAAATCCTTGACCAATCCACACTACAAGCCATATTGTGTGAGAATCCTGTATTGGTCAATGTTGAAGAGTTTCAAAATGCAGTAGCTGATATAACAAGGGATAAGGTAAATCCACAAGAACCACCTTCTACCATCCCTTTAGCTACTAGTAATCAAGCTCTAGTGCAAACATCAAATAATACATCTACAAAGGTTGACACTACTATAAAAGTTGGCATGGTTGAACAACAAACTCAGACTGTTAAAGAAGAGAAGGCTCCAGAAGCACAAACAGAACAGATAGAGGTATCTATACCTGAAACGCAAAAACAAGGAGCAGGTCATTTATTAATGATTGATCAAGACAAAAATGAAGAAAAGGACATACCAAAGGAGAAGGAGCATGAAGCCCTACAAATATTGGTAAATTTACCAACATCTGGCACTCCAACAAAAGTCCTTTAGAGGCCGAGCACTAATGCAATACCACTTCAAATTTCAGCACCAGGCTCTAGCTCATCCAAGGTTGCCAAGGTATTTCACTATGGAGATGTAATTTTAGATGAAGAAATAGTGATACCAAAATATGACTATGCAACCATGACACTAGAGAAAATAGGCATAATGCAAGAAGCCTTAGAAAAGAAGAAACAACAAGAAATAATCAGAAAAGAGTACAAACAAAGGCAAGCATTACAAGATATTAAAGACATCTTTTTAGATGCTTTTAGCTTGCAAACACCTAATGAATCTAAGACAATATTAGAACAATTATCATAAATTATGGAATAGGTGAATAATGAAGACCAGGAAGCCAATGTCAAACTTATGGAATGGTCTGAAAGAAAATTCCAAGGGAAAGTCAATGAGAAAATATCGAGTTATATAACACTCTCACAAATTAAATTGGCCACATAAATTGAGGAAGTGAAGAAGGTACTTGAGAACATATTCTCATTGTACAAAAAATTGTGTGATCCCACACTCTTCACACAAGAAACAGGCCATAAAATTATGAGTCTAGAGAACAATTTGAAATTATCAGGTATGCAATTACCTAGGAATCCAACTCAAAGTGAGAAGCATTTTCATTCATTGCTTCAAACACAAAGTCAACTAGTTGTGTTAACAGTAGAAGAGGCTAATATAAGAGCCAAGTTGACTAACATTCAAGCCTCCCTTACTCCTCATATGGAGATACTCCACAAGGAACTAGGATATGTAGAGACATTGATAAAGAAAGATCCAAATCTTTCAACATTAGATGGACTAGTTCACCTTGCAGCAGAGATAGCCATCCAAATAAAATCATTAGATGTTGCATTAGACAACTGGGATGTTGCTTTGAATATTATAATGCAAGTCCACAAGAACTTTTTGGACAAATACACCATTAGTGTATAGACCCTTTGACATAAGTGTCAAAAAGGGGGAGATAAATATAAAAGGGGGAGATAAATATGCAAGGGAGAGATAAACAAAATAGGAAGATAAACCAAAGGGGGAAAGCACACAAAAAAAAGCAAACAACAAAAGAGTAGAAATAGAGTATATATCAAATAAAAAGTATCAGTATTTTTGAAGCCAAAAGAGTACCAACAAAAGACAAATCTATGGAGAAATTTTGGATATAGAATAGGCACATTAACTCAGGGGGAGTTACAAAATTTTGATTTATATAAGTCTATTACAAAAAAATTTTAAAAAATAAAGTTTTGCGTATATTCCGAGCTGTGAATGTATTATACTCAAGGAGATTAGATCTGTTATATATAGTTAAGTGTTTTTGACACTCATGTCAAAGGGGGAGATTGTTGATCTCAAATTGGTTTTGACAATTGAGTGTCAACACACTTAAGATATTTACTAAGTTCATGTCGAGCTAGTAATACATGCCAAGTATAATATGTATAGATGCCGAGTTGAAATGAGTGTCGAATCACTTATGTGCCGAGTCACTCAAGTGTCGAGCAGATAGACCATGCCAAGTGATTCAAGTGCCGAGTAAGTAGTTGATGTCGAGTAATTCAATTGTTGAGCCAAAAACAAAACTACAGTATGTGTCGAACATCAGTATTGTCAAGTGTCAAGTAACACGAATTAGATCTAGTTGTTTGTGATGGCACAAACAACTATGTAAACCATTTTTATGTCAACTTATGGATAAATATTGAAGCATTGAAGATAAGGATGAATCTATTTGGATTCCATATGCAATCAACATGCAACCAATCAAAAAATTAGAAGGGATTAAGTGGAAAAATGAATGAATCTCAGTTGTAGATTCGTACCTAAGCCTAAGCCACCAAAATCTTTATAAGGAAGATGAAGCCCCATAATTCAGTATGTATGTATGTATGTATGTATGTATGTATGTATGCATGTGAGCGAAGAGTAGAAGGAAGAGAAGGGATGAATTGATAAGAAAGGATTCAAGGTGACTTAGCAGAGTGAAAGAATTGCAGAATCAGTTTACAAAATAGAGGATCGAAGACTCAGCATTGGCAAATCAGATCATAAAGGATTAAAAAGGATAGAATGGTGATCTGAAACCAAAAAGTTAAAGTTATAAGTCATTAGATCAAACATTCTACTGTTACTTTCTAACAATTTTATCAGCAAAGTGAAATCCTTTGGACTAAGGTTGACTTAATAGTCATTGTAAGATCCTTTAACAGGGTGACATTCCAAGTGAATGTTCTAAATTACTTTAACCAAGCACACTTCTAACATGGTGTTACAATCCTTTAGTAGAGTGAGATTTAATAGTCTTTTGTAAGCCTTTAATAGGGCAGGCCTTTCATAAAGCAGATCATGTTTTATGGTCAGCTTATTGTAACCTTAACAGGTGACACTTTATTGCTGGAGTAGTGAAGAATTGCAGGTGTCATCCCCACCCCAATTTTACTTTCTCATTTGGAGGGTTTCTGTGTATTCATATTAGGTGTCAAGTGTGTGTATGCTTATATGTTTTGATGCATTTTCTTTACATTTCATTTCAGTTTATTACATGCATCTAATGAATGGTATAAGAGTTTTAAGTGCTGAAGTTTGAACTTCTGATTCACCCCCAACCCCCCTCCCCCGCTTCTCAGAAGTGTATGTTTTCCATTTGCAATTCCAGCAGAGATTTACAATTTTTCATGCTATTAGTAACTTCTTCAATCTCACTAACTTCAATATTGGTATTCACTTAATTTGCTTCTTTAGATGAGATTTTTTTTAATAAGTTTGAGACATAAATTTAAGTCTTTTTTACCATGTGCTCTAAGGAAAACAAATCTTTATAGAATTTGAAAAAAGCCTTCAAAATATTTCATTGTTATCTTTTGTGATCCCATTGATAGCCATGATCTTATCAATCACTTCTTTTTGTGCTTGGTTCTAACAATGTTGAAAAAGTATTTGGATCCTCTATCCGCTTCTTGTAACCAATTCATTTTGGCCCTTTTTTTTGTCCATGAATCTCATAGTTCCAGTGTCTCCTTAACTTATTTTTAACACAGGCAAGCTTAACCTCCAATTTCTTATTTGGACCATTATCTTAAAAAAAAAATTTAGTATCAATTAGAGATTTATGACATTATATAATATGAGATTTCCTATCCATTGCTTTGTTTTTTTCTATTAAATTTTATTGGACTTTTTTTGAGATGGAACAACTCTTTATTCTTTAAATATATAAAATTATATTTCTTCCTTTCAATACTATTATTATAATGCTATGACAAATATCAAAGTGAGATAGTATCTCTTAATCAAGTGAGAGGAGTGAAAGTAGACAATAGGTAGATACCAAACTTTTCATATAATTTTATATATAAGATAACATAGATTGATCAATCTTGAGAATAGCATATTTGTACAAGAATGAGGAAACCCAAACACTACATGTATATAGAAGACTTAATGTATTCATGGTGCCCAAGCACTACAAGAAGATGGAAGACTTAGTTTATGTGTTCATTATGTCTTTGCAAAGATCAAAGGGCATACATAAGTATGTAGACATGGATCCATGTCCCTGATGGGGAGTGATTCTATTGTGGAGTCACATCCCACCGGGTACATGGCTCCTGTGATAAACAAGTAATTTACCTTAGACAAAACTGTCGACCAAACTCAGTCAATTATGCAATTAGTCGATCAAACCAGAATTTAGTCAATCAATGATACTTGGATTTATAATGGTATATATATATATATATATATATATATATATATATATATATATATATAGTTCACTCTAATATACCATATATCAAAATACCACTATAATATATTGAAAATATTATAATAATATATTACACAAATATAGTTATCTTTAAATAATATTTTTATCCTAATTGAACTAACACCATAACACTCCCTCTTAGTTTATAAGTATAAGTACATGTGAAAATAGAACACCGTTTGTAATATTTAGAAATCACATATCAAGGAAATATTTGATCAAAATATTTCCATTATATAATATCATATGGCTATTGGCCTATCAGAACATCATGTGATATTCACCAACTACTATTTTGATATATTAGGTAACATAAGAGCTAGCAAAATTCAATTGGTAAAATCCACCCTTTTGAATCTTCCTACATACGCACTGAATCTATTTGGGATTCCCTGCAAATATGCTCACATATTGAAGACGATCCAAAGATATTTTCTGTGGTCTAGTTTGGAGGAACACAAGAGATTTCCTCTCATTTCTTGGGACAATGTTTTCCTCTCTAAGCACTTTTGGGGCTTGGGAATCAGAAAATTGAGACCTTTCAATAAAGCTCTTCAAGCCAAACATATTTGGAGAATCTTTTCTAGCAAGGGGGAATTGGCGTGATATCATGGAAGATAAATACCTTTGTAGACCTTCCATTAGATACCTGTTCAATGAAAACACCAATCCCAAGGGCTCATGCATCTAGAATGGTATGCTTAAAGATAGAGATACAACTAAAAGAAAGGCGAAATAGAGAGTGGGAAATGGTATAGAGATTATGTTCTAGCAGGACAACTGGTTGTTTCAGGGGTCTCTCCTTAATCTTCCTACTTTTGACAAATGGGAAAATACTTACATCTAGAGGTTTGGCAGCAAAGTTAGTGACTACGAATTGGATAAAGAGTGGAGAGACCTTTCCTTAATCTTTGAGGAGCTAAAACGTTTGATGTTTATCCTTCACTTTATGATTTTGAATGAGGATGAGGACCAATTAGTGTAGGAGAACACTTCTTCTGGCATTTACTCGATGGATTCGGGGTACCAAGCTCAAATTAAGCAGGATTCCAAACTAATGTGGGCTAAGGCCTAGTACCCTAGCCTTATTCCTAAAATCAACATATTCTTTTGGCTTTTCATCCAGAATAGGGTTCTAATTATTGATAATCTCAGCAAAAAGGGTCTTTACATTCCTAATAGATGTGTCCTTTGCAAAAATTAGGTTGATACTGTGGATCACTTGTTTATTCATTTCTCTTTCACAAGAGAGGGTTGATCTTTTTTGAGCCAAGTTTTTGGGTTGAATTGGTGTGCCCCTACCACGATTATTGAATTCCTTAGGCAATGGGATGACTCATGGAAGGGCTCTGGTATTCAAGCCATTAGTAAAGGGGCTCTGCCTCACTTTGGTTGGGGAATATGGAAAGAATGCAATAACCACATTTTCAAGGAAGCAAGCCTCCCCACCAAGATAGTGTCGGGTAAAATTCTTAATGCCCATTTGGAAAACTTCCTTTTTTGCAAAGGATCTAACCCGTTTGTAGGAGCCACCAGGTGCAGTAATGACACACAAAAAAGAAGAGAGGAATGCCAATGGACTTTGACCCCTGTGGGATAGCACAAAGTGAATTTTGATGGGGTAGCTAAATGTAATCTGGGACAAGCTAGTAGTGGTGGGGTGATTTGGAATTGCTACGATTATGGCATAGCAGTGGTTACCTCCCCTCTGGGGCACCAAACCAATCACTTCGTTGAGGTGTGTGTTGCCCTTCAAACTACTATGTTGGCTAAAGATATTGGTGTTAAATGCCTTTGTCTTGAGGGGGACTCAAAAAACACCATAAAATGCCTAAGAGTTGAGCATCCTCTATCCTGGTCTATCAAGAATTTGGTAGAAGAAACCAAACAAATCCTACTCACTTTCAATAGGGTCTACATATCACATGAATATAGAGAGGTTAACTTGGTTATTGACTGGATGGCCAATGAGGTAGTTAAAAGGGACACATCTTACAGGTGGATTAATGGTGAGGAGCTTTCGATAGTAGCAAAAAGCATGATAGAGATTGAGAGAATCTAGGGGAGGACAGGAAATATTAAGTATTATTTAGAAAGGTAATGCTGTCAAAATAATATTAATTTTATTGAGAGCAAAGCACGAGCCAAATATGAGTTATCTTAATTGGGAGGCTTTTTGGTATGCTCTATGGGTGATTGGAAATCTTAATTAGTGTTGCATTCCCAAGAACAAAGGTAAGCCTTATTTCAGTGAGTTTATCATAATTTTGTTCTTTGATTTCAGAGGTTTCAAAGAATTACTACTATAAGAAACAAGATGGTGTATGAAAGGCATCATAGAGAACTAGAGGATGAAATAACAAAATCGAAAAGATGATCGAAGGTTTGGGAGAAACTACGCGAAGGTGGCATTTCCAATTTCATCAAGAAATTGTATGGTTAGAACCCTAAGGCTACTAATCTTATGGTCATGTCTCATAAAGATGGGAAAGTTAAGATTGATGGGGTTGATTTCTGGGTTAATGAAGTCATTATTGTGGAGGTCACTAGTTCCCCTACCAAGGGCATTAAATTCTTTAGGGACAAGAAATTTTCCCTCAATGCAGTGAAAGAATTTGCTAAGAATGCCAAGGAGATGAAAGATTTGGTGAAGATAGGAGTGTAATACAAACTAGATTCAATTAAAAAACTCTGGAGGTTTTTCCTAAGGGTGATTATTTCTTACATTACACTAGATACTAGGTATGATGGAATCTATACCCATCACTTTTTCATCCTCAACCACTTCAAGTATAGCACAAAAATCTCCATACCTTACTACCTCTTCTTCTCTGTTAATAAGAATATCATGGGTTATAAGAAGAAATTGTATGCTAACCCGATTTTCCATGAGGGCCTATTGTTAATAATTTATGAGCACTTCAAGGCTCAAATCCATGGCAAATCTATTGCCCACAAAGTGGAGTTCTCAAACGATACAGAAAGCTCCTATCACCCATCAAATATTAAGGATAGTAGGAGGCTCCACTTGGATGATGAAGAGGAGGTGGCCAAGATAATTAAAGATTTGAGCAAAAACAAGAAGAAAAAGACTAGGAAAGGCTCAACGGGTAAAATTTTCAAGTCTAAGGTTAATTCAGCTGAGGACTATAATGATGAGGATGAGGGGATGGATATGGAAGAGGAGAATGATGTGAAAGAGGATGGTACTAGCAAGGTCTCAGTTCGTAGGAAGGTGGAAAGCCCAGTAAAGAGAAGGGGAAATGAAATTGAAGCTGATTAGGATTTAAGCAAGGGTCAGGAGACCACTCTCAATGCCTAGGAGGTCAGAAATGAGGATTATGGCAAGGAGAAAACTACCATATCTTTCAGTTCCAAGGGTAGGAAAATGGTATGAAGGAACTTCAATTTTCAAACTGCATAAATGGGAATTGTTAGAGACATTATCTAGCCTAAGGTCTTAGAAGGAGATGATGGTAAAATCCATTTGGAGGAACTTATTGAACTGACAATGGTGGTTCTCAGCAACAATGCTAGGGAGGTGGAGATGAATCTCTTCAACAATGCCTGCAACAACATGGTGGATAAATTCTAGTCAATCAAGTGGATTTTCCACAAAATTGAAGAGTTAAAGAAAAAGTTACAAGGGGATGGAGAGGAAGGAAGGGGATGATGGGTCTGACAGAATTAGCATTTTGGAAACTAGGGTTATTGAGATGGAGAAGATAATGAACAGGATGGAGAGCACTCTTCACAATTCTACTACCCATAGTCTTAATATTATCAAAGGCTTAAATGATAATATCAAGCAAATGCAAGTGATGATGGAGGTTAGCATAGGTGAGAAAGTTGGCATAGATAATGAGGTAAACAAGGTTTCTAAAGAGGATGTCAACCCCCTGGATGAAAGTTCGACCAATAAATCAAGATCGAACAAGAGGAAGAGGAATATGGAGGACACTTCATATGTCAATCAGCTGATGACAGAATCAACAGAGACCATGGAAAAGCCTGAGCTCAAGACTACTTAGTTGGTCATAGAAACGATGCCTTGATTTGTTCTCTTGGCTTTTCTATTTTTTCCCCTTGGTTTTTTGTTTGGTTAGGCTTACTTGCTCCTTTAGAAGCTATTTTTTCTTAGGACTGGTTAGTGGCCTTCCTTGGCCTATAGTTTTTCATTGTTCTAATTTTTTCTCTGGACTCTAATTCAATCTTTTCTGTTTATTGTGGGGTTTCAAGCACCCGTTAAAACTCGTTTTACTTAATCAAAAACATAAGAAATGGCCTATCAAAACATCAATCAATTGATATTCACCAAGTACTAAGTAATGGCCTATCAAAACATCAACTAAATGATATTCACCAAGTACTCAATGTGATAATGGCATATCATAATATTAAGGCAAGATATTCACCAAGTAGCTATCATATATCTCTACAAACAACTTATAGATAGATAAAAAAATGACATCTAACACTTAGTTTTTGATTTACAAGATAAATCATTTCCTAATCTATTTCAACATTTACACAAAATGTATATCATTATTTAAGTTATTGTAAGATCATCGCCTTCCAACAAATTTTGCAAGAACAAGTGAAAATCACTTGAAAGTCCTCACTTTCTCATGATGCACACAAGTTTCATAAATTTATAACATTTATAATATATAATGTACAATAATTAATTATTCTAAGACATTTTAGAAATTATAATCATACCAAATTCCTTACGAAAGTGTTCTACCTTTGTTTTAGCAAGTGGTTTAAGAGTGTCTATAATCTGATTCTCTATATAATATATTTCAACTCGACCATATTCTTCTTAACCATGTCTCATATGTAGTGATATGGTATCTTAATGTGTTTTGACTTGTTATGAAAGATTGGATTTAGAGAGAGCTTGATGTAGTTCTAGTTATCACAATAGATAGTTGTAGGTTCTAGTGGCCTTCCAAACAATCCAACTAGAAGCTTCCTCAACAATACTACTTCTCAATATCCCATGGATGTTATTGTATATTTTGCTTCAATGGAGCTCTGAGCTATGGATGATTATTTTCGACTGAACCATGATCCCAAGGTAAAACAACAGCTAGAAGTATTTTCTAATCTAAAAAGTTTCTTTCCCAATCAGGGTATATATAACTACTTAGACTTAGTTTAATATTTGTGTCTCTTAAACAATATTCAGTTGTTCCATGAAGATATATGAGAATGTTTATTCCCACTACTAAATGGACTAACTTGGGTTCACACATGAACTGACTCAGTCTATTTACTACAAAACAAATGTAAGGTCTTGTATTCACTAAATACATTAAGGACCAAATAATTTGTCGATAGAGAGTGGGATCAGCATTTTCAAAGTCTATAGTTGCTTCTTTTAGTCTTTGTAAATTTGTTTCCATAGGAATCTTCATAGATTTTCTTCCATCATTCCATGTCACCTTAGTATATCTAGTGTATAATTATGTTTCCATACTTTTTGTCCTAGAAAATAGTGTAGTAATCCTAGATACTTCATGTTGAATTCAAATGCTAGATCTTGTTTACATTTGACAAGTAGGTGGTCTTCTCTTGTAATCAATAAGTCATCCACATATAGAACTAGAATCAACATATCCCCTTGTTGTATTTTAAAATATAGGTTAGGATATACATCATTTTTAGAGAACCCAAATTTAGTTAAATGGTGATCTATTCACTCATACCAAGCTCAAGAAGCTTGTTTTAGCCCATATGGTGCCTTCTTTGATTTAAATACATGTGAATGCTTATATGTACCATGTAAATCCTTTAGGTTTCTCAAGCTAAACTTCTTCTTCTATTTCTCTATTAACAAATGTGGCCTTGACATCCATTTGATGAATTTGTCAACCTTTAGAGGCAACAATACCTATTATAGTTCTAATAGAGGTATATTTGGTTACTACAGAAAAAGTTTTTGCATAAGTCTATTCCTTCCTTTTGAGAGAAACCCCTTACAACAAAACTAGCTTTGTGTTTGTCAATACTTTTGTTTGAGGCATGCTTGATTTTGAATAACCATTTGGAGGATATGACTAATTTGTTTTTTGGTCTAGGAACAATATCCCAAACGTCATTCTTGAGGATGGAGTTACATTCCTCTACCATGACATCTTTCTAGGTTTGTTGTTTCATGGCTTCTTTCACATTATAGCATTCTAAATTTTCAAGTTCACTCATGAGTGCAATATAGCTAGAGAATATATTTGGTCTTTTTATTTCTCTAATACATCTAGTAGGAGACTATTTTCTTCAATTAGCTTTCTGGACCATAGAGGTCTCTTCTTATTTTCTTTAGATATGTATGTCATATCCATGGGTTTTGAAGAGTTATCTTCTTAAATATGGTTCTCCCTCTAAATCTCAGGTAATAATTCTTCTTGGGTTTCTTCATTATTGGATTAATTTTCAACTTTGGATCTCTTGTAAGTAATATCTTCATCAAATACTACATTTCGACTCAATTTAATGTTTCATTGTCCACAGATGATTATACGATGTGCTTTAGAAGTATCACTATATCCTACGAATATTCCTCTTTTCTCTAAAGGTTCTAGTTTAGTTCTTTTCTCCTTAGGAATGTGAATATAGACATGGTACCTAGATATTATTAGATGACTAAGGTTAGGTTTCTTTCCATAAAATGCTTCTTCATGGGTTTTTTGTTCAAGACATTAGTGAGGACATCTATTTTGAATAAAGACAATAGTGTTAGAGGCTTCACCTCAAAGTTAAGTTTCTAGATTTTGATCGTGAAGAAAGGCTTTAGCTGCTTTGACTATAGTTATGTTCTTTCTTTCTGCTACCCCATTTTGTTGGGGATTGTAAAGAGCTAAAAACTCCCTCTTGATCCCAACACTTCTACAATAATTTAAAAAGATCTATGAAGTGTATTCTTTACTATTGTCAGTTTTTAGAATTTTAATTTTCTTTGTTGATATGTTTTCTACTAAAGCTTTGAATTCTTTGAATTTTATCAAAATATCTTTAGACTCTTTAAATTTTAGGAAATAAATCCATGTTTCTCTAGAGTGGTCATTAATAAAGATGATATAGTATAAATATCCTCCTAAGGAAGGAATAGAAATTAGCCCACATAAGTCAAAGTGGACAAGCTCTAAGGCTTCTTTGTTTTTGCTCTCATTGTTATGAAAACTAGTTTTATTGCTCTTCCCTAAAGCACAACCTTTATAGGTTCCTTCATGGTTGGGTTGGAGTTTGGGCAATCCTTTTACCATTTTCTCTAAGGATGGTAATCCTCAAAATTGAAGATGCCCTAGTCTCCTATGCCAGATTTCATTTTCTTTGATGGAATCATGAATTAGTGTTGAAGATGAGAATGACTTTAGTTTGTATATACATCCATTTCTAGAACCAATTTTGTGAGCATTTTTTATATTTGAGTTCTTAGGTTAGGCTAAGAATTTTTCCTCCATAAAGGTTACCATGTATCTATCATCTTCAAGTGTTGATATTGAGATCAAATTTCTCTTTATGCCAAGTACATATAGTAGATTAGTGAGTTAAGTGAGATTCATGACTTAAGATTTATAATACATGTCATGGTGCCTTTTACCTAGGTACCTAGTGTCATCTCCAATAGTTACATCATCAACATGGTCTTCCTCAATTGAATCTTATTGTTCTTTGAAACCAGTAATGTATCAGGACACTCCACTATCAATCACCCATGTATTTGATATGTTTGATACTTCACTAGATAGAGTTAAATAGAAAGAATCAGTTTCTAATTTTCTATTAGACTTGTTGACTTTAGGAAAGGAACCTTTTTTTTATAGGTAAAAGCCCATAAGCCCAAAGTTAGAAATAAATTTGATATCTATTTTTGTGAGGTATCCAAGATTAGGGATGGATAATTACCATTGATTAAAACTTAACTAATTTAATCATTTGATAGCAACTTTTTAACTTCCACATTTGTAGTTCTACTCTTTTTTTTTAATATCCTTATTGAAGTACATCTCAAAATAAAATAATCTAAGATCAAGTTGTTAGAAATGTAATTAATATATTTCCAAATACAAGTCAGTATTTTCTAATCTATTGTACGATTGAAATATGCTTTGGAAAACTATTTTGATTATCCATATTTATATTTTATTTTATTTTTCTTTTGATTGTTTTAGAACATCTATATTTAATCTTTAATAGATTATATCCGAAATAAACTATTATCCCTCTACAATTATTACTATCTAAGCACAATTGTCTATCTAATCATTGACATATCAATTTTATCTTATTAATATCTCTTCTCCATCCGCTCCTTTATTAGCAAGGGTATTTGCTTCTTTATTACCTTCTCTATAAATATGTTTGATGATTATTTCTTTGAAATTATTGACTAAATCTAAGGCATACTTCAAGTTTAGGTTTTGGGATTCAGTTAGGAGTTTTCCTTTTTATTAGCATATTTAAGATTTTTTTTAATATCCCTCTATAATCAATTTCTTAATTTTGATATCTCGACTAAGTGTTAAGCCTTCTATTAGGGTTTCTAATCCTGCTAGATTGTTAGACATTAATCCTAAGAGTTTGTCATGTTTAATTAGACATGGTCCCTTATCTGAATAAATTGTACATACTAGGCCTGTTGATCCTGGATTACCTCTAGAAGCCCCATCAAAATTTAATTTTGACCATACTATAGGAGGAGGTTCTCATTTACATTTTTCTTTCTAGCATTATTTTTATAGCATAAATCATTGGAGGATTTATTAGGTTAGACCAAAATTTTCGTATTTTTGAATCCTAGTCTAAAAAGGATCCTTCCTCATTTGAATTTTTGAGATTATTATTGGCTACCTCACTTATGTACACCTCTAATTTATTAAAGAAGGATGTTAGATCCATCTTTGTATTACAAAAAAATCTTTTGTTCCTTTCTTTCCATATTTCCCATAGAAGAATAGATGGAGATATTCTCCATATATCATTATAAACATTAGAACTACCATATCTCTGTTAAGTTTTTAGTTGCAGTTAGATTGATTCGATCATGAGATACATATTATTGATGGTAAATCATCATTAGATAAATATTCTAAAATATATATTATATTATATTATATATATATATATATATATATATATATATGATAATTAACTATGGAGACATGTCTTCTCCTCTCATATTTATGAGTCTTCAAATCTACATTTGGAAGACATCTATTAAATTGGCAATGTTAGTACATTTGCATAAAATGATCTATGTTACCCAACATGGTATCAGAGCCTAGTTTGAAAATGCATTGTAGGTGGGCAATATCTCTATAATTAGTGAGTTGTGTTAGGTAATTTCTTTGCTTGAGAAAACTAAAGGATGTTTGATCTCTACAAAATCAAACTAGTAGATTGATATACAATTAGCACGAGATGATATTAGAATGTCAACATGTGTATAGGCTTCGAAAAGCCAGTAAAATATTTGAGACACCTACCATGGAGCCTTTACCTACCCTCATAGTTAGTGCTTCAATCAGGTCCATCAAATATAAACTTCAAATCCTTCTATTTGATTGGGACACCTGATGCGTTCATTTTGAGTTTCATGTACAAATATGAATTTGTGGGTCTATGGCCTTGACATGTTGGTAGCACAAATTTTGTGCCTCATCCTGATGAGAGTTGTGTTGTGGAAGTAGAGAGAAACAAGGATCTCACTGTTGAAGCCTTAATAGAGAAACCACAAATACATGATATGTGTAAAGAAGCCAAGGGACATTGTGTTTGCAAAACTTTGTATGTCCCATATGAACAAACTGATGCACAACCTCTCCTAAATGTCATTATAGCATAATTTATTTTTAATTCTCTTACTTTGACTGAGGGAACTACTTCAAGATTAAGGCCAATGGAGAATTGTTAAGTGGAATGCTAGGGAGTTGTATTGCATCAAAAATAAGCTCCTACATTATTGATTGTGATTAATGGAACTTACAAAGGAGTTATCAAATGCCATGACGAAGAGAATTCCCTTAATGTGTTGGCCAAGTACGTAGTACTAATGAAGATTTTCTAACAGGTGCACATAAAAGCCCAGGACACAAACTCCTATAATGATCATATACGGTCAACAATGCTTGAATAATCTTTTAGATAAAAATGATATATGAAAATTAGAATTCATTAAAATACTCACCCAAAACTATTATTGAAATTATATCATCATAGAAGATATTCACGAGTGTGTAACTCTTGCCATCAGTCTCTATTATTAGGAAAACTACCGTGCTGACTATAGGTTGGCTCCCAAGAGATAGTGAAAAGTTGTGTAATCATATAAAGAAGAGATTATAATGGTCCATAAAATATCATACTGATGAAATCGAGCATTACATTGCCTTTTACTATTACTTTGGATAGTTGATCCATGCAAAAATCTGCGAAAAAGGCAAACTAATATGTTATAAGGAATAATAGAAGTATTCATTATTTATTGATACAAGCCACTACAACAATTGTGAAGGAGGGATGCATGGATTGTAATTATTCCATCGCAAGATGCCATGTCACCCCTTTAAGTATGAACAAGACCTACAACCATATATAGTGGAAGTTGCCAGCAAGGTGTCGAGTATTTGGGTCCACCTATAAGAAAGTAAATTAAGGTAAGTATACATGGTGTAATATGATTTTCTTTTTATTGTTTAAATTCCTTGCATTATTAATATGTAAGGGGAGAGAGAGATGTAACTATTTTGTAGTTATATTATAGTATAATTGAAAAAATAGGTGGTAACAAACATTATATAAAGTAAAAAATATTTCTAATAAATATTGGTATATTGAGAAAGCATCAAGGACATATATTTATTAATGAGAAAATAATAAATAAGAGAAATAGACTAAAATATTGAACAAATATTATATTTATCTATGTTATTGAAATGATCTTATATCATTATGGAAATTATTTATTATTGTGGTCTCACTTATTTGTTTTTATTTTTTATAAGAGTTATGTGCCTTGATCTTCTCCTCTGAGAATGTGTTCACAAGAAAAGAGGCATTCTGACACATTCATATGAAGGAGTAGATAGAGGATATGATTCAGTCAACCTTTAGTGATCTCAATTATATTAATTCAGAGGGAGTAAAGTATGTTGAGATGGATTCTTGAGTGATCAATAAAATATAGTAGTCAAGAGGAACAAAAAATAGGAATACATATTATATAGCTACTCATTGCAGATAAATAAAACACCAATCGCCTAATAAAAGATGACATCGATGTGAATAGTGGGGTTTTTAAAATGAGAGTAACACATTAGTTTCCTCATATTAAAGTAGTTGTGACACTTAAGAAGATTGTGAATAGGATTTGAAAAGAAAGTGTGTGGATACCAATGAAGGGCCCAGATTACCAAGTAAGAGGTTTGGAAAATGGGCAGTCAACTACAAAGGGCCCATGACATTGGATAAGGTGCAGATCAACATTGCAAATGGTCACAAGTGATTTTACCATGTCAAGATCATAAGGATCGATCACCAACCGAGAATTTTATTGCATGTGAGGGAGTTTGACATTTTGAGGGAGCCAAACATTTCATTAGACGAAACCTTGAAAGAGAGGGAGTAAATAGAGGAAACTTGTATTCCAAAGAGTAAAACATATATGTTCTCTTTAAAACCAAGGCAAACCCTACTACATATCAAAGTAAAAGGTGAGAAATATTCTACAAGGAAACTAAAAGGATCATTCATGGAAGCAGAACTTCAATACATCCCTCAAGATATGAATTACATAGAACAAAATTATCGCTCATTAGAATTGAGTATCATTAAATAGATATTATCACCCAACAATGTTGATGGAATGAGTCAAAAATGTACATTGTGGGGGGGAATAATAACTAATGTTTCATTCACATTGGTTGACAAATGTTTATACAAAGACATCATCTTATGTGATAGACCTTCATTGGAGCAACTTGTATCAAGAACATTAATGTGTAGATAAGTATTTATTATCCTTGAGTATTATATTTACTTGTTTATTGTAGCCTCTCTCTTATTTGTAATTCTACACATACTATAAGAATTATTTTCCTTGATCTTTTTCTTTGTATCTAAAGTTGATCTTGCAGGAAAAGAAGAATGACACATTAGGCAGCTTATGATAGTAGCTTAAAAGACGTTGTGATCAGATTGGATAAAGTGAGGCTCTTGAAGAAAATATCTTTGATGATTGAGATTATGAGTATCCTTCTACATTAAGAGGGAGTATGACACTTCTTTGAAGGAAATACAGGAGCTGAGAAGATTAATACTCAGAGGGAGTCTAGAAATACATGTGTGTGACTCCATGATTTTAATGAGCCTCATCATAGGGATGTATTGACTTATCACTAGAAAATCAAGATATTGATATCAGATTCATAGTGAGTCTAACAAGAATCCTTGGGGAAAGAGAGCCTCTAAGGGAGTAACTATTGGACCTGACTTCCTAGGATCATTGCTCAGGGGGAGAATTTTGAGGTGCAAACCTTTTTGAATGATATCTTCTCTATGAGGAGAAGTTCTAAGTTAAATTCCTTGTAATGCATTTTTCTCTATAAGAGAGAATTGAGGTGAAAGCCTATGTACCACCCTCTGACTTGGTTCATGGTGGTTACTAGTTTGCATATGATATATAATGAAAGGTGATTATCTTTCATTAACAAATATAAATAGAAGGTAACCATTCTAAGGTGACAATCTTATAAATGATGAACCTATTATCATGAAAAACTTCATGAAGTTGTTGTCTCAGAGTGCTAGAAGTCATGATAACGAATAGATAGAAGGTAACCATTGTAAGATGAGGATCTTATAAATGATAGACCTGTTATCATGACAAGACTTCATTGAGTTGTTGTTCTAGAGTGTTGGAAGTCATGATAATGAATGTATCATTATCAAACTTTGTTATCTTTTTGTCCTAGAGTGCTAAAAATCAGATAACTCATATCCTTCTAGGATATAACATATTCTTTTGGTAGGCATCAAGGATTTGATGCCAGTGCATATACCAAAAGAATATACATATGATGAATATCATATGATTAATATTTCTTGTTGAATAATACTTTAGATTATATTAAAAGATAACATCTAAGTTGATGGATTTATGTTAATATCCTTAAATATCATGTCATTCTAGGAATATCATACTGAGATGATATCTCTTCATATAATCAAGAGCATAATGTGTTCTATATCAATCCTCCTTGACTAAGAGGGAGTGTTAAGTTTGTAGTTGCAGATTGATTTGATCATGAGATACATTGTTGATGATAAATCATCATTAGATAGATATTCTTTTGTGTGTGTGTGTGTGTGTGTGTGTGTGTGTGTGTGTGTGTGTGTGTGTTTGTGTGTATTACATATATTATATTATATAATATATATATATAATACATATGATTATTTATATAATTAATATATTAACTAATTATAATTAACTATAAAGATCACATGTCTATTCATGAGACATGTCTTCTCCTCTCATATTTTTGAGTCTTCAAATCTACATTTGGAAGACATCAATTACATTGGAAATGTTAGTACATTTGGAGAAAATGATCTATGTTACTCAAAAATTTTGGCCAACTACTTAAAAATTTCATAAGATCATAATTCCAGTTTAATTTCTTACATAATGAGTACCAATATTCTTTAGCGAGTACAAGTAAACATTTGAAAAACAAGTGTTCAACAGTTTCAGATTCTTTTTCATAGAGAGGACATTGTGATGGTCCTTCAAAACCCATTTTAATAAACCTATCTATTGTTAAAATTCTCCTTTGAAGAGCTTCCCAAAGGAAGATGTCTGCTTTTGGAAGACATGCCGAATCCCATCATAAATTTAGAGGAATATGAATCTTATTCCATTATTTCAAGTTTATCATCTTTTCATACCATAATTTAACTTTATACTTTCCATCTTTTGATGCTCCCCAAATTAGTTTATCTTCCCTTTCTTTATGATTTATTTTTACTTTATTTAAAAATTGACTAAATATGTGTTTCTCCTGATATGATAGAGGGAATTCGTTTAAAGATTTCCATTGTCATTCTCCATATTCATTTCTGTTTATTTTAACTTTGTGATCACTCACATACTTACCCCATAGATTTTTCAAACATGTTTTATATTTAATTGTAGATTTGCACTATTTGGAGAAGGAATCCCATCGCATGAGTCCTCCTAAAGTAAAGCTTCCTATCCTAAACCAATATCCCAAGTTAGTTTTTTAGCTATTAAAGGCCGACAACTTAACATAAAGTTCCAAATTCTTGATCCTTTTGGCAAATTTATTGTTGTAAATGGAGATAAAGGATTACAGTTATTTAAATATTTATAATAAAAATCTTTGGGCCATCTACTGTTATATTCTTTAAACATTCTCCAAACAAGTTTAGCCCCTAATGCTTTATTTTTCCAACTCAAGTTTTTAATTCCTAAGCCTCCATGCTCTTTAGGGACCTACAAATTTTATCCCATTTTATCAAAGCTTATTTTTTCTTTTCTTCACTTCCTCGCCAATTTTTTTTTTAATTTTAAGGTCTAATTTCATTTTAACACCTTTGGGTAGTGGTAGACATGACGTATGATATATAAGAATAGTTGAAATAATTGTTGTAACGCCCCACTCGGGAACCCAAGAGAAATAAACCTAACATGTTATAATGTTTACTGAACTATATTTTTTTTGAAGTTTAAACAACATCAAGATAACATTAATGTGGAAGCAACATGAACATACACATCAAATACACATAATCAATTACAGATATAGTTTCAATTCCTCAATAGTTCCTTTACGTTGAGTCACATTTAATAATTTTAAATTAATTAGTTTAAGTTCCAAGTACAATGTCTCAAGATCATAAAGGAATAACAGATACATAATCGCATAAGCAATTGCATAAGTATAAACAATACAATGAAAGTACATCCACTAAATAACATCCACTGCACATGTCACAGGGTATGTGAGAATAGATACAATACATCATGATACATGATAACGTATATACATCATCTGAAAAGCAGTCTCTAAGATAAGAAATAAGAATGATAAAGGTACATCTTTTGCAACGAACATCCAACAGCTAGCAATGTGAGGGGAACCCAAATGGTAAGAAGGCACTACCTCCCGACCACGTGGTTACCTAGTCAGGCTTCCACTCCCACCGTGCAGGGAAGATAATGAACGATCCACATACGGCTATCAAACATAAAAAATTCCTAGGCATGGAACTCCTAAAGGCCACAACTATCTCAAAGGTAACACATGCTACTCAAGAAGATAAAATAATCCAAAAGTAAGACCACTCAATCCAATACCAACACCTCATAATCAAACATCAATCACAAACCAAGTATAAACCAAATACCAAAATCACAAGATAAAGTCAACAAAAGACAATCACCTCAAATCAAAAGTCACATGTCAAAAGTACATCATCATGAATCACCAATCATCATCAATGAAAGTAAATAACCATAATAAACACATCCGACAATAGATACACCACCAACAATAAGTACGCCACATCCAACAATAAGTACACCACTAGAGATACACAAATCTACAGAGTAGACTTAGGCTACATACTAGGGAGTGTCATCACATGGCTGCTTGAGTTACCCTGGACTGATCTTTAAATAGACCCCGGATCCTCAAGCATTGAGTTACCTTGGACTGGTTACTTTGAACCCCGGACCCTCAACATCACACATATGGAAACTAGAAAGCCCTCTCAAGAAGACGAGGCACTCATCTCATTCCCATCCTTAGTCTATACAAGCACTCAAGGTATGGGTAGATCAAAAATCTCTAACTTATCTTTTTAGTGTGTTTTCCCCCCAAAAGTTTTAATTACTAGATTATCACTTATTACATAACTTGCATTAGGTTACCCTGGCATTGACCACTTTGGGTCCCGGACCCCTATGCAAGCCACTCCCAAGTCACGTACCTAGACAACCTCTCCTAAGCACATAAAAACACAGTTGTGTCCCATACCACAACAACCCTAAAGATCAAACTCGATTCCTTAACAAGCAACCTGATAATAGGATGGCTCTCCCATCCAAGTACACATAAATGCTCCACAAAGTAAATCTCATAAATATAATCTCAATATGAATCACAAAACACATTATGACATCCAGCCATATAAATAGTAAAAAATAAATCTCACAAAAACCTCTGGTGTACCCTCTAGACTGGTCGACACCTAATCAACCTCAAAATCCAAAACCACAGACAGTACATGCAAATAATATAGTTTCATGGTTTGCATTTGATTTGAAAATACACAATAGAGTTACCAGTAGAGTTTTCAGTTTTAATTTATGATTTTCAATAATAAATTTTAATATTATATATATAATATTATACTTATTTAATTATATTAAATTTGTTTAAAATTATAATTAATGAATATTAACAAAGTTAGAGATTGTTAATTAATCTAGTTAAATTTTATTTAATGAGAATTAATTAATAATATAAGATGTTCAGTTAAGAGTCAAATGTATTTAATATTGATAAAAGTACTAGGTTATATCTTTAAGAATCAACAAATATTAATTTAATAATTTAAATAAATTATTCTTTGATTGTTTTTAGGAAATTGACTAAAAATCAATAAGGGTAAAATTCAAATTAAGAACGAGATAATTTGTATGGGTGATCTTTGAGACATATTTACTTAAAATTTATACTTTGTGTCTATTATGGTTATTTACTTTCATTGATGATGATTGGTGATTCATGATGATGTACTTTTGACATGTGACTTTTGACTTGAGGTGATTGTCTTTTGTTGACTTTATCTTGTGATTTTGGTATTTGGTCTATACTTGGTTTGTGATTGATGTTTGATTATGAGGTGTCGGTATTGGATTGAGTGGTCTTACTTTTGGATTATTTTATCTTCTTGAGTAGCATGTGTTACCTTTGAGATAATTGTGGCCTTTAAGAGTTTCATGCCTAGGAATGTTTTATGTTTGATAGCCGTATGTGGATTGTTCATTATCTTCCCTGCATGGTGGGAGTGGAAGCCTGACTAGGTAACCACATGGTCGGGAGGTAGCGCCTTCTTACCATTTGGGTTCCCCTCACATTGCTAGCTGTTGGATGTTCGTTGCAGAAGATGTACCTTTATCATTCTTATTTCTTATCTTAGAGACTTCTTTTCAGATGATGTATATACGTGATCATGTATCATGATTTATTGTATCTATTCTCACATACCCTGCGACATGTGCAGTGGATGTTATTTAGTGGATGTACTTTCATTGTATTGTTTATAATTATGCAATTTCTTATGTGATTATGTATCTATTATTCTTTTATGATCTTGAGACATTGTACTTGGAACTTAAACTAATTAATTTAAAATTATTAAATGTGACTCAACGTAAAGGAACTCTTGAGGAATTGAAACTATATCTGTAATTGATTATGTGTATTTGATGTGTATGTTCATGTTGCTTCCACATTAATGTTATCTTGATGTTGTTTAAACTTCAAAAAAAAAATAGTTCAGTAAACATTGCAACATGTTAGGTTTATTTCTCTTGGGTTCTCGAGCAGGGCGTTACAATTGCTTTGATCATAGTCATTCTCCCAGCTTTAGCTAACTATTTGCCTTACCAACTTCCCATTTTTTTATCTAATTTATATAATCATGTCCCAACCTTTACCTTCTCTAATACCCTTTTAAAGTTGAATCCCAAGATATTTACAAGGGAAGGTTCCTTTTCTATATCCCATAATTCTATAGATGTCTCTTTCCACTTCCTATTGTGTATTAATGAAGAAAGTTTCTAACTTATTGTCATTTACTTTTTGTCCTGAAGCATCCATGTAACTTTTTATTATTCACTTAAAATTTTGAGCTTCTTCCTTGGTAATTTCTCCTGGTAAAATAGTATCATCTACAAATTGTTGGTAGGTTATTTTAAGAACTTTTTCAATAGACATAATACCTATTATCTTCCTTTCTGTAGTGCCTACCCTCGTTCACATCTTTTCTGGACATATTGTTGTTGTTGTTATCAGACTATGATGGACTAGTTTTATGTTGATGGATTAGTGGTATTGTTTTGACACTATCAGATGTTATGTTATGGATTTAGTGTTTATGTGATGAGATCATTTAGACTTTACATTTCATGCATACATGATGATCATTATATTGTTTTCAGTTATTATTGATGATTAGTTGGATGGTTTATTATCTCATGTGTTTTATTATGAATACTTACCCCATACTTGCATGTCTATGGTGTGCATGTTTTCTTATTGTATGGTGTTTCTGATGTGGTTAAGGAAGGGAGTCGTAGTCACCTGCTTAGTCGGGATCTACATGATGCACCACTTCCTGCCATTGTTTGTTTAGCTTAGCATTATATATTGTATGTACATGCATGGTTTTTCTGCAGGTTGTAGGTACCGGGTATCGACTTCCCTGAATTGCCAGGATGAGCGTACCCTATTATACTATCTCAATGATAAGAGAAGGGAGATAAATTCTCAAGTCCAAATCCCAAACCTTTAAGCCGATTTTCCTAGTGAGGTAGGACAAGTATCTAGATATTTTACCCACCGAATGTGTCGAATGACATAATTCGTGATTTTTAACCTTTTAGACTGATTTTGAGTGATTTGCTCTATGATGGGTTTTTATATTTTATCTTGGAGGTCTATGGTGAATTTTCTATTAATTAAGTCTTAATAAATAGATTTAATTAATAAATTAATTATTTGAGAAAATTAATATAAAATATCATGGTCTTTGATATTTTGATTATTAATTAAATGGGAATTAATTGAGGGAAAAAGAAATTAAATAAAAGAAAATTAGAAATTAAAATTAACAATAATAATAAAATAATAATAAAGTAATAAATAAATAATAATAATAAAAGTTATAAAAAATTAAAATGAAAGTTATAAATATTTAAATGGAAATTATATAAAAGTGAATTGCAATTATAAGCTTGCATGAGAGTTAACACACTTTTCTATTTCTCATGTGTCAAAAACACGAAGGTTAGTGCATCAATTAAGCACATGGTGTCTACAACCCTATGATTCATCTAGAAGGTTGGAAAAGACCCATGCTTAGTTGGTGACACCTTCTAGCTGTTTCTAGAAGCACTCTAGATGTTTCCTGAGAGCTCTTTATATTCAGGCATTCCTAGAAGCTTAGACATAGCGTGGAGAGCTTTTGGAGCATTGGAGGATTCGAGAACTCTGAAGAAGGGAGCTTGCTCTGCTGGTTTTTTGAGGAAGAGCGAATTAGCATCAGAATCCGGGTAGATTCTTGTGATTTTACTTATGCTATTTCCGCATCTTGCATTCCCTGTCTTCTTCGTGTCTTCCATATGTCTTATGAGGATTTTCCTATTTTAATTGTATGCATTTTCATTATGGGTAGTTAAATTGATTTGAGAAACCTTATATGCATAGATCTAAAGAGATCACGGGGCTAGGGTTTAAATTTATAGCCAAATCCATTAGGAAATTAATTGAATGAATCTAGAGTGCAAATATTTTATAGGAAATTCTTAAATTGTGGATATAATTCCTTGTGGAAAAACATACATGTTTATATATTTGGATCCGCATACATATATACATATATATATATATATATATATATATATATATATATATAAACATATGTGTGTGTGTGTGTGTGTGTGTATTTATTATGAATGTATTGCAATATAAAATTTGAATATATATATATATATATATATGTACATATATATATATACATATATATATACATATATATATACATATTGATATATATATACATATGTATATATATAATTCACTGAATGATCGATTGTAAGTTGCAGTGGGGAAAACTTAATAAATCGTGACGTGATTCGTATTGCGAAACAGCGTTGAAACAATGTTTAAAAAATAATAATAATATTAAAATTTTCTTGGGCACGATTTGTACCCCATGCCTACGGAAGGCAGAGGCCTGTCGTCGCAGGTCTGCGATGACAGGGGTACTACGTACCCGTTATCGGCACAGTGCCTGCAACTGCAGGTACTGCGTACCGCAGCAAGGGTGGGGGGTCATATAATATTTCATTGCATTTAAAAAAAAAAAAATTTATGTTATACAAAATTGAATTTTCATTGTTAAATGATATTTCATATGTTATTTGAATATGAATTTTGGTTTTTCAATGTTGCATTGTTATTAAATTATTAAATGTTATATATATATATATATATATATATATATATATATATATATATATATATGTATGTATGTATGTATATAAGTATATATAAATTTATATACATTATCAATAATAAATAATTTCTATATTAAATTAATGTTTGGAATTTAAAGAGAAATTCTTTAATAACCAGATATTTTATAATGGTGAGCAAAATAGATTCAATATAATCTTTAGTTTGGAAAGATGAATATGGAAGGAATTTCAAATATTATTTTGAAAATGATGGGGGTCTAAATGGAAATATATAAGAGACATTTAGAACATTTAGAAAATTGAGTCTAATGGTTTTTGGGTAGAAACTTTTATCTACCAATACAAAAACATGGGTTAGGTTAAACGTGAAGTTTCTCCACTTGACAATTAAATTGGGAAACGTAAACCGAGACTTTTGCATCTAAATTTAAGTTGTAAGCTTGGCAAAATCAAAACATGTATTTGCATTGTGTATTCTTTATGCTATTGTTTTGGGTTTTGGGTTGACTAGTGTTGACCAATTATAGGACGTTTACCAGAGGCTTGGGAGTTATGTGATTGTGATATCATGATGATGTTTTAATCTCAATCTTTATAAACCCAACCATGGTTATGTGATGGAATGCTCTATGTATTGGATGTGATTATTGATTGTTATAGTTGAGATTTTTATGTATGAGACACTTGACTTAGCCATTATTTTTGGTCATCGATCAGTTATCCTTGGTTATTTTCTAGTCGCTATGATGGGACTATATTGTGGATTTATTCTTGATGATGTCATGTTGTGACATGTTTGACTCAACCATTTTTGGAGTCTTCGATCAGTATGATTGAGATATATTTGGTTATTGAGAACTATTGGATACTTGATTATCAATGATACTTCAGTTGCCAATAGAGAGTTGTTGTGTTCATGATTTTCTATGGATGATTGCTCATGGAGATTTGATGCTTTTATGCATATTTGATGATTTTATTATGGATTATCTTTTGATTTATGATTCCATGAGCATTAGGGTAGGATATCTGCATGTAGTGACGGGAAGTGGCTTGCAATGGGGGACGGGGCCCTAAGAGGCTACCAGGGTAACTCATTGTAAGTTAGATTAATAAGTGATAACATTCACACCTAATACTAACTAAATGAACCTAAAAAGATAAGTGTTTTGTTCTCGCCCATGCCTTGAGTGCTTGTACAGGCTAGGATGGGAGTAGTGAGAATGCATGGTTGCGACCTTGCATTTCGTAGTATGCCTCGTCAGTATAAAAGAATACTAGTGGCCGCATGAGATCAGTATGGACCCGTGGAGTTTAGCTAACTGCTAGGGTAACTTGTACGTGATAAATGTGATGAAACTTTCCCACTTGCATAGTAGGTTCCTACATGTCATTGTGTGCCTCTGGGGATTAGATGTCGGATTTTGTACTTGGAACCTTTGAGTTAGTATACTTTTAGGATTCCTGGACTTATAGAGATTTCTGCTATGTGATTTTGATAGCCTATTTGGGACTTGAGATTATCTCCTCAGCACGGTGGGAGTGGACCACTTAGGTACCACGTGGTCGGGTGGTAGTCTATTTTCCACTCTTATCATTTGAGATTCATTGAGACATCGTGGCTGATGCATCCTTCATGATGGTGGATATGTATCCTTTCATTGATGATTAGCATCTGTTAGATGATGTTATCTTATGCTTATATTTTCATGTTAGATTACTTTCTACATATGATGTTGTATATGTTAGGAGTGACATTCCTACTATGTTAATACCGATGATCTCTTTGGTGATTTGGAATGTTATGCATGGAGGGATGGCTAGGATCCACGATGGTCTAATGATGCTATTAACGGTTGGGAGGAAATGTGTACTTAGTTTATTATGTTTGATATTCATGATGGATGTATATGTCTTCTATGATGATGTATCATGTGATTATCTTTACTTTGATGTGTCATGGATTAGAATGGGATGATGTACCTTATTCTACATATGTATACTCTTTTGAGCTTGTCATACCTTGTGACATGTACAGTGGATGATTGAGTATTTGAAATGTAATGTATAAACATTGGACTTATCATTATTTCATGTGGATGTTGTACTAGATGGATTCACGAATGTAATTCAACGTTAAGGGATCTTAAAGAATGTAATCTGTTATGTATATTATGTTTATTTCAGATGGACATTACTATTACTTCCGTTATTGTGCATAAGTTATATGTGGTATTTACTTTCATGTTAGAAAAAAAATGCTACCAAACTTAGTGAAATTCTAGGTTAATTCTTTGGATCCCTTGGCGGGGCATTACACTTTCAACTTGAGCCTTTATTGTTGCTCTACCAAAATTTTATGTCCTAATTATAAAGAGGAAAGGTGAAATAGGGTCCCCTTGTCTGATCCCTCTAAGAATACTAAAAAAAACTTTAGAGGTGCCATTTATAAGGATAGATATTTTTGGAGTTGAAATATAATTTTCAATTAAGTTGATCCATTGACAAGAGAATCCAAAAGCTTCAAGAGTTTTACAGAGAAATCTCCAATCTACTTTATCGTAACTCATTTGAGTATCTAATTTTATTAGCATACAAGATTCCTTATTTGATTGTAAAGAGTGAAAATTTCTTAAATAATAATAATACCATTGAAGATTGACTTATTGTGAACAAAACTTGTATGTTCCTCTAAAATGAGTTTTGGGAGAACTTTTTAAAGTCTATTGGCTAACGCTTTTGAAAGAATCTTGTAAATTGTATTACATAAAGCTATGGGCCTAAAATCTCCTAGATCCTCATATTCTGATTTCTTTGGATTTAAAGCTACAAAGGTATTGTTAATTTATGTCAAAAGAGATCTAGAATTCCTATTTGCCTCAATTGCTTTCCAAAGATCACATCCTATGATATCCCAACACTTTTGAAAGAAAAAGGCTTGAAAACCATCTGGTCTTGGAGATTTATCCGGATCAAGTTGACAAGGGGCCTCTTTAACTTCTTCTTTAGTAAATTTCTTATTTAAGGTCTTATTATCTTCTAAAGTTATTAATTTAGGAATCCATCGTAACCTCTTATTTTGATCTATTAAATTTGAGGACTCATAATTATTGAGAATTTCAGTATAATATTTAACAAAAGTTTATGCTATCTCATTAGAGGTTTTTGTTACCCTACCTACATGATCCTTGATTTTTACTATTCTATTTATATTCCTTCTATTGATAGTACTATTATGGAAAAAAATTGTATTCCTATCTCTTTCTAACGTCCAAATTTTCCTTGATTTTTGTTTCCAAAATATTTCTTCTTTTTTTAGAATAATTTCTTGTTTAGCCAAAAAAAAAAATTCTTTGATAAATTTATCATTGTACATTCCCCCCTTGATAACTTCTTCATTTAAATTTCTTAGTTCCTCTTTGTTCTCTAATTTATCTTTTAAAATGCCATTAAAGTGTTCTTTATTCCATTTTTAAATTATTATTTTTAAAGATTTTAGTTTTAAAATAAAATAGAACATTCATAATCCTCTTCATTCCACCATTGCTTAATGCTATTGATAAAATCTTTGTCTAAAACCCATATTTTTCACATTTATAAGGATTTCTTAATGGTTTACATGCTTCACCTATTTCTAGCCTAATTGGATAATGATCAAAATTAAAAGAAATTAAGTTTCCTTTGAATATAAATCTATCCAATCTTTCTACTATATTACAAAAACCTGCTTGTCTATTATTCCAAGTGAAAGTTCCATTAGTTGTTGGGATATCTATATAAATTTCTTTTGTAAACCAATCTTTGAAGTCTAGCATAACCTAAGAAATTGTCTAGGTTCCACCTACTTTTTCTCCAAAGTCTAGGACAGCATCAAAATCTCCCCTAATAAAAATATTTTTTAAAGGATTTGTTTCTAGATAATTACTTATTTCATTCCATAGTTCTTTCTTATTCAATGTTGGAGTTGGTCCATTTACATTTATTGGAATAAATTGAGTTTCACTTTTAAAGATTTTAACTTTTCTCCCATCAAATTACTTCTTCAAATGAGTGGATTAAATTCTATCCTCCTAGGATCTCATATAATACATATCCCCCACAAAGGCCCTACTTGATACAACCAATTCTATTTTCCAAAACCCTAATTATCTTCTGAGTTTCTCTCCTTCTTCTTTATTAAGTTTTTTTCTTGAATTAAAATTATATAAAATCTAAATTATGACAAGTTATGCTTTAGTAAACTCTTTTTATTAGGGGCATTAAGATCCCTTATGTTCCAAGTTGTTAATTTCATGATTAAGTAGAAGGGAGCTTCCCCTTCCCTACATTTAGCATATTGTTAATCTTTTTTTGGTTGTCAGCGAAACCTGTAGCTTCTCTAAGTTTAGTTAAGGATTTTCTACCTCTTTTCATGTTTTTCTTACCACTTCTTTGATTATTGATTTCAAAGATTGACAATTTAATTCATTTATACTATCCTTCTCTTGTTGAAATACTAACAAATCCATACTCCCAAACTCTTCCTAGTTTTGACTTCTAAACTTATCCTTATATAATTTATCCAAACTCCCATTATCTAAGTCTTCTTCTTGATTTAATAGTTTGGATTCTTTTAAAAACATCTCAACCTTTATAGGAATAAAATTACAATTGTTAGTTCCTAATTCTTTGTTTCCTCTATGATTTGAAATAGAGTTTGGATCCTTTTTCTTGAGATTATAATGTTATTTTAAGGGTATTGAGATTAGATGAATATCTTCTCCTATCCTTACAACTATATCTAAATTTGACTCACTGGTACCCTTGATATTAATAGGATTATGAGTTTCTGTGTTAATCTATGGATCCTCATCTTTAGAATCTTCCTTATCGATTTCCATAATTATTTCAATTAACCAACTTTGTTCCTTTAATGCTTCTTCATTTTCTTCATTTTCTAAATTGGAATTAATTTCCTCAAGATTGTCTTCTTTATCTAAGCCAACTCCTTCCAGGATGTAATGCCCCGCCAAGGGATCCAAAGAATTTCACTAAGTTTGCCAAACAATTTTTTTTTTTAAACATGAAAGATAAACCATCCACATGATAGCAGAAGCAATAGCAACAATTCAAATGAAAGTAAACATAACAGGTCACATTCTTTAAGGATCCCTTAACGTTGAATCACATCTAATCATAACTTATTCATCTAACATCACATCCTTATGAAATAAAAATGATATATCCAATGTTCTTAAACATTATACAAGCATCCTTTTAGTAATTACATTTTAGTTTAGCTCAATCATCCACTGTACATGTTACAAGGTATGAAAGGCTTAAAAGAATAAACATTCATATAAATAAAGTACATCATCATCCAATATTAATCCATGATGCAATTAAAGTAAATGAAACCACATATCATACATCATCACATAAGATATAAACATCCATCATAAGAGATAACCATACATCACAAACATAAATAACTAAGTGCACGGTTCCTCCCAACCATAAATAGCATCATTAGACCATCGTGGATCCTAGCCATCCCTCCATGCGTAACATCCCAAAGCATCGAATAGATCATCGGTTATAAACATAGTAGGAATGTCACTCCTAAAACATACTACATCATATGCAGAAAATAATCCAACATGCAAAGTAAAGCATAAGATAACATCATCTAACATATGCAAATCATCAATGTAAGAAACATACCAGTAAATACATCCATCATAAGGTATATCATCAATCATAATGTTCCAAGAACATAATGAAGATAAATACCAACCAAGAATACTCCAGCCACGGTGTCTCAGACGGATCTCAAATGATAAGAGTGGAAAAACAATAACACCCGACTGCGTGGAACCTAAATGGTCCACTCCCACCGTGCTGAGGAGATAATCTCAAGTCCCAAACAGGCTATCAAAAAAACACATAGCTTAAATCTCCATAAGTCAAGGAATCCTAAAATTATACTAACTTAAAGGTTCCATCGTGCACAAAACCGACATCTACTTCCCAGGGGCACACAATGACATGTAGGAAACCTACTCTGCAAGCGGAAAAGTGTCATCGCATTTATCACATACAAGTTACCCTGGTAGTTAGCTAAACTCCATGGGTCCATACTGGTCTCATGCGGCCACTAGTATCCTCTCATACTGACGAGGCATACTACGAAATGCAAGGTCGCAACCATGCGTTCTCTCTACTCCCATCCTAGTCTGTACAAGCACTCAAGGCATGGGCGAGAACCAAAACAATTATCTTGTTAGGTTCATTTAATCCCATTTAGTGTGTTAATGTTATCACTTATCAACCAAACTTACAATGAGTTACTCTGGCAGCCACTTAGGGCCCTGGCCTCCATTGCAAGCCACTTCCCGACACTACAAGTAGATAACCTACCCTAAGCTCATGGAATCATAAATCACCACAGTCCTATACAAGCAACTGGAAAGAAAATCTAAAAGATAATCCATAAAAAGAATCATCAAATATCCATGGTAAAATCATCAAATATCCACAATAAGATTCATCAAATCTCCATGAGAATCTGAAAAGCATCCATAGAAAATCATGACCACAATAGTTCTCTATTGGCAATTGAAGGCGTCACTGATAATCATAAGTATCCATTGGTTCTCAATAACCAAAATATATCTTAAAATAAATCACCATATCCATTGGTTCTCAACAAGCAACTAAGAATATCTCATAATCATACTGATCGAAGACTCCAAAATCATTGAGTCAAAACATGTCACAACATGACATCATCAAGAAATAAATCAACATTTCAGTCCCATCATGGCGACTAGAAAATAAACTAAGGATAACTGATTGATGGCTCAAAAATGATTAGCTCAAGTGTCTCATACACATACATCTCAACTTCACACATGAAGACTGATAAACAATAACAATCAGTAAATACAAACATTTCATAGAGCATATGATCACATTACCATGGTTGGGTTTTTTAAGATCGAGACCAAATAAGATCAACATGCCATCAAATCTCATAACCCCTGAGCCTCTGGTAACAACCTAGGATTGGTCAACACTAGTCAACCCAAATCAAGAAGCATAGAGAATACACGATGCAAACACATGTTTTGGTTTACTAATATCACATACTTGAATTAAGTGTAGAGGTTTCCAGTTTTCATTTCAAGTATACTTCAAGTGTATAAGATTTACCATTTGACCTACACGTCAACCAATTTGTTTCCCCGATAGCATTATCCTTCCATTATTTAAAATAATATTCTAAGAAAAGCTTAAGGATAAATACTTTACTCATTAATATGATCATCATTGATCCTTAATTAACTTGTTCTCTTTATTTAACTATGATCCATATTCTAATTGATTAACTCTTTTTTAATGTTACTTCAACTTTTCAACATAGACCAAGGATCATTATTCGTTAAAATATAAGAGAGCCAATTATCAATCTTCGAATAAAAATATTATAACTTTATTAAAATGATCAATTAAATCAATCAATTAACATAGGTACACAATCCATGACCTTTTTACATTCTAATAGTTCTAAATTAAATAATACTAAGTCTCATCATAACAATATTTAAAGTCATTATTCAAGTCATGAGAGTACGACTTGCCAGCTTTGATGTAAATACTTATCAACTTCACTAAAAGAATCGATATTAGCATATCAACTAAAACTCCATTACATAATTTAATTATTAATTTAATTTAATTAACTCTATTTAATTAATTTAATTAATAATTACATAACCATATCTGTGACCCAATGAATAACTAGCCATAATGTGTAAGTTAAAGGTCAACCATAATCCGATACACAAATATTCATATTCATAGTTCAATAATAATAACTTGTTAATATTTAATAACAAGCTATATTGGAAATCTTATTAATAAAACTATAATAACCACATTCGTCTTTCTTGAATGAATACTAATATTCCCTTAACAAATTCGTATTATCGATAATCATTTCAAATAAGACTCTATCCCACAACTTAATTATTAATATCAATTCAATGAACATTCATTAACAATCAACTATACTCCAAATCCAAAAATTAATATCTTTTACAAAACTTCAATCATTAAATAATCTCTACTAGATTAACTCTAATCAAATTATTTGGTAACTATTTAAATCATTTATATTATTATTTATTAATAGTTTGTTAGACCCAACAAACATTAATAAATAATAAACTTATCAAAACTATTATTAACTGATCTAGAGAACCTTCCATAAACTTCCTTAGTTAATATTTAACTAACTCTTAACACCATTAAGGTATATCAATAATTTATTTAATAATACATAACGTATTCAAATCGTAGCAATGTTGTTGTAATGCAACAATGACTCCTTGTCAATTAGATCTTAGATCCCATATTATTACATTCTCTTAATTTAAATAATCATCATTGAACATCTTTACATAATATATATTACCGTCTCTTAATTATATATTAAATAATATTTAATATACATTAAATAATTAATATTAAAAGTCAACCATTAGACTCAATTTTCTAATTGTTCTAATAATATTTTGTTTGTATAAACGGTGTTTGAAAAAGACCCCTATCAATTCCAATAATCAAATAGCAATTCTAATGAACCCAATATTATCAAAACAATGATTGCATAATTCAAAACTTTGATTTATAATTTCAAAAGCCCCAAACATAATTGATGACTTAAATATTTAACTCATTCTAATAAAATTCTAACTATATCACTTATTTGAATTTTAATTGCCTAATAATTAATTACACTTCTTCTACTATTAACTAATATTAATTAAATTAAATTTAATGAGATTAGTTAATAAATTATATAAAACTAATGCCTAGTAATAAGAGTCTATTCAAACCTGCTGTAGTGGCTGAACAGAAAGCTTATGCGACAAGAAGTCTAGCGGCGACAAGAAGATAACATACAGAACTATAAATCCAGAATCGCATCGCGACAAGAAGTCTAGTGGCGACAGGAGGATAGCATACAAAACTATAAATCCAGAATCGCATCGTGACAGGAAGTCTAGTGGTGATAGGAGGATAGCATACAAAACTATAAATCCAAAATCGCGACAAGAAGACTAGCAACGATAGGAAAATAGCATATAGAACTATAAACATTCACATATATATGTATATATATACATTTATGCAAATTAGTATTTTCAAAGAGAACATATATTTACTTTTACACCAGAAGGGCTTTCATTTCAATGAATTAATGATGTAATTATTCTCTAAATTTATCCATTAATTTTTCTAATAGGTTTGACTGTAGATTTAGAAACCCTTTTCAAATCTATTTATCAATTTGATTCTAATTCAAACCCAAACCCGATTTAGATCTAATTCTTTCTCATTTGGAACTAAGGTTTTTTATTGTTTTCTTTGCAACCAAATAGATACATATCTAGATTCCAATTTCAAGATTAAGGATTCATTCATGGAGTGTATTCAGACACATATAATAGACAGGATGAAGACAGGAAGAGAGATAGTGCAAAGAGAATATGTGAATATCACAAGTGCACCTAGACACTAATGCTAATTTGCCATGCCTCAGAAGTCCATAGAAAACCCCTTCCTTCTCCATCAATTCGCAATTCCTCCAAGATCCAAGCCAACCGAAAATCTCCAAGTGACTAGAAGTGCTAGAAGAAGCATAGAAGCATATAGAATCATATGAGCATGTAGAAGCATATGAGCATGTAGAAACATATGAGCATGGAGAATCATATGAGCATGTAGAAATATATGAGCATGTATAAGCATATGAGCTTCTCAAATGCATATAAGCTTTGAAGCTTCCATTTTAGCTTGTCCAAACACACTAGGAGAGCCTCTATTTAAAGGCTTGTAAGATGCATCTAGAATGTCTCTAGAAACAACTAGAAGATAAGCATTACAACTAAGCATGAGTCTACTCCAACTTTCTAGATGAGTCTTAAGGTTGTAGACACCATGTGCTCAAATAAAATGCTAACTCATAAGTGTAGACCACTTATGCATTCTTGGAGTGCAAACTCCTATGTTGTCTACATGACAACTCCCGAGAATTTGCAAACTCCTATGTGAGCAAATATTAAAATAATGCACAATAATTAATATAATATTTATTTTACTCTTTCCAAATTAATTTATTTATTTATTAAATCTCATGCACTAACTTTAATAATTCCACTTTTCAATATTTATATTTTAATCACATGAAATCTAGAATCTTTTAATAATTTTAAATATATTTTCCACTTGTAAATTCATTTTCAAAATTTAATTGCTAAAATATTTATTAGCTTTAATAATAATATTATTTAGTCATTTATTTAAAAATGAACTCCAAATATATTATTATTAAAATAAATATTGTCACATTTCTTATAACTTTTATTTTCAAATTTAATTATTTTGTTTAATTAATTTTTTAATTAGTTAAATAAAATAAATATTAAAATATCATAATAATTTTGTAAGGAAACTTGGCAACAAAGAATATAACCGTTTCCACATAACCCATAATAAATTTAAAATAAACACGGAATTAAAATCCATATGCAAGAGAATAGACAACATACCCACAAAATTGTGACACAAGATATACCCTAGGAAACCCTCATTGAGGGAAAAAACCCAGCCTCCAAAAAATCCATCATCATGTATTATTCAGCAAAAAATACCATTGCCATACAACCATGGAAGCCTTCATGACCATAGCCACAACCGAGCAAACTATGTGAACAAGCATGAATCCACACATCCCATGCCATGCTTTCAACCTTCACAAATGCTCCCTTGGCTAACTTGTCAAGCCTTGTCCCGCTCGACTCTTGCCTTTTGTCTTCTCCTTGTCACTCTCTCTCCTACAACAACTACCCTTGTGGCTGCTTATATAGTAGCAAGTCCCACAAAACCACCAAGTGGTATTACATAAACCATGTGCTAAAACCATGTGCTACCTAACCCACTGACCCCACATTTAATATTGGGCATTTAATTCTTTTCCCCAATATTAAATAATTACATAAAATATTTTCACAATGTTACAATACAAATTATCAAGAATATTTCATGGAAATCTTTACATGTTGCATGTCCATCTAGGCACAACATTACATAATAAAAAATAAAATAATAAAATAACAATATTATGCAATGTGTGCAACACCCATTATCTCAACAATCTCTCACTTGTTGTATACATTGCATAGGGTCAAGCCGTAGCCACATAAATGAACAAGGGAACAATCCCTCCCAGCACATCCACCATCATGGATCAAAATACACCAAGTGCTCTATCCTGGTACCCGTAACAAAAAATCAAAGTATCCAGCATCTCAAACATGAATGATCTCACCTCCTATTATGCCACTGCCACTGGACATACATAGAAGCCATCCAAAGAGAAAACCACCCAACCTGTCACATTAGAAGATCATAAAATCCTGTACCAACTGAAATTCCAAGCACAAAAAAATTGATCCAAAGGTAATCACATGTATCCGTAGTTGTCAAAATATCCATAGCTGAAATAGCACCCACAACAAGTGCTAAACCCATCCAACTATCCATACCTCAAAGGTATAACAAGTGAATCTCATATCACCGACATATCCAATCTACGACCTGCAATCACAAGCCTCAAGAGCAATACCTGCCACATATATACCAAGAAGCTCCCACTGCAAAAGATAATGTCAAATCTATAACCAATCCACTCACAACATCTCAAAGAAGTGAATCCATGTAGTATCAAAGAAATCCACAATACATAAACTGATATCCTGCAAGAACAACTCTCATAACAAGTCTCCAATGCTCTCCCAAGTTCACCACAACCAACAGAGGAAAGAGAAAGAAATAACCATGTCATCTCTCACATGACATACATGAGCACAAACCAGTGATCACAATCTCTAACCAATCTCAAATCCAATGTAGGCAAAATTGAACATCCAGGAAGATAACCAAAATCGGAGAAACCATGCAAATCAAACCTGTATCATGTCCTTCTACACACACCTCTAGATGTAAACTGTGCAAGTATGATCTCCTCCATAAAACCCCAACAAGAAGCCTCAACAACACCCAAACCATACCATATAACTAATCATGGATGTAAGCCTCTCACAAAAAGATCAAACTCAATAAACCATTCCTAAATCAAGGAATAACCATTCCTAATCCAAAGAATATGCCCAATATAAAACTATTTCCCAAACTCAACCAGCATAACAACATATGCACATGGAGATAACCAATGCTAAACCATCTCTCAAATGAACCCTCTAGAACTAACTCATGTACCATAGCTCAAGATCCATATCCATGAAAGACAAGCATAAATATAATGCAATTGAGAGAAACAATGGGCTATACCTCTCAAGTAGCAAACCACCGAGTAGACCAAGAGTGGGGAATGAGAATGCTCATCAAGATACCCAAGTCTCCAATCAAGACTCATCTAAGAACAATCTCCTCTCAAGTCCATATCAGGTGACTGCCCCTTGGACTTCCTGCTGAAACCATCAACCGTCCCAACAAATACTTCTCTAATCCAAGAGAAATCAGTGTCACCACCGTCTCTAAGTATCCATGAGCACCTGTAACCAATCAATCCATGCCAACTCTAAATGCAACATAGCAATATCAAGAAGTATCCAGCTTATGATCAATGTACTCAATACCAAGAAACTAAACCAAGATCAATGTCAAAGTTTCAACCATGGCCTCAAGAACATAAACATGACAACATGATCTTACCATCTCAACTAAAGAGATAACATGCTCCATATGAACACACTATAACATGTCACAACTCTAAACGCGTATCAAGAGTATACCATGACATAATAATGAAACCATCCTTATACCAAGGATAACATGCCAAATAAAAGCATAAACCACACCTTTGCCAAGAACCTTGTGAGTCCTCAAGATGCAACCATCTCCACACACCATGAAGATAACCAAGAACTTCATGAGTCCTCAAGATCGATCCATCTTCACACACCATGAAGATAACAAGTGCACCATGCAAATGTCAAAGACGCTTCTGCAGCAACAGGATCTAAGACAAACCTCCAACATCTACAAACACTCAATAAATATATCAATGCCAATAACTCCCACTCAACCGTGGTACCAAGTCACCTATGGCATCATAAAATCCATCTCCTACTTGAAGATCTAAACCAAACCAGGAACTAATCCTGCACTGTCACCCCATCACTATCACAAGCTCCCACTAAACTGTGTATCCAAGCTATCCATGACATATGATGAACAAATCCATCCTCTAACCATGAGAATCAACCAAGGTATTAAATCATCAAAGAACTCAAAGTGCACATCATGAGCTCCTCAAAAGAAAATAAATAACCATGATCCTCAACCAAGAAGATATACCACCATAACCAAATCAGAAAATCCAAGCTAATGAACATTAAGGATGTACCTGTATAACCAATCATGGCATGCCAAAATCTATGACACCATGATCACATCCATGAACCGAGCATCTGGCTCTCAATATGTCCAACCTGTCAGCATAAAATAGTCAACCACAATCCTCCACCATGACTGTACCTGGTAACATCTCATCCCTTCTACATGAAGATAAAATCATGTGACTTAGGGCATAGACAACCCAAATCCAAGCCACCAATCTGAATATGCATCAATAATGAAAGATCAATGGGCAAAGACAACCCATAACCAAGCCATAAATGCAACCTGTAAGTATAGACCGCTTACAACACTGCACAACTTGTAGACCCAACAAGTCATCATGCATATCCAAACCAAACACTGATAACCATATCATCATGAGACCAAACTAAAATATGAACTGAGTATACAATGACATCAAATCTTAAATCTCCAATGTCATAAACTCACAATGTTACCATAGTCAAAATATACCTATAAACTGTTCAAATCAATATATCACCAAATAAATCATGCCAAACCTACACCAAATTTGAACCAATTTGTAGAGCTCCCCAAGAGCTTTCCGTTGACTACTTGAAGTCTAAAATCTGACTCCGTATGCCCAAGTTATGCCCCAATTCGTGCTCAAAATAAACAACATCTGACTTTAGGGCTCTTAAAACCTGACAAAATTTTAAAATCATAGAACCAAACCTACACCATCTTGTAGTTCTCTGAATTAGCTTTCCAACACCTGTAAGAACTCTGAAATCTGATATTCTGAGAGAAAGTTATGGCCATTTTACTATGACAGTCTTTTTACCATTTTCAGTACGATTTTTCATTTTTCATTTTTTCAGTGACGAAAATTTCGACGGGATTAAATTTGACAACCATCATGGGTTGAAACCAAAAAACTCTTTCATTTTCTCTGAACATGGCCAAACTAGGGCATATTATATATCAAATTTTATGAAAATGTTGACCCGGATCCAATGGTGAGGTCTGTTTTTACCCAGGAGGTCATTTATGCAAGCTACCGCCCAAAACCCTCATTTTAAATGAAACATCCGAAAAAATCTTCTTTTTTTTTTTTTTGTCCAACAATTTCACATGCCCAAATCTTTTACCATCCCATCATAATAGCAAATCCAAAACCCTTAGATCTGCAATAAATCATTCATATATCTTGCCCTTTTTTTTTTTTTTTTTAATCCTCTCATGCATTCCCATGGATTCAATCTAAGGTTACAATAATAAAACCATAGCTCTGATACCACTTGTAAGAAAACTTGGCAACAAAGAATATAACCGTTTCCACATAACCCATAATAAATCTAAAATAAACACGAAATTAAAATCCACATGCAAGAGAATAGACAACATACCCACAAAATTGTGACACAAGATATACCTTGGGAAACCCTCATTGAGGGAAAAAACCCAGCCTCCAAAAACATCCATCATCATGTATTATTCAGCAAAAAATACCATTGCCATACAACCATGGAAGCCTTCATGGCCATAGCCACAACCAAGCAAACTATGTGAACAAGCATGAATCCACACATTCCATGCCATGCTTTCAACCTTCATAAATGCTCCCTTGGCTAACCTGTCAAGCCTTGTCCCGCTCGACTCTTGTCTTTTGTCTTCTCCTTGTCACTCTCTCTCCTACAACAACTACCCTTGTGGCTGCTTATATAGTAGCAAATCCCACAAAACCACCAAGTGGTATTACATAAACCATGTGCTAAAACCATGTGCTACCTAACCCACTGACTCCACATTTAATATTGGGCATTTAATTCTTTTCCCCAATATTAAATAATTACATAAAATATTTTCACAATGTTACAATACAACTCATCAAGAATATTCCATGGGAATCTTTACATGTTGCATGTCCATCTAGGCACAACATTACATAATAAAAAATAAAATAATAAAATAACAATATTATGCAATGTGTGCAACACCCATTATCTCAACAAATTTTCCATTAAATTAAACCATTAATTAGGCTTAATTAATAGAAAATACATCAAAGACTCACAAGGTAAAATACAAAAATTCATCATCGCCAAAATACATACATAATCAAACCAAGGGTTTATATCACAAATTACGTTATTCAACATATTCGGAGGGTACTCAACTCAAATACTTGTCCTAATTTTCAATTAGGACAAATGGCTTAAAGGGTTGGGATTTGGACTTGAGAATTTATCTCCCCTCTCTTATCATTGAGATGATGTGATAGGGTACGCTCATCCTGGCAATTCAGAGAAGTCGATACCCAGTACCTGCAACCTACATAAAAACCATGCATGTACAAGTACAATATATACTAAACTCAACAGGCAATGGCAGGAAGTGGTGCATCGTGTAGATCTCGACTAGCAGGTGACTACGACTCCCTTCCTTAACCACATCAGAAATGCCATACATAAGAGCAAACACACACACCATACACATGAAAGTATGGGGTAAGTATCCATAAGAAAATACATGTGATAGTAAACTATCTTATTGATCATCATTAATAACTGCAAACATTGAAAATAATCATCATGCATATATGAAATGTTGTGTCTAAGTAATCTCATCACATATCAACTGAATCCATAACACAATATTTTATAGTTTCAAAACAATGCTACTATCCATCAACATAAAACCAGCTCTAAAAGAGTTCGGCAATGATAACAAAAATGCGACCTAGGGGCAGGCACTACACAGGATATATTTAGGTTTGTATTTGGAGTTACACCCCTTCTTGTTATATCATTCTCACACTAATTATTTAATATTATGTCATCATTTCTATTATTAGATTGGTTATTTTCTAAGAGAATAGCTTGTTCTTTTGTTAATTTAGTTGATAAATTCTCACTATTATAATCTGGAGTTAGTTTATGAAGAAGTAATTCCAGGTTATTATGATCATTTGAAATACTACTATATTCAAGTGGATCTTTTCAAATTTGTGGTGTTTTCCAATATTTATATGACTTTTTAATCTCTTTTTCTCTTTTTCTAAAAGGGATATGTCTTGATTTAATTGATGAATATTAGGACATTTAGATGTTGGATGTCCATACTTGTAGAGCTCTAAAGCATTACATTTTGGAGTAGTTTGGTTGTTTCCTCTTTCCTTTGACTTTTTTTTCTTCTTTCTTTTATTTACTTGAATTAAAAGAACCTTGATATCTTCTTTTGTAGAAGAGATACCAATGCTTTGAGATGTTAGCATACATTCTTCTTGTATGCAATCAACTTTGAGCCTATCAAGTTTAGAAAACCTAGATCAAGAGCATACTCCTTGTCTAAAAGTATCACATGACATTGGGAATCCTTTTAGAGCCATTGTGGTTAATTCCTTGTTGTCATAGATATGACCTATTATATATTGTTCATTTCTTAACTTAGTTAGTCTCATAAAATATGAGGAAATGGTCTCTCCTATATTCATCTTGATGTTGGAGAGTTTTTCTCCTTTATTATTCCATAATGAAGTTCATGGCTCTGGTGTTATTAATTTCCCATTTTTCCAATTAATCACTTCCTTTGGGTGATTGTTCATATTTTTCAATGAATTTTTTTTTACCATTCTCTTTCAAGGTTAACTTCATTCACAATTTCCATCCCCCAAAATTTGATTCACCTTCAAGTATGTCTTCTAGCCTCATATTGTTCACCATTTTGAAATATATGGAATTTTAAGAATATTTGAGTGCACTATAGGTAAGTCTAGTTAGGATCGTCTCTTAGACCTACTATGATACCATGTTAAAATTTATCAGACTTTATTTGAGATGGAACAACTCTTTATTCCTGAAATATATAATCTTATTTCTTCCTTTTAATACTATTCTTATGATGTTATGACATATATCAAACTGAGAGAATATCTCTTAATCAAGTGAGAAGAGTGAAAGTAAACAATAGGCAGATATCAAACTATTTATATAATCTTATATATGAGATGACATGGATCGATCAAGTGTGAGAATAGCATATTTGTACAAGATTTAGGAAACCAAAATGCTACAAGGATACAAAAGACTTAATGTATCAATTCCCAAGCACTGCAAGTAGATGAAAGACTTAATGCATTTTATGTGTTCATTATGTCTTTGGAGAGATCAGAGAGCATACATTACTATGTAGATGGGGAGCCATGTCATTAATGGGGGGTGACTCCATCGTGAAGTCACATCCCATCAAGTATGTCACCCTTGGTGATAAACAATTAAATTACCTGAGACAAAATCATCGACCAAACTCTTTCAGTTATGCAATTATCTGGTCAAACTGGTATTTAATCAATTGGTGATATTTGGATTTGTTATGGTATGAAATATATGATATAATATTTTAGTTATATATATACACACATATACACATATATGCATACATACATACATACATTACTAATTTCAAGAATTAGGGTCTTTTCCCTATTGAAATGTGGAATCACAAGGTCTCTAATCGGAAGTAATTTTTCAAATTTTTGGAAAGTGAACTAATGTGTTAGTTTAGTCAGGACAAATTATCATTGATAGATAAACATATTTGTGTAATATATTATCATAATGTGTTCATTATATTATAGTGTTATTTTGATATATGATATATTAGAGTGAAATTTACTTTTATATTTATATATTTATATATTTATATATAAATTTATTTATATGTATCTCTTTCTCTCTCTATCCCTCTTTGTACATATATAGGCGCACACACATATACATACATACATATATAAATATAAATATACATGCATACATACATACATAAATACATACATACATAAATACATACATGCATGCATGCATGCATGCATGCATACATACATACATACATACATACATATATATCTATGTATGTATGTATGTATGTATGTATGTATGCATGCATGTATGTATGTATGCATGCATGTATATTTATATTTATATATGTATGTATGTATATGTGTGTGTGCGTATATATGTACAAAGAGGGATAGAGAGAGAAAGAGATACATATAAATAAATTTATATATAAATATAAAAGTTAATTTCACTCTAGTATATCATATATCGAAATAACACTATAATATAATGAACACATTATGATAATATATTACACAAATATGTTTATCTATCAATGATAATTTTTCCTGACTAAACTAACACATTAGTTCACTTTCCAAAAATTTGAAAAATTACTTCCGATTAGAGACCTTGTGATTCCACATTTCAATAGGGAAAAGACCCTAATTCTTGAAATTAGTAATAGATGACACCATTTGGACAACATCATTAACATTAATATCTTTAAGCAAAGACACATTGAGCTTGAAGAGGATCTTCTTTCTAAATTTATCATTATCATCTTTGTACTCTAAAAATTTAACTTCAACAAATATAGGGGAATTCTTAGAGAAATGGACATGAGTGGCACTAGTAGGATAGAAACTAGAAGAATGTTTTACATCAAAGACAGAAAACTCAAAATAGCATCTATCTAATCTAAAATAAACTCTCTAAGAACCCAATTGGTTATTTCACCAAGTGAACTAGATGCCTCTCTTATCCATTCTCTTATTATTCATAGGATCAATCAATTTAAATTTTCTTTTAAAACTATACCAAAAAAGACGTCATTACCTTTCCATCCATGAGTATTGCCCCCACATATTTCTTCTTTTTTTCAATCATATTGAAATCACCAAAAAATATCTAGTGTGTTTATGGAAGATTATTAGATAACCAATCCCAAAACAAGACTATGTTTTTATATTCATTAAAATTAAAAACATGAATATACTTATCCAAATGTTTGAAAACAACCCATTTAGCTCTTTGGCAGGGAGAGATGTCCTCACACAAAATTCTATTTGCCCACTCTAGGCTAATGAGGAAAGAATTTTGCCCTTTTTCTTTACTATGGTTAGTATAAAGACATGTGGCTTTATTCCAGATAAATTTCAAGTTATTAAAGCATGATACCCTACCACTTTAATATCCTACAAACAAATTATATATTTTTGCATGATTTTATTACACCACTTTCGAACTATGTATTTTTTATCAGGAATTTCAAGACCATGAACATTCCAACTATGAATATTAATCATGGATACAAATATTAATTGGAAGAGTCCTTACTCATGTAAAGCCTATTAAAATATTCTAGAATTTCAGAGTAGACATGTTTGTTACTGCCCTTTTGGTTAGAAATAGAGGGTCTTTCATTACACTTGCTTTTTCTAATCAAGTTTTTATTGAGAACTTCTATAAATGAGACTTCATTTTCATAGCTTAATTTAAAATCCATATTTATAGCATCATCTTGTTTTCCAACATTGTTCTCTAGGGAAAGTGTCCCCTTGCGTAGATCACTAGCCTACTCTATGGATGTTATGGTAGGTTTGCTAAAATTATTTGATCTTTCTTTTATGCTATTAAGAGATAATTGTTAGGCATTAAAATTACTAGGTTTAGAAGCATTCTTGGGGCTTAACGGTTGACAACCAATTAACTTTTCCCTATTTTCTTCACTTCTAGCGAGAACAATATCAAATTCTTCATCAAATAAAGGATTCGAGAGAGAAATAATTTATTACCTATATCTATTACTCCATCACTTCCATAGAAATCATTCTTATATTAATTAAAATTTCTATCGTTAATAATATTACTATTCTCACAATCACTTTTATCTTCATTTATCTTTTTACCAACTTTCTTATTGTTATTATCTACTTTGGGGAGGGTCGAAGAGCTGGGAATTGACTGTGGAGCCAATTTATTATTAACATTATATTTTTATAAAACCTCAAAAGTTCTTTAAATTTTTTCAATGAAGACAAATCTTTATGGTTGTTCCCATTTAATTTGCAATGGAAACAAGCACCTAAATTACCTAACAAGGTAATATTCCAAGAAAAAAAATTCAACTTCAACATCCAATGATATCATACCTAGAAAATCCACTTTAGGATCAAGAAAAATAAGGACGTGGGTATTTATATGTGGGAGAGTTATTTTAGATTCTTTAACTTGCAAAAATGACCCCAAGAATTTGAGGATTTGGGTGAGAAAAGGCCAAAACTCAGGTTGGAGATTGCTAATTTTGACCCAATGAGGGGAAGATCTGGTTAAAAATTGATCAAGATTATCCTTTGAAGACTAGGGGAATGCTTTAAATAGGGATTTCCTCACATTCCAAAATGTTTTCTTTAAAAAAATATTGCACATCTTTATTCTTAACAAAAAACACAAATAAGCCTCTTTGAATCATTTAGTTGAAGCTTACCATAGTGCCTATTTTTTCTCCCAAATAGTATTAAAGAAATCATCCAATAAGGAATTTTTATCCACACAAATAAAGAAAATAGCCAGACTTTTTAGCCAAGTTTTCTCAGTCTTGATATCTCTTACCATGTCTTAGTTCAAAGAAAGTGAGAGAATTTTCAACCTAGAAACACTACTACATTTTGCATCAATTTCTAACGGTAGTTCATCTCACCAAATGATAGTTCACCATCAGGATAATGACTAACATTTTCATCACTAACGAGTGTTGAAATTTTTCATGGTTGGTTCATTCATCTCACTTTTGACATCTTCATATGTCAAAATTTCAACACCAATGTTGTCAAAATAGAATAAGGAAAAAAAAAAGATTGGACATGTATTGACAAGCAGGCATCAGACCACTTAATAAATGGGTTTGGCCAATTCTGGAAAAGGTGCCATCATGAGTATGACATCCACATTACACATGCTTTCAAATCAACATCAAACTTCTGACAATATTACATTCTCACTCAACAAGGGTACCGTCATGAGTATGGCACCCTCATTGAAAGTATCATCAAAAATTTTCCTGGGTCTGTCAGAATTATAACAACCTATGAATGATATTTTTTAGGAAAAAGGATGGGGGCAATAAAACCACAATCTATATGCATAGACAACATGTAGATCTAAAAAACCATAATTTCCAACACATGTTTGCATTTATGTTAGAGGTGGATAGGTTTTTTAGGTTATAGACTATTGTGGATGTCAGAATTTTGACTCTTATAGGTGAGGGAATATGCCCAACAAGCCAACAAAATAAAACAACTAATAGACTAGAAGACTACTAATCAAAAGAACTAGGAACACCCTTATTAGAAAACCACCAAGGAGTTTTGACCACCAATAACTTTTTGAATATTCTCAACATATATGGTCTTTACCTCTATAGACAAGAGTTTCTCAAAGAAGGTATATGCATAGGCGATGAACTCACAATTTTCCAAAGCGTTGTTGAGAGATTGATGCAAACCTAAATGTGCTAGTGATGGTTTTATAAGATTTGGATATATCACTAGTACATTTGTGGTTGGTTCATCTCCCAGAAATGCTCAAACAAATAATGAGTTCTTGTCACCTATGTGTATACCTTCTCTTATCAATACTTATCTATAGGTGAAGATTTTATCAAATGAAGATATTTATAAAATTGTTGGTGGTTAGAACTCCTTGGTGGTTTTTAAATAAGGGTGTTCTTAGCTATCTTGATTAAAAGTATTTTTATCTTTTATTTATTTTGATTCACTTTCTTGTTGAGGGTATTACCCTTTCCTATAGGAGTCAAATTCCAACGTCTATCATGGTCTATTGACACAGTGCAAGGCTAGAGGATCCCCAAAGGAGATCTCCTAGCCCCCAACAAATAACCACATAGTGGAAACACAACAACAAGAAACAATAACACAAGATCTGGTACCAAATCACAACTCTTTATTTATAAAATAACTATTACATGCAATGTGCTAGGTTGTAAGGCCTTCCTAGTTATGGCCAAATACAATAGAAATTACAATAGTAGTTCAACAAGATCCCTCAAGATCCAATCCAAACCCTAGCTAGTCCAAATCCACACTCTAGTAGAAACCTCTAAGGAAGATCTCAACTTGTGCTTGCAAGTCCACCAAGAAATCTCCTTGTTTTCTACCTACAACCTTAGCTCTACTCCAACTTCATCCAAGATCCAAGTGTAAACTACCTCACATTCGACGCTCTGTCCACACATTCACAACTCCAAAACAATCCTGTTGTAAACTGCCTCACATTCGGTGCTCTGTCCACAGACTTAGGAAAAACTCGCTCTTCATCTACCTCCTCTTCTCCAAGATGGATGAATAATGACTAAAGACTTCCCCAAAACCCTTAATTATACCAATCTAAGTCACAAGTTGGCCCAAAACACAAATTAAATACAAATACATAAATTAAATGCCACAAGTCAGCCAACAACAATAATTAAATGCCCAAAATCAATGTCTAAGTAAAATTTCCATATCTCCTAGCTTTGAATAAATTAGAACTCATGCCTAGGCCCTCTTCAATCCTTGAAATTTTCATCCTCTAACTCATTATAGAAATTTAGTTATATAGCCTGCAACATGCACCAAATTCCTAAGCAAGGTCGAGCTCCTCCCAGACCATGCCAAGCTCCAAGACCATGCCAAGCTCCAAAGACCATGCCGAGTCCCATAGACTATGCCGAGCTCCCAAACCATGCTGACCTCCAAAGACCATGTTGAGTCCCATAGACCATGCTAAGCTCCTAGACCATGCCGAGCTACAAAGACCATGCTGAGTCCCATAGACTATGCCGAGCTCCTAGACCATTCCAAGCTCCAAAGACCCTGTCGAGTCCCAATCCTTCTTCGACCAAGTACCAGTCCAAGCACCCTCCAAAGAAACTACTAAGAATCCTCCCATGAACTCCAAATTAGTCACCAAGAAAACCCAAGACACTCCTATATCAAACTCCCCAGGTAAATAGAAAAGTGTGTCCTACACTTTGATGCCCAAAGAAAGATCAACAACCAACTTCATCTTCACAAAAGGCTTCCACTCCAATAGGGACAAGAAAACCAATCTGCACATCATCCATGTCTACATCATTATGTCAAACAACAGAATCTCAACCACCCAATCAACATGCTCACTCCCAGGAACAAATTGAACATATTGCTTCATCAACATATCCTCATCCACATCAACAACTAGTGAATCCACACCAGTAGCAACCAACTCCACATCAGTAGCAATATGAAGATCTCCATCAACACATGCTAAATTCTCAACACCAGCAATCTCATTGCTCAAAACAAGATGCTCTGCAATATACAACTCAGCACTAACAACAACCAAATCATCCATGACCAAGCGCTTTGTAATTTCCATGTCAAACCAAACCAACTAATCATGAAAACCAACCTCTGTCCCAGCATCAACAAGGATAAGAATATATTCAACAACAACCTCCAGCTTCTCTACAAGTTTTGTATCAGACTCCACAAGCTTATCAACAAAACCAACCTCTTCCATCTCAACTTTGGTATGCCATCTTCTCTCACGAACAAGTCTCTTAACTGGCCAAACAACTCTCTTCCAGATTGGTAGACTCCAACTCCACAAATAGCTATGGAATTCCTTCCTCACCCCATCCTTAACTCAATCAACCAAGCTAGCTTCAAATCGAGTAGTCATCTTAGAAAACCTTCTCTTCACCACATCACAGAGATTCTCAGTCATCTCAGGGTCCAATCCTCTTGGAGCCATCTACCAAGATCTTTGTAAACCCTCTGCAAGAAATCCTTCCCATGCTCCTTGTGATAAAACTAAATTGTTTGTGAGTTAGATTGCAACCTACCACCTTGCACGAATAATCAAGAACCACATAACAAGTCAAAGACCACAGATCTATAATTAAAAAACTCTCTACAATCATGCCTCAACAAGATTAGGCTTCCATCTTCACATCCATCGGTCCATTTGCAAGCCCTCTGCAATTGTAAGTTAGAACCATGATCTACCACTTTGCAACCAAGAGATGTAGGACTCCAAAAAGAAAATCCACCACCAGATCAAGATCAAATCAGATATACTTCTCCAACCCAAGTCTTGGTGTAAACTGCCTTAGCTTCGACAATCTATCTACACACTTAGGAACAACCTTCACTCTGATACCACCTGACGCAGTGCAAGGCAGGAGAATCCCCAAAGAAGATGTCCTAGCCCCCAGCAAATAACCACATAGAGGAAACACAACAATAAGAATCAATAACACAAGATTTGGTACCAAATCACAACTCTTTATTTATAAAATAACTATTACATGCAATGTTTCATGTTGTAAGGCCTTCTCAGTTATGGCCAAATACAATAGCAATTACAATAATAGTTCAAAAATATCTCTCAAGATCCAATCCAAACCCTAGCTAGTCCAGATCCACACTTTGATAGAAACCTCCAAGGAAGATCTCAACTTGTGCTTGCAAGCCCACCAAGAAATCTCCTTGTTTTCCAGCCATAGCCCTAGCTCTACTCCAACTTCATCCAAGATCCAAGTGTAAATTTCCTCACATTCGACACTCTGTCCACACATTCACAATCCTGCTGTAAACTGCCTCACATTCAGCGCTCTGTCCACAGACTCAAGAAAAACTCACTCTTCATCTACCTCCTCTTCTCCAAGATGGATGAATAATGACTAAAGACTTCCCCACAACCCTTACTTATACCAATCTAAGTCAAAAGTTGGCCCAGAACACAAATTAAATACAAATACATGAATTAAATGCCACAAGTCGGCCAACAACAACAATTAAATGCCCAAAATTGATGTTTAAGTAAAATTGTGATATCTCCTAGCTCTAAATGAATTAGAACTCATGCTTTGAACCATAGTTAGTAATATAGGCCCTCTTCAATCCCTAAAATTTTCATCCTCTAAATAATTATATAAAATTAGTTACACAGATTGCAATAGGCACCAAATTCCTAAGCAAGGTTGAGCTCCTCCCAGACCATGTCGAGCAACCAAAGACCATGTCGAGCTCCAAGACCATGTTGAGCTCCAAAGACCATGCCAAGTCCCATAGACTATGTCATGCTCCTAGACCATGCTGAGCTAAAAAGACCATTTTGAGTCCCATAGACCATGTCGAGCTCCCAAACCATGTTCAGCTCCAAAGACCATGTCGAGTCCCATAGACTACGTCGAGCTCTTAGACCATGACGAGCTCCAAAGACCCTGTCAAATCCTAATCCTTCTTCGACTAAGTACTAGTCCAAGCACCCTCCAAAGAAACTATTAAGCCTTATCCCATGAACTCCAAAGTAGTCACCAAGCAAACCCAAGATGCACTTGCATCATCTATAACTTAAAAATCCTATAGAAATCTCTAACAAACATACAACCATGTGCTAAAAATATTGTTTTTAAGATCTTCTTATCATCCATGCTTATGGATTAAGGTTTTAATTACCCCCAACTTGTTTCCTCAAAATTACCATGTGTGTGTTTGATGGTGGAAGAAAATTCACCTAAGCAAGACCACTATTGATCTTTGATATTAAACTAGGTGTGTAGTGTTTACTTTAGAGGAAAATAATTGCCAATTGGAAAAAATTTCATTCGGAGCACATCAGTTTGGTGAAGTTTCTCAATATATGTGGTAGGCTATGTCACCCCAACTTTACCAAAAATGGGTTGCAACCCTGGTCCCATCATCATAGGATTTTTTCCATTGCCTCTCCTTTTCACGTGATATAGCCAATCAAAATTATTTTTTGCACACAACAAATTAAACACATTCACCTATGATTTATGAAGGGGCCTTTTTGGACAACCTAAATTCTCCCATGGTTTTAAAAGTTTTTTTGAGAGAGGGATGAAACTCACCCCACAAATATGTGGACACGTGTCCCACACTACTTCAATTTTGCCAACTCTATTATTCATGGCCATATATTGGACAAACCACAATTGTCATGGAAATTACAAAAGATGTGTTTTTATTACTCAAGCTTCACCTAATATTTTGTATGCGCTATAATATTCTTGCAAATCTCACCAAAAATGATTAGTACAAATACATTCATAGATCAATAGGTTATCTCTTTTCCAATCGAGAGCAAAGTCTCAATTTCTCAAACTGTCGAGAGCATTGGTGAGTGATGACTACAATTTAGGCAAAGGTGAGTGACTCAGATGCCTATTTGTCTAGACTATAATTTTAGTTTTTCCTTATTTAGTAGGTGCAATTTAGACTGTTAGTGGTTAGTTATCACCTAGGACCCATGACTTGTGAGTGATCCAGTAACCTGAGAGACCTAGGACATCTATATTTTATAGTGTAGGTTGTACAACCAATGATCTGGTGCAGGAGAACCCTAGGGTCTTGTTTAGATTCTAGCTCATTTTGACTTTTAGGTGGTTCTATCCAACCACCAAGGTAATGAGGACTATTGATAAGGTACCAACTGAGGTGTGATGTGTGTTTGTAGATAGGGTTCGTAAAGTCATGCTTGTGTTAAGTTTTCAATAAGTCTAATGCTAAGTCCTAGAAAAGTCAATATGGGTCAAAGGTTGACCAAGTCACCAAAATGGAGTGGAAATTATACATTTGATGTTTTTAAGTGTTTTTATGATAGTATGATGTGATTTGGGTTGAATTTTGCATAAGAGTATAGTAGAAATGTAAAATTGCAAAAAGATGTAAAGTTGTTCATGACAACTCTGCAAAGTTGTCATGATAGCATTTCCTAAAATCTAGGAAATAGCTCTAAAGGAGTCCTAACCCAAACCTTGGGATCTAAGCATGAGATTTTGACATATTTTAGGTTAGACACAAAATAATATGGTAGGTAGTTGTCAAATTGTACAGTTTGCATTGAGAAAGACACTAAATTTTGTATGACAGAGAGACTTTTACCTTCATCCAGACTCTGAATGGATTGAATGGATTAACATGAGACATTAAGGTGTTGATACTTGTTATTTAGTTCATTTTTGTAGAGTTAATTTGAATATTTTTAATTATTCTTTATCATTTTACAAAATCTTTAATTTTCTCTGGTTTGTTGTCCTGAACAATGCTAGTTATGTAAATATGAGCCCTACTTGAATTCTCGTGGTTGAAATTCAATGGCCACTTGGAATCAAGGAAATGAAATTTTAAATAGTTTAAATATTTGTTTTAAGATTCTTGTTTGCAGGGGAGCTATTTTTTCCATTAAGCCCTAGGCGAGTATAGATGCATTATGGCCAGGAATTTGCATAGAATAGTAGCAAGAAAGTTTACAAGATTGATTCGTTTGTGTCTATCAATGGTTGGAGTAAGTAAGGGAATGTGTCCTTGACAAGTGACTATAAGGAGAGGAGTGGTGAAGTTAAATAGAGCACCTAATGGAAGCCAAGAACCCAGACTAGTTCACATACCCTAAAAACCCAAGAAGATAGTAGTTTGGTGACAGTCCTATGTACAGACACCTTGGAGATCTAAAACCTAGGAAATATTGAAGCCTAGGAAGTCCTTAGAAAGAATCCCCAAATAAGTTGGGGGTTTTTTTGGAGAAGTTGAGAGTTATTCCAAGAACACTGATTTTAGGAGGCATAATTGGGCTAAAAGGGCTACAAGGCCTAAAACTTGAAAATTAAGAACTCGATGGAAAATCCAAAGAAGAATCTATCCAAGTGGATCAAAATGGATTGAACATAAATAGGGAATAGCAAGGACACCTATTCCTAGTTCCATGATCATTTTGGGAGCATAGTGGCTAAGTTGAGCCCAAGAGTGCATAGTTGGATTTAGTAACATAGTTGAGTGTTTGAAGTTGGTGGTGAGTTCTATAAGGGAAAAGGGGATCCTAGGAGTGATCTTTAAGTAGGGTATAGTGGAATACCCTAGTAAGACCAAAGAATAGGTCTTAGGAGGAGCAAGTGTTTTCTTGAGAGATAGTACTCCCCATCAAATTGATATCAAAGCCATTGAAAGGCTTGGGAAGTGAAGAGTGTATGTCAGAGGAAAGTGAATCCATAGGAGAAAACACCATGGTGACCAATGAAGAGTTGGCAAGAGATTTTTTAGAACAACAAGAGAAGAATAAGCTTCTTGAGGAAGTTGTAGAAGAGATGAAGCAAAAATTAGAGGAGGTTGAAGAGATTGCAGGAAAGATGAAAAAGTAACTAGAAGTAGATAATGATAAAGGAAATAGTCAAGTAGAAGAATAAATAGAACCAAAACCAGACCCTCCATTAGCAGAGGAACTTTCATCAAAGCCTTAAAGGCACTAAGTGGCAAGACACTAGAAGGCAGTCCTATATTCACTAGAAGAATGGATGCATAATTAGTTATGGAATGGACTGAGGGTATGGAAAACCACTTTGAGTGTGATGGGATCACAGAGGCCCAAAAGGTGAAGATAGCCAAATCAAGGTTAAGAGGATGAGCATTAACTTGGTGGAAGTTCTTGCAATAATAAAGAAAGAAGGAAGACAAGAAGCCAATCATCAATTGGAAGACTGTGGTCGCTAAAGTAAAGGAAAATTATCTGCTAGAGGATTATGACATCCAACTACATAAGAAGAGACAAAATCTCAGATAGAGAGACCTAGATGTGGCTGCCTATACTGAAGAGTTTCAAAAACTAAGCCTTAGGTATAGAGTGCAAGAAATTGAAACCATTCAGGTTGTTATGTATCTAAATGGTCTTAGATAGAATATACAAGAAGAGTTGAGTCTCTTTACACTTACTACCCTCCATAGCTGTTTGATGGGACACAACCCACAAACAGAATGGAACCAATAGAAAGGGAAAATTATATTAACTGAGAAAATAAGCTAGTACAAATAGTACAGAGAAAATAAACTTCAGAACATGCCCTAAGGGCTTACAATAGCATAAATCTGGAGATAATTTCTTCTTTTAACACCTCCTCTCAATCTCCACTCCGAACTGCCTTTTACAATGCCAGAAATCTCCATAAATAGACCTCGGAGGGTTAAGGACTAGTAGTACATTCTAGAAAGTGCTAGTAGGCATCCACCGACCAAATAGAAGGTTCCAGAAGCTGCGTTAGAAGTCAGTGCAAATCTAGAAGAATCCAGAAACGGTAACCAAACTTCTGGGAGGCATAACTTTTGAACCATAGCTCCGATTGACAAACCGTTTACATTTTCAGAAAGCTCTCAAAGTGATCTATAGCCCTATGGACCAGCTTTGCTCGTCCCCCATTTTTCAACCCTTTTTGAGGTCATTTAATGCCCCTAAGCTGACTTTGAAGCATTCTTAGGGGGTCTCCAAAACTCAAAAAACTGCAATAACTTTCAAACTATGGGACCTTTTGACCTGATTCTTTTTCTAGAATGCTCTAAATCACAATTATATTCATCTGGCCAATTCACACCTTTTGGGTCACCAAAATGATGGCCAAATTGCATGCTCCTATTTTTTCAAGATTTTCAAACACACTGATAGTGGAACTGTGAGAGTTGGAACCTTTATTTGACCCAAATGGGTATCCAAAAATGTAAAGACATGAAACAGAAACTAAGTCTAAGTACATTTTTTTTGGGTGACACAGGATTGCCCTTATACCTCTGGTTGCTCCTGCATCAGACACCCAGGGTAGATTGAAAAGTGACCCTGTCACTTTATGGATGGTAGAGGAAATCCCAAATGGGAAACCTCACCTGCTAAAATCCAAGTTGAGTCCTCGATTGGCCGTCCTTTCCATTTGACCAAATACTCTTCATACTGCCTATTTCTGGTACTCCTACCCACACGATGATCCAGAATGTCTTCTATCTCCTCCTTCTTAGAAGTAGGAATTGGACATGGCTCTAACACCAGCTCCTCATCTACACCATCATCATGATACTCTGTTAAATCTGCAATGTTGAAAATGGGAAAAATGTGAATACCATCTGGCAGCTCCACTTCATATGCATTTCTTGAGTCATGTTTCTTCAGAATTTCGCAGGGGCCAAATTTCTTCATTTTCAGCTTGTTGTAAGTACCAACTGGAAATCTTTCTTTTTGTAAGTGCACCATGACTAGATCCCCTACTTGGAATTCCTTATGTCTTCTCCTTTGATCAGCCCTAGCTTTATACTCTTGATTCATCTTGATAATGTGTGCTTGAACCTCCTCATGTAGACGCTTGATGTGTTCAGCAAATTCCTCAGCTTCAGCACTTGTCCTCTCCCCTTGTTCTATCTTCCTCAATTCTGGTGCAGTCCTTGGGCTATTCCCATATACAATTTGAAATGGTGATTTTCCAATACTCCTATTTACAGAGTTATTATAAGCAAACTCTTCCTGTGGTAGAATCAAATCCCATCCCTTGGGCTTATCTCCAACTAAACATCTCAGCAAATTGCCCAGACTTCTATTTACCATTTCTGTTTGGCCATTAGTCTGTGGGTGATGCGTGGAACTGAATTTCAAGTCTGTTCTCAACTTCTTCCACAATGTCCTCCAAAAATACCCCACAAATTTAGTATCTCTGTCAGAAACTATACTCCTTGGAAGACCATGTAGTCTTACCACCTCTTTGAAAAACAAGTCTGCAATATGGACAGCATCATGAGTTTTGTGGCATGGAATGAAATGTGCCATTTTGGAGAACCTATCAACCACCACGAATACTGAGTCATTACCCCTTTGTGTCCTTGGCAATCCAAGAACAAAATCCATACTTATGTCCTCCCATGGCCTTGATGGAACAGGAAATGGCTGATATAGGCCAGTATTTTGACTAAACCCCTTGGCAACTTGACAAACCTGGCAACTCTGTCCAAACTTCTTCATATCCTGTGTAATTTGAGGCCAAAAATAATGTTCTCTAAGAATGGCAATGGTCTTATCCCGACCAAAATGTCCTGCCATCCCTCCACTGTGTTTCTCCTTAATCAGATTTTCCCTCATGGAAATCCTTGGAATGCATAATTGACTACCTTTGAACAACATGCCATCCTGAATCAAATAGTCTAACCACTTGGTTCTATCTACAGCAACAGGTTCTTTACAAGCTTTCCATGCTTCAACAAAATCAGGATCCTCAGGGTACAAATTCTTGAGTTCATCAAACCCAACTACTTCAACCTGCATTGTTGTAAGCAACAATTGTCTCATACTTAGTGCATCTGCAACCCTATTAGATTTTCCACTTCTATGCTTCAACACAAATGTATAACTCTGCAAGAATTCTACCCACTTCATATGCCTCTAATTCAATTTACCTTGGCTATTTAGGTACTGTAATGCCTGATGATCAGTATACAAAACAAATTCCTTTGGCAATAAATAATGCCTCCATTTCTTTAAGGCCTGAACTATTGCATAGAACTCTTGATCATAAACAGAATACTTCTTCTTTGCATCATTCAATTTTTCACTAAAATATGCAATAGGCTTACCTTCTTGGCTTAATACAGCCCCAATAGCGCTACCACTAGCATCACAATCCACCTGGAATACTTTTCTAAAATCTGGAAGTGCCAACACAGGTTGTTCAGTCACCTTCTTCTTCAGCAATTCAAAACTTCTTGCAGCTACTGCAGTCCATTTGAACTCTTTTCTATCCCCTCTTATTGTATCAGTTAGGGGTGCACATATGCCACTGAAATTCTTAATAAACTTCCTATAAAAACTAACCAAACCATGAAATGATCTTACCTCAGTAGTAGTCCTTGGAGTAGGCCATTCCAAGATGGCTTTTACCTTCTCTAGATCCATTTTGAGACCTTCAGGTGATATAACAAATCCCAAATAGACTAACTCCCTTTTTGCAAAGATACACTTCTTTAGATTAATTAACAGTTTCTCTTCCCTTAGCCTTTCAAGGACACTACGAATATGCAGTAAATGTTCTTCCAAAGTCTTGCTGAAAATTAAAATATCATCCAAATAGGCAATAACAAATTTTCTCAAGAACTTCTTAAGTACCTCATTCATGAGCCGCATGAAGGTGCTTGGGGCGTTTGTCAATCCAAAGGGCATGACTAACCACTCATAAAGACCCTCCTTGGTCTTGAAGGCTGTTTTCCACTCATCTCCTTCTTGAAACCGTATTTGATGATAGCCACTCTTGAGATCTATCTTTGTGAAGTACTGAGCTCCACTCAAACAGTCCATAAGATCATCCATCCTTGGCAAAGGAAACCAGTACTTGATGGTTATCCTATTTATAGCTTGGGAATCTGTACACATCCTCCACTCTCCATCCTTCTTTGGTGCGAGTACTGCAGGTACTGCACATGGACTCAGGCTCTCTCGAGTCAAGCCCTTCCTCAACAGCTCCTGAACCTGTCTATTTAGCTCCTCTATTTCAGTAGGAGTCATCCTGTGAGCAGCCTTGTTAGGCAAACTAGCTCCTGGAATCAGATCTATCTGATGACTCATTTTCCTTACTGGTGGCAATCCATCTGGAACATTATCAGAGATAATATCTCCAAACTCCCCTAGTAAATCTGAAACTTCAAGTGGTATTTCACTACTACCTTCTTTATCTTTCCTAGGAATCAAAGCATAGCACATATGTTGATGTTTCATGCCATCTAAAAACTTCCTTCCATCAACAAGACAAATCCTAGCACTGCTACATACCTTTTCACCTTCCTTTTTCATGGGCTTCAATTTGTGGCGAACTCCATCCTTTGTTAGAGAGTATGTGTTTGCATGTCCATCATGCACTGCATGTCTATCAAACTGCCATGGTCTACCCAACAATAGATGGCAAACATCCATCGAAATAACATCACAGAGAACTTCATCATGGTAACTCCCAATTTTGAATTTTACTAAACATTGTTCACTTACCAGGACCTTATGATCATCTTTTACCCAAGAAATCCGATAGGGCCTGGGATGTTTCTCCCTCTTGAGCTTCAGCTTAGAGACCATCTCTTCTGATACCAAGTTATTAGTGCTACCACCATCAATGATCACATCACAAAATTTATCCTCACACTTACATCTGGTACGGAACAAACTCCTCCGCTGTTCTAGTTCATTTTCACCACTTAGTAGGACTCTTTCATTTACCAAGGTCTCTCCTCTTTCTGCATCCTCTGAATGTGATGATTGTGCATCCTCATCCACATGAGCAACCCTAGCTCGGCCCTCAGCTCTCCTATCTGTCCTTCCTTGTTGTTGAGGGAATTCAAAGGCACGATGACCTTCTTCATTGCAATGGAAATAGGTACCACGAAAGCCTCCTCTTCCTTGTCCATGTCCTCTACCTCTTCCCCTCTGATTTCCAAAGTCTTGGTCACGAAAGCGGTTGAAACCCTCATTCCTCTGGTTCCTGCTAGTACCCTCATCTTCATTTTTCTTTTGCGTTTCATTGCGGCCTCCAGATGATCTACCGCTTCCCCTTCCTCCTTCACCACGCCCTCTTTGTCTTCCTTCAAACCTTTTATTCAGCTTCTCTTCAACTCATAGGGCAAACTGGTATGCCTCTTCAACACTGGTCATTCTTACTAGACTTAATTCCTCCTGGACGCTTGGTCGCAACCCATTGATATAACGAGCAACCTTCTCCTTATTTTCTTTTGCATGCCCTGCTCTAATCAAGAGTCGGTAAAACTCCTCTGTATATTCTTGGACTAATCTTTCTATTTTCTTTAACCCATGCATCTTCTTAAACAGATCAAGCTCGTAGTCCACAAGAATGAACTGATTCTTCAATTTGTCCACCATGTGATCCCATCTTGTGATCTTCTCCTTTCCTCTTCTAAGTCTTTCCAATTGAACCTCTTGCCACCAGATTTTGGCATGGCCTTTCAGTTTGGCCTTTGCAAACTTAACCCTATCTGGGTCCCTTATATCCTCATACTCAAATTATTCTTCCAGTTCATTGATCCAATTGATCAACTCATCTGGTTTCAAATTTCCTGAAAATATACCCACTTCAATTGTAGGTCTTTTCCCAAACTTAGTAATGGCCCTAATAAGCCTTTCCTCTACAGGATTCAGAATTTCCCTGTCAACTTCCTGTTCTGGTCCCATTACTTCCTCTTCATTGTCATCCTCACTATTGTCACCTGCGGCAACATTTGCTCCTCTACAAAGCTCCTCTTGCAATGCTCGTACCTGCCTATGGAGGGCTCTAACCTCCTCAGGATCAATAGCTCTAGCCCTTCTGCCACGCTCTCTTCGTGGAGGCATCTTCTAACTCGAACCCACAACCACACATTCCTGGTGCAAACTGCCTCACAGTCGGTGCTCTATCTACACACTCAAAAAAACCAACTCTGATACCACTTGATGGGACACAACCCACAAACAAAATGGAACCAACAGAAAGGGAAAATTATATTAACTGAGAAAATAAGCTAGTACAAATAGTACAGAGATAATAAACTTCATAACATGTCCTAAGGGCTTACAATAGCATAAATCTAGAGATAATTTCTTCTTTTAGCACCTCCTCTCAATCTCCACTCCGAACTACCTTTTACAATGCCAAAAATCTCCTTAAATAGACCCCAGAGGGTTAAGGACTAGGAGTACATTCTAGAAAGTGCTAGTAGGCATCCACCAACCAAATAGAAGGTTCCGAAAGCTGCATTAGAAGTCGGTGCAAATCTAGAAGAATCCAGAAACGGTAACCGAACTTCTGGGAGGCATAACTTTTGAACCGTAGCTCCGATTGACGAACCGTTTACATTTTCAGAAAGCTCTCGAAGCGCTCTATAGCCCTACGGAAAAGCTTTGCTCATCCCCCATTTTTCAACCCTTTTCGAGGTCATTTAATGCCCCTAAGATGACTTTGAAGCATTCTTAGGGGGTCTCCAAAACCCGAAAAATTGCAATAACTTTCAAACCATGGGGCCTTTTGACCTGATTCTTTTTTTGGAATGCTCTAAATCACAATTATATTCATCTGGCCAATTCACACCTTCTGGGTCACCAAAATGATGGCCAAATTGCATGCTCCTATTTTTTCAGGATTTTCAAACACACTGATAGTGGAACTATGAGAGTTGGAACCTTTATTTGACCCAAATGGGTATCCAAAAATGTAAAGACATGAAACAGAAACTAAGTCTAAGTACATTTTTTTTGGGTGACACAGGATTGCCCTTATACCTCTGGTTGCTCCTGCATCACTGTTATTAGATGGCTATTAAAGTGGAAGAAAATTTGAAAAAGAAACAAGACATAAGTACTAGGGGTAGAGGAAGAGACAAAGATTCTAGAGGTGGACATAGAGGAGGTTCTAGTAGAAGAAGCAATGAGAACAGAGGCCAAGGAGACTCCAAGTTTATTGAACAAGAACATGAACTGAGTAATAGGGGTGGTTAGTGTTAGAGTAATAAATTATTTACTTATTCATTAAATCATATTAATTTAATTATTAAGTCACTTATTATCTCTAATTTACTTAAGCTAAACTTTGGGCATATAATAATTAATTCTTTTATTAATTATTATCATACAACCTAGGTTAATTACCTGTTAGGGTTTTAATCTACTTCTATAAGGATTGAATCTCTTTTTAGTTTATTCATTCACTTTTGATAATAGTAATTTATCTTTTTGTTCATCAAGAATGTCTCATCTGTGGATCCGAGAGTTCTAGCCTCCATGGCTTTTGCTTCTCTCTTTCTGTAATAGGTGTTTGCATGTAGGTGATTTTTGGGAGCTGTGGGGTTGAGCTTTCATCAACTTCAACATGGTATTAGAGCTCCAGATCTTCATACCCTTTTTTTGTTTATGAGAGGTTTGGCTTGGCTTTCAGATATGTGATTTTTCTTTCAGAAGGTTTTAGTTTTCAGATTTATTTTGTATTGGATTTTGGAGTTATTTTTTGGGTGCATTTTGAGCCCAAACAGACCTCAACATTGGATTTGTAGCACCCAAAAACCCCTATTTCCATATTAAATTTGACCAATTTGGACGAAGTTGACAGGTAAGGCAAAAAAAAATTGCTACCAGATTTGGGCACACTTTCTTAGGTGATGATTTATTTTTTTATTAAAAATAAATAAATTACAAAAATAAAGGGGATTTATTGAAAAAAAAACTCATGATTTTTTTAAAAAGTGTATGCTTTTAAAAAAAATGTTTTGCTTCAAAGAGTTTTTCCTTTTTTAAACCTTTTTAAATCTTTTGAAAAAGGATGCCTACATTAGCAAAGTACTGACATAGCAAGGATGTTAGAAAAGTACTGACACATTACAAGTTTTTCATAGGTGTTGACATCATCATTTCTAAGCTGAAATTTGACAATCTTCAAACCCTCTCTTCTATGATTTGTTTTGTCCTAAAAAGTTGTCTGTGGTTTTTTGGTCGTATCTTGGTCATACGGAAGTATTTTTTGACAAATCTTATATCGTCAGAAAACTCTTTTTGAGACCATCATGATGGTGTAGTTTATTTAGAATTTTTATGCTATTTGGTTTCCTATTTATGTAGTCAAAGCTAGAAGTTCTATTTTGCACTCTGAGAGACATATCGTGAGCATCCAATCTCTGATTTGGAAATTCTTTATATCGTTGGAAAGTTATTTCCAAGCTCTTTCCAGTCATGTTGGTTGTTTTTTCCAATTTTTTATCTTGGAACATTCTATTTAGTCTTTTTCATTTTTGCATTCTGGTGGATATCTTGGTTGTTTCAAGTTCGAGGATCAATTTTGTTACTTCAAATGATTCATCATGGGTTGTACTATCAATTGTACCAAACTTATGTATCTTCTAGTATATTTAATTATTTGTATGCATTTTTTCCAAATTCCCTGAGATAAAGTGTCATTCTATTGCATTTGGGGATCGTGCACATCTTTTTGTTTTGTTGTACTCGCACTACATTATAAAGTGCATTGGGGGGTTTCATGTTGGTCATATTTGCCATCTTCCTTGGTGAAGTGAGTGTTTCTTCCACGATATTAGCCTCATGATGTGTCAATGACACATGTCATTATAGGTGTTTGTAATTTTTTTTTACTCTCGATGTTCCTAGTTCTTCTTTTCGCAAGAGATATTGTATTTAGTTTTAGTGATCATGTCTTACCTCTCAACATTATAGGGGGGTTATGTTGATTCTATTACATTCTTGGTTCAATGGAGTGAGCTATGTATTTAGTATTTGATCCTTTATACTAGGCAATTGTAGTGGTTGGATACCTATTTATTTTGGTGAGATGGATCATTTACCATACAGACATTATTTTATTGCTATTTTTGGAGGCCATGGAGATACCTTCCATCTTTGATTAATCAGCTCTTTAGACTTAGTCTTCTCTTCCTAGTCATATTCTATATAGTGGAGGTTCTTCATATTAACAGTTTGGTAGTGTTCGCAACTTTATGCTTCAGTATTTTTCTTCACGATCATCTTTTGTTCCTATCTTTTGGGACATTCCTTAGTTTGGAGGCTTCTTTAGTCCTTCACTAGTTCTTTTTATCATTCTTTCCATCTCTTTTTGGAGTAGTGTTTTTCCCATGTGGTTTTCTCTATTTCTCCTCTTTTAAGAGATTTTCTTGTGCTTGGGTACCTCATGTTGGTAAATAGATTTGTTCTTTTTTTATTATGAGTCTTGAATGCCCAAATTAGGAACAATATTTGATTACAAATAGTTGAAAAGCCACTTACAGATAGACTGGTTTTTCTCTGAATTGATAGGTACAACTCCCTATGGTAGATTTGCAATGAATGATGTTTTGCTTCTAAAACTAAATGAGGGTGTGTTCTTGACTCGAGAACAAAAGAGGTAAAACCAAGCCAGACCTAAATAGTACTTAACTTAGGCAAAAGGATTTCTAAAGGATTGATTAAGTTTATGAACCCACGCATCTTATGAATTCACAAGGCTTAATAGCATAACAGCTAATACTGAACTGAATTAATTAGAATTTGAACCTCAACAGCAGTAGGATTTTTGGTTATTGATACTCCTAAGATAGTTTCCAATGGAGTGACCAATTGTTTGATGAATCTATTCAACTCTTCTATCTCAGTCTTCATCCTAGTCTTTGACAACTTTAGACTTTCTAATTGTCCCTTAATCACTTCATTGGTTGAATTCCACAAGCCAACCTTGGTGTCATGTCTGGCCTCTCCAAGGTCCACCAAGTGTAGAGTAAAATCATCAACAGTCATATCTTCAATTTTTCCTCCTTTGTTGGGCTTGGCTATCTCCATTGTCAGGTGCCCTATTTCTAGATCTTGCCCAAGTATAGAGAAAGTTTTCTACTTCTTTACCTTGGTTAATGTAGATCCAGAATGAACTGCAAGGGATACAATGTCTTTGGCGAGAGCGCTTTCAACTTTCCTTTTTCTCTTTCTCTCTAGAGTATCCTCTAACCAAGAATCAAAGCCTATCACTTTGGAGGCCATCCCATGTGATTCTATACTAAACATCTTCTTCTTAACTAGAGTGATTATCATTGCAATTAAAGAGAAGGGATTCTTTAGATCCTAAGGAATGAGCTTGGAAGAACTCTGGCCTTTATCCACCTCTTGAGTTGTCTTTTTTGCCTCATTAGACTCAATAGATTCACTACTACTACTCTTTCCATCTCCCAAATCTAATATCTGTATTTGAGATCCACTTGGTTGTAGAAGTGTAGCACTTACTGGTGGAACAAGGCTATGATGAGGAGAGAGAACTGGAGTAACATGGGGAGAAGGAACTAGAGAAACATGAGGAAATGGAACTACAGTGATAGCACTATCCTTTGGCTCCTCTGTCTTCTTCTCTTCAACACCAGTTTCAGTTCCAATAACTGAGAGGGAGCCATCATGACAAGTCTTAACTATGGAAATGCCCTTGTCTAGAGGTTGGTCACCTCCTCCCAAAGGTTGAGCTGTTCCTTGAGTGGTAGCTGGTGTTATACCTGGTGTGGCACTCTGGGAGGAAGAGGGATTAGGAGTTGCTAGAGAAGCTTGAGTGGTTGTGCTTCTACTCTAACTTCTATTGGTTGCCCATTTGACCCACTTCCTAGTTCTCTTGATGATTCGAGCCATCATAATATCTAAATCTTCCTCAACATTCTCATAAGGCTCTGAACTAATAAGAGTTTTCCTTATCTTAGTTAAATATGTATTACTATACATATTTTGCCCATCGTCCTCCAATCCTTCAACATTGAAATTGATACCATATGTTTTAATTTTCTCCACTATGAGCTTGGCGAAAGCACAATCTTGACTTTTAAATTTGTCTTTACAATCTGCCCAATAGTCTTCACTAGTGGTAATGTGTTTGATCACACTCTCAATCTGCAACACATCCTTGGCATATCCATTCGGATCAAACATAGGTCTCATGACCTCATATGCTTCCAATTTGTATTTCATCTTGAACACTTTAAGCATATTCTTTTCATCAGAGTGGGACTCGCAACTGTAAGCTCCAAATTTCATAGGTAATTCATACCCTTTCTTCTTCAAGCTTCCACTTAACACATTCACCTAGACCACCTGCCTCATGATCTCTATCAGCATGATCATGTCGCTCAGATACATGGGCAACTTCAAGGCGAATTTATCAAAAGTTGCAAGATGCAAATATGAGAAAGATAAGAATTGGATAAAATAATTTTTGAACTAACTAATAGTCGCCATTACCTTTGGGATGAATCTTCTCTCTGGGCATCCTTGGAGTTGTCTACAAATTCTCATTGTGAATGCGTCATTAACCTTGACATACTCTACATAGCTATGTTGCAATTGCAAACATGGATAAAACTCATAACACTTCACATCATCAGGAAATTTATCTATTCTTGGAAGTCCTGGCTATAACTATAGAGATGCTAGCATATAAATCAAAAAGGAATACATATAGAAGGTGTTGTAAAACTTCGCGGTGCTAAGAGCTCTAGACAGATTTTCACTTTTCTCATGGACCTAATCAATATACTGTGTATCTAAACAAATAACTTGTACCAAAAAGAAATATTGTTCAACAAAATTTAGAGCCTCTACCTCACTTTTCAGTCTATGTAGGAGAACCAGAATGTCTACAATCTCAAGTTTGAGGTCAGTACCAAATGGAGTTTTGGGGACCTTATTCTTGGCGCTTTGTAGCTTTTGGAACCAAAATGGCATAATTTCCTTCCTCCACACCATCTTCTTCATGGAGAACTCTGAGATTGCTCCTCCTACTATCAATTTCAAAAACTCCTTCCATTCTAGAACTTGAAGGCAATTCACTACAATTTGCTTATCAATGGAGATTAACACTATATGATCAAGTAACACAATTTGTCTAGTATCTAGATTGTAGTGATTTATGCATTCACAAATCAATTCTGGAGCTTGGATTTCCATCGAGAAACTAGCTGCCTCCACTAGTCCACTTCCTTAGAGCTTCTCAGTTATAGGATGAATCGGCTCTGACCTCAGCTTCCTTTGTAAATCTTGCATATCATAAACATGGAGTGAGGTATCTGTAAAGTTCTGCAATGTGGACTTGATTCCATTTTGTCCATCAAACCCCACAAATCTAGTTGCCATTCTATCTGAGGACGAAGTAAAATTGAAAATTTGAATTTAGATGAGGAAAAAGATATTGAATTTGCAAACATAGAATATTTGAAAGCATTGTGCAATTTAACAACATAATAGTTCAAGAAAAAGTGGTAGTTTGAATAACTATTATGTTTCCCTCTATATAGGAATCCTAATTCATCCATTAATCTTCAAGATCTATGCCACATAAAAAAATTAAATGATAAACTTATTGAATTATTAAATGTGAGAGCTTCTAACAAACATTTTGGTGTCTTTTCATTATTTCTATTGGCTCAATAGTAAATTTCCTTTCTTCCATACTTACCTTTCCTTTTTCCATTCAATTTTGGAGAATTAAGAATAGAGTACTCTGTAAAGAAATATCCGCCTAATTGAATTGTGCTTGGTATACCTTTCCTACGATGGTTAGATTGTTTCCACTATCATCTTAAGATATCTTATATGTAATTTGTGAGCCCAATCTACTTACAAAGTTGATTTCTTCATGAATGCAAAAAATTGCCCTCATGGGTTGAAAACTTGTCAAGGAGAAGACAATTTCCATTTTTCCACCCAAGCTTTTCCTTTAAGTTACTATTTCCTTTAGGTTCAAAAAATCTTGAAAGGACTACTAAAGTTGAAGGGGGGCCCACTTCTTTATTTCTTTCCTTCAAAATTGCCTTTGGCTAAAAACAGACTTCATGGGTCAAAAGCCCGCTGAGGAGAAGTCATTTTTGAGTATTCTGCTTAAGATGATTCTAAATATCATGATGAATCCCAAATGTTTCCTAAGGTAGAATATTGTAATGAAAATAGGGATTTTCCATAAAATAACTCATTATCATCTTAGCTCAATCCGTGAGCCTCATTTGTTAACCTTTATGGGAAATCACCTTCATGGGTTGAAAACCTGCCAAGGAGAAGGCGATGCTTGATTTATTTCAAGCTTCGTTATTTCATGTAAAAACATGATAAGCCACGAACAAGTCCAACTTTGTGAATAACTTTGCAAATTGTAAGAATCCCCATCGAATTAGGTACTAAGCTACCCATAAACTCACAATTCCAAGGAAAACCCACCCGGCCATGAAGTGTGGGAGAAGGGAAAGATGGAAAATTTGATGGAAAATATTTTCACCTAAGGGGAATTAAAACTAGACCCAGACATACCTAGACTTAACTAAGACACAAAATTTTCCACTTTTGCAACATAGATACAAGGTAAAAAGTTGGGCAACAGCTGGCTCTGACTGGGGACTTGGGTAGACCATATCCAAGCAAGGAACTCAAAATCTCTGGTTTCAAAAAAATAAAAGGTTGCAACACGACAAAACTAAAACAAGGAAGCAAAGACAAGGAAGGAAAACTAACTAGGAAAACACTGAAAGGAACAAAACATAATTGTAATACAATACAGGGGTTACTTGTTCTCAGTTTGACATTTTATAAAGCTTCAGATCCTGACCATTATAGGTTAGAGGTAGCACTTTGCCATCCTGATAAGCCATTTTGAAATAATCATTTTCAAATTCCTAACAAATTGTGAATGGACCCTTCCACAAGGTGTCAAACTTTTTATGCATACCTTTTGGAGCACTTTGCTTATCCCAGAGTAACACACTGTCTCCTACCATGAAATTTTGTGATCTTGCCTTCTTATCAAATAGATTATTTACTCACATCTGATGTTGTGTGATGTAATCCATGATTTCTTCTCTTTCCTCTTCAAGCTTGCTCAAGTACAAAATTATCTTTTCTAAACCATCTTTATAAATATCATCTTCAATCACTATTCTAAGTTTGTTTGTAGCTAATTCCAAAGGTAATGGAAGATTAGCCTCAATTCCATAAACTAATTCAAAAGGAGATATGCCAATTGCTCTTTTAGGTGTTACTCTATCTGCCCATAGTGCCTCATGAATTTTCTTGTGCCAAGTCTTTTGATTAATTTGACACCAATTTCTTGACAATATTTATCAAATTCTTGTTATTAGATTCGGCTTGACCATTTCCTTGTGGGAAATAATCAGACGAATGATTTATTGTAATCCCATACTCAAAGTAGAAATTGGTAATCTCAATTGAAGAGAAATAGGTTGTGTTATCCATCACTAATTTTATGGGGACACCAAACCTGACCAATATGTTCTTCTTAATGAATTCACATACTATTTCAGAAGTAGTTTTCTTGGTTACTTTGGGTTCCACCCACTTAGTGAAGTAATCAGTTGCGATTATCACATACTAGTGACTGGCACTAGATGTTGGATTAGTTGGACCAATAAAATCAAGGCCCCATTGTTGAAAAGGTCCCTCGATAATGATAGGTCTTAATGGTAGAGAAACTAATTGAGGAAACCCAATGAACATCTTACATTTTTTGCATTTTTCCACCCAAGCATAGGCATCCTTGAACATTCTGGGCTAGTAATAAAACTGTCTAAATATTTTAAAAGCCATGAATGAGGATGAAAAATGCCCTCCATAGGCTTCATCATTGAAATGTTTTCAACAACTTTTCTTGATGTTGTTTGTCCACACATTTGAGGAAGGTGCCATCTATGGCTTTTTAAACAATTTTCCATCCCAAATTACATACTTAGCTGCTTTCAATTTGAGATCTCTCATTTTTCTTGTAGTTAGGCTCTCTGGACATTCTCCATATGTTAGTAGATAACTAATATTCTCAAACCATGAATCATGAAGTTCTACAGCCAAAACTAGTTGCTTTTCTCCCAATTCTTCTAATTCTTCAGCAATCTTGTTTTTTGCAATCACCTTACGCAAGGCATTACCACTTACTAGCTTGGTAGGTTTAATTTCTATATCATACTCTTTCATCTTTTCTATCCATGTTCCTCTAACATTACAACCTACATCCTATTCTATTAACACACTTTTCATTGCTACATCTGGGACATAAATGATAGAATGTGAATGCAAGATAAAGAATCAAAAAAAAATAAGTGCTTTGACTACTACAAAAGTATGCTTCTCAATTTGTGAGTATTTCAATTCATGATTTTTCAGGGGTATGCTCACGAAAGCTATTGGGGCTTGTACCCATTGATCATTATCTTGCATAAGTATTGCTGATAAAGTGTGTTCAGAAGCGTAACAATAGATGATGAAATCTCGCTTATAATTCGAATGACATAAAACTAGAGCATTAGCAATAGCAATTTTTATATTCTGAAAGCCCTGCTTTCCAACCTCATTCCATTTGAAATTTGAATTTCCTTTCATCATGTCCACAATATGCTTAGTGGTTTCTGCAAAATTTGGTACAAACCTTCTGAGGAAATTCACCTACCCAAAGAATGATTTAATTCCTATTTTATTTAATGAATAGCTTAATCTTCGAATGGCTTCAACTTGTTTAGGATCAATTCTAATACCCTCCTGAGAAACTATATGACCAAGGAGCTTTTCCTCTGTCACACAAAAAACATATTTCTTTGGATTAAGTGAGATTCCATGTTTATGATATCTTTGTAAGACTTTCTTCAAATCTTCTATGTGATTTTTCCTCTTTTTTGAAAACACAATGAGGTTGTCTAGATATATAACTATAATTTGGTCCTTTAGATCAGCAAACATTTTGCTCATACACCTTTGGAATGTGGCACCAGCATTGATGAGCCCAAAGGGCATTCTGTGATATGCAAACGTACCCCAAGGGGTGGTAAATGATGTCTTATGCTAGTCCTTCTCTTCTACCTCAACTTGATTGTAACTTGAGAACCCATCTAGCATGGACATCATTTCAGATCCAACCACTATTTGTAGTAAGTAATCCATATTGGGGAGAGCAAAATTATCCTTCAAAGGTGCCTAGTTCAAATTATGGAAATCAACACAAATCCTTATCTCTTCATTCTTCTTTCTAACTAGTACTAGGTTAGCTACCTAGGTGGAATGATGGATGGGGTAAAGGATTCTTGCTTTCAACATTTTATCTACTTCCCAAAATATGGCATCGGCAACCTTAGGATTATAATTCTTTTTTTTTTGGAAGGGAACTGCATCAAGTTTGAGGGGAATCTGATGTTTTACCTTCTTGCCTCGATAGCTTTTCAAGTCTTCGTAACTCCATGCAAAAACATCTTGATATTCTATGAAGAGTCATTTCACAACTTCTCTCTCTTTAGATGAACAACATTTCCCAATATTAATCATTTTGGGATCATGAGTATCTTTGATATTCACCCCCTCATACTCACCAGTGGTAGGTCCCTTTTCTGCCCTCTTTTGTTTTATTTAGGCATCATGTCTATTAAACAATATTTCCAAAGACACAAAGTATGGGGAATGATGTTACCTCGCAATTGAATTTCATCATTTTGAATCTGTTTCCTCTCAACATCAGAGCTTCCATGATTATCATCATTGAATTAATGTTCAAAACTTGATTTGTCATTTTCTAGGAACAAATACAAGCTCTTGTCATCTTCAAAGACTTGCCAAGATTCTACATTATCTGGAACATAGGCTCAATATACAATCTCAATCTGGTATTTCTTATCCTTAAATTTTGGATGGGGTAGTAGCAGAGAGGTAGAAACTGCTAGGGAATTAGCTTTGGTGTTCATCTCCCTTGGCACTGCTGCAATAGAAAAGGCATCTAGGCCTTTTATTTCGTCCCAAACTCTATTTTTATAGTTCTTCAACTTGTGATTTTTTACGAAATATTGCCCTTTAATTTGTGTAACAATGAGCTTTGCATCACCTCAAGCTTGCAGGATCTTTATTCCCTTTTCTTTTACTATCATTATCCCTAGTAATAAGGCCTCATACTCTACAGTGATATTCGTATTCCCAAACTCCAATTTGAAGGCCATGGGTTCAAGTTCTCCTTTAAAGGGTATCAACACTACACCTATGCCAGATCTTGAAGAAGAACAACTTCCATCAAATTCTAGTATCCATATGCATGTTAAATCTTTTTCCTCATTAAGAATTCTTTCACTTGGATTTTCATTTCTTTGTTCATCCAGAGCCTCTTCAGTAAATAACATGTAATTTCCAAACTCCAGCTCTTGATAGAGGATCTGAGCTTTAGGATCATCTGATTTTAAGACTATAAATTTTTCCTTTTCTTCAGGTTCTAATTTTACTTTCTTATTCCTGATAGGTATGACTGCTTGGGACCAATCTAGTTGTATTTCTCCTCCTAAGTCTCGGCAAAAACTCCTACTTAAGAGAAGTTCATAACTCGTTGGAATATCTACTACTAGAATGGTCAATAAGAGTTTCTTTTCTGGGTGTAAAGCCAAGGCTACTTGACCATCTTTAATTTTCCCAAGCAAAGGAACTTGTTTGGCATCCATAGAATAACATCTTCCATGCACTTTAGTGAGGTTGAGACCCAGGGCCTTAGCTACAGAATAAGGCATAATGTTGTCTGATGCACCTAAATATATTATACAATTGCTTAATTTGCATCCATTGATATACAATAAAATATAAAATGGGTCGAGTTTTTTCCCAGGATTGGTTGCTAAAATAGTAGAATCCTCTTGATTAAATAGACTAGATGTCAAGGTTTCATCCCCATTTTCAACAGTCACATTATGATTCAAATCTAAAGCATTCCCTTTACATTGATCTACCAGTCTTTTTAACTCAGAGGGGTGAGACTTCAAATAATCTATAGGGGAAATTTGGATTTTTTATTCTTCATAGAATTGAATGAAATCGAAAGGCATTTTGTCCTTACCTATTTGAGAAGTTAATTCTTCTTGATCAACACGAACATTATTCGCTAAGGGACTAGGTTAATCTCTGTAAGATGACTAGAGGATTGATTCTTCAACCTTTGACCTCGAGTAAGCACTGTATATGAAGTTCCATTAATGGTCGCATAACATTCACCATTTGGTTAAGAATCTGACTCATATTGCAAAAATAAATATCCAAAGTCATCATTTGAGTACAAATCTGACTCTGAACAAGGAGTTGGAGTGTTCAACTCATTAGTGGATAATAATTGCATCATACGAGTAGTTTTTAGACAACTCTCACTATCATGATCCGTCATCAAATAAAAGATACACATATTTCCCTTCTTTGGTGCTGCTTCAATTTGCAACTTGGGTTAAGAGCCTGTGAGCTACGAAAATCTACCATCATTGTTCCTTCCTAGTGAATTCTAATAATTTCATTGGTAGGAATTTTTGAATTCGAGTAATTGCCTTTTTACTGCTACAAATTCATTTGATAGTTTCTAAATCAATTCATCAGATGATGTAGTGTTGCTGGAACTTCCTTTAGTTTGAAGTTCTCACTTCCATTTTCTCACAAAAATTAAGTCATCTTCAAATTCAATTGTCTTCTTTTGTGCATTTGCTAAATCTATGGGATGTGCCCTTCTCAAATCATAGTTGATATGTGGGGGCATCACACTTATGAAGAAGTTTTTCAGATTACTAGCAGTAGGTCTGTCAACAATTGGAATTCTACTAACAATCTTATTAAAATTAGCTATGAAATCTCTCATACTCATGGTAGGTTGCTTTTTAATATATGTTAACGTGTTAACAAGACATGTTCATCTTCCACAGTCTTAAATCTCGTCTCAAAGGCTATTCTCAATGTATCCCAATCAGTAATTGAACCATCATCTAGATGATAGAACCAATCTATTGTATTATTTGTCAAGGTTTCCACAAATAATCTTACAGCAACATCCTCATGTCCAACTCCTAAGATGTGAGTGGTTGCAAAGAAGGCCTTAATGTGTTCATCTGTAGTAACCCTCCCATCACCTAAAAATTTAGGAAAATACTTCCTTGAACCAGCTGGGAGTGGATGATAAGCTACTAGTGCTAATGGTCCTGTTGATGCAGCCCATGGAGCACCCATGATTGTTCTAGCAGTGTATGGCAGGAAATTAACAACTGGGGGAGTAGTAATTCTATGCAGGGCCAATACCTGGCAGGTAGAATGCGAAGCATTTTGATTTCTAACAGGGGAAGGTGGTCTACTTTGACTTTTCTTTTCACCTTTTTGTTTCAAAATATCTAGGATGGGAAAACCAAGCTCTGTAAGTTTATCAAAAATAGGATCTTGCCCACCCTATTCCTTGGTACTTCTGAGGAACCTTGTTTGTTCCAGGGTGCTAGGTTAGTTTTGTCTTTGAGCTTCTTGTCTCAATTGTCTTTTTGCTCTTCGGATATCCCTCCTTTGAACAACTCTTTCTAAAGCTTCAGCTCTTCTTTCTTCCTCTTCCAATACTTGGCTAATGTTCCTGTAATGTTCAACATTCCTCCTATGTCTCCAAACAAATGTATTAAGGGATGAAATTATGTCTTCTTGGTTGTCTTGAAAACCAAGGTTAGGTTGGAGCACTGGAAAAATGTTTTCATGAGGTAGTACCATTTCTCCTCGTGATATAGGCTTATCAATCAAGTGACTATTTGTATGAAATGTCCCTTTTCTAATTTTTGTATGATATTTCCAACCTTTAATCAGATCTTTAAAATCAAACAACTGATATCACAAAGATCCACCAATTTCTCAATGAAACCCCAAATCGGGTATGCTGAAAATAGTGCTAAAAGCTTCACAACTTCACAAATTATTAATAAATCTGAAAATGGAAATTTTTATAGAAATTTCAGCAGCATAACAGCCTACAAATTGACATTTCTAGATCCGTATAGGCTTTACACAACAGCTCAAAAATGTAGGACAAAAACTATGCTCATCGGGCTCCCGAAATTAACACAAAAATGCCCGGAAACACCACAAAAACACTAACAAACTATCTTAGAAGTTTAATCACGTCCCAATACATATATTCAGCTCTATTTTAATAGCTTAAAGTCTGAAATACAGCAGCAACCAAAACTGATATGAAATGCTCAACTGAAAACACCAAAATCATGCAAAAAACACACCCAAAAACCTCCAAATCTACACCGTTCAGCACAAAGGCAAACTCTGTATGAGCATGCCCATGGAATGGATTCAAACTCCCATCCTTAGCCTTCCTAGAAACCTACAAACTCCCATTCTTGGGTCTCCCTGGAAACCTGCAAACTCCCGTTCTTGGGTCTCCTTCTCCACAGGTTTGGCAGCCTCTAAAGAATAACAAAGAAAATGAGCAAAATCCAAGTTTTGTAATCCACCCAAAATGCCTCCAAACCCCTTTAAAGAGGGCATAACTGTAACTCACGTCCAAGAGAGGTTAATGAAACATATTTTAATAATAATTTTTATTTATTAGTCCAATGGTTTCCAAAGATTAACCCCCTTTTTCTGAAACTTCACTTTCTTGGGCCTCCCTGCCTTAGCAAAGATTATTATTTTTTTAATTATTTGAAAAGGGGACATGACAAGTCCTCCCCTCCCAAACATTGCTTGTCCTAAAGCAATGGTTGAACAATAAACCAATCAATCCACCTGGATCCCAAATGTAGTCATGAACTATACTACTGCCAAATAGAATAGGCTCTTGCAATATCCTCTGCAATATGACCAAGAGGAATCCATAATCAAACTAACAATTACAGCTCAACCAAACTCCAAAATCACCACTACCACAATCAAAAACCCATGAGACACAAACTCTTAGAACATTAGAACCCAAGTAAAGTGGACAAATCAAACTGCCAACACAATAAATACCATCAACGCATCCCACTGGCCTATACGGAATGTACAATCCAACTCTGCAACAATGGTGAATGCTCTCATATGAAACTATACCAAGTATGGAGAATCCACACATTGTACAACTCCTGTAATCAACACAACTCTGTAGATCATCGGCCATTGTCTCATAACCATAACTCCCATGCACCCCTGATGGTGAAAAGCCATCACAAGATGAACAACAAGAAATGGAACCCAAACCAAATTTTCCTGCCATCAACTCCTCAACAAAAGGATCAATTGCTAACTGATGTACATACCCTGCTGAAGCATCACTCCAAAACTCCTGCTCTAAGTCATGTATTATCAAGCTATCAATTGCAGGACCTATCGCCATGTCGTGCCCATCACAACTCTCATCCCAAGGCATCAAACTATTCCATAACTGATGACAAGCACTAGGAACCAAAGTACATCTCTGTATCATAATCTCATTAACATGGTCATCAAAGGTAAATTGATGAGCGTACCTCACAGTGTAATGCCGATAGAATGCACCAATCTCAGTCAATGGCTTAGACTGTAATCCAGATGAAACTAACTGCAATTGATCATTAACCATGTTGGAACCGACTACTACCTTTGAAGATATCACCAAGGGAGTAGTATTACTAGCAGGAACCATGCCAACTGTCGACTCACCAACATCACACATGCTCTTTGATACATCTCTAGTCTCTGTGCCATCAGTACTAGAGGCCACCACCATGTCAGGCATACAACAATCTGCTACAAAACCCAACTCAACTGAAACTAACTCTAGTGGGAATGAACATGATATGCCAATGTTAGTATCAAGGATGGATGCATCCCCATCTCCACTATGTCTGACAATCTCGGCCATGGACATCCTCGGATCACCAAACACCATAGCTTGTGACTATATAGAATCAGGTAAAGACTGTAGCCACTCTAACTCCATGGTCACCTTAGCCAAATGAAACTGTGACTCCTTGAAAGCCAACTATGTACTCTCAAGAATCTCAGAAGTCACCTCAAGTTGATCAGTAAGCTCACTCACCTCATCTTCCTTGGCCAACAATGCATCATATGTTGTACTGCCCCACTCCATAAGATAATCTATGTCAGCTACCAACTGCATATAATTCTGTCTCAAAATCTGAATAGCCTCCCATAAAGAGTGGATCTCTGTCAAGGAAAGATAATTGCCTTCCTGCTCATCACTAGTAGGAGAACCCCATCCATAAACTGCTAACAACTGACGAGTAGCATCAAAATACTGGCAAGTGATAGCAATGTCTTGGTCACTAACTCTTAACTAATTAGACACATGATGGCACTGGCTTGACTGTCTCCTACAAACCTCCTCTGATGCACTGTCTAAAGGAGTATCCTCAAAGTTACTAGTCTCTAGAGTATTACCATCCATATCCTGTGAATCAAATCTAAAACTCATATCAACATACGGAGTATCAAAAACATTAGCATTGCTGTCCAACTCCTCTATACCCAAGGAAACTAAGTCTTCAAAATTGCCCACTACATCCTCCTGGATGTCATCAATGCCAATATGATCTTGGGACTCATCTATACACACTGCCAAATATGAAATATCATCAACACATTCTAGCAAGTATGGTCGACTGGATATATGAACAAAGCCCAACATCGGTGTATAAAAACTAATACCAACATTGGACAAGCTGCTAGCACAAGAAAAAACAACACCGTGCAATCTGTTAATCAAATCCATGATAGCACCCAAACAAACACTGCTACCAAAAAGTGTTAAAGATCTCCTGTCAACTGAATCCCAAATGCCAATATAACAATCTTGAGTCCATATCTGTAAGCTAGAATCAGCTGGTAACTCAAGCAAAATCCTCACTTGAGTAATATGACCAATACCAACTAACTCCACATACCTATCATGATGAGATAATGAAGTTAAAATACTATCTTCACTCACCTTCAGTTGGCGGGATAAATCATGTGAAGTACTACCTGCCTCAACCTCATGTGATGAAGCATCTAACTGTGCCTGGTACTCTTTCTCAGCAAAGTCATGAATGCTCAATGTTTTCTCATCTCTACCAGGTATCTCACCATCCTGCACAACAACATCCTCATAATCATCATCTGAACCCACTACACTATAGTCACTGCCTATTGTAATTATACCATCCTGAATACCTGTGGCATCACCCTTTGACAACCTGTAAATAATTGTCTCAATTTGAGTATCAAGTTGACCGTTACTATCAATCTATGTAATATCCTTTCCCACCACCTCCTATAGCAGAGTAGAATCTGAGACCTCTACCTGGCTATCAGCTAGTTTCTTAAACTCCTCATGCAAGTTCTTGGGAATTGTGTCATTTGTCCTGTGAGAAAATCTGCCAAATAGAAATCCAGTCAACTTATCCACCTTAGCTGGGTCAGATAACATGTCATTCATTATATGGTGGTGCTCAACCAACTGTTTAGACATGTCATGGGTTATTTTCATAAGTTTATCTCGAATGTCTAAATAACCATCCTTTCTACTATTTTGACTCTGGCTATCAATTGTCCAAGATCGTTCCCTCTGAGACTCTGTACTATACCTGTCCATTCTGGATAAAGTAGAGTGTAACCCCAATAGGATATAACTTCTTCAAACACCAAGAACTAACATGCAAACTATTAGAAGTAGCATGCAACCATAGATTTGGACATGCAACTGATTAGAAGCAACATGCAACCACCAAATTATGACATGCAAGATCTGGGTAGTTGTCAAAACTGACATGCAAGATCTGGGTAGTTGTCAAAACTGACATGCAAACTTCTACAACCACCAAATTCACCAAGAACTAACATGAAAATGATTAGAAGTAGCATGAAACCATATATTTTGACATGAAACTGATTAGAAGCAACATGCAATCATAAATTATGACATGCAAGATTTGGGTAGTTGTCAAAACTGAAATGCAAGATCTGGGTAGTTGTCAAAACTGACCTGCAAACTTCTACAAACCATCAGGTTGGCAAGATCATGGCTTTGATACCACTAAAATGTCCCTTTTCTGATTTTTCTATGATATTTCCAACCTTTAATCAGATCTTTAAAATCAAACAACTGATATCACAAAGATCCACCAATTTCTCAATGAAACCCCAAATCGGGTATGCTGAAAATAGTGCTAAAAGCTTCACAACTTCACAAATTATTAATAAATCTGAAAATGGAAATTTTTACAGAAATCTCAGCAGCATAACAGCCTACAAATTGACATTTCCATATCCGTATAGCCTTTACACAACAGCTCAAAAATGTAGGACAAAAACTATGCTCATCGGGCTCCCGAAATTAACACAAAAATGCCCGGAAACACCACAAAAACACTAATAAACTATCTTAGAAGTTTAATCACGTCCCAATACATATATTCAGATCTATTTTAACAGCTTAAATTCTAAAATACAGCAGCAACCAAAACTGATATGAAATGCTCAACTGAAAACACCAAAATCATGCAAAAAACACACCCAAAAACCTACAAATCTACACCGTTCAGCACAAAGGCAAACTCTGTATGAGCATGCACATGGAATGGCTTAAAACTCCCATCCTTAGCCTTCCTAGAAACCTACAAACTCCCATTCTTGGGTCTCCCTGGAAACCTACAAACTCCCGTTCTTGGGTCTCCTTCTCCACAGGTTTGGCAGCCTCTAAAGAATAACAAAGAAAATGAGCAAAATCCAAGTTCTGTAATCCACCCAAAATGCCTCCAAACCCCTTTAAAGAGGGCATAACTGTAACTCACGTCCAAGAGAGGTTAATGAAACATATTTTAATAATAATTTTTATTTATTAGTCCAACGGTTTCCAAAGATTAACCTCCTTTTTCTGAAACTTCACTTTCTTGGGCCTGCCTGCCTTAGCAAAGATTATTATTTTTTTAATTATTTGAAAAGGGTACATGACATTGTATCCCCAGTGGAGTCACCAAAAATATATTGGTAAACAGATTTGTTCTTTTCTAATTATGACTCTTGAATGCCAAAATTAGGAACAATATCTTATTACAAACAATTGAAAAGCCACTTATGGATAGACTGGCTTTTCTCTAAATTGATAGGTACAACTCCCTATGGTAGATTTACAATGAATAATTTTTTGCTTCTAAAACTAAATGAGGGTGTGTTCTTGACTAAAGAATAGAAGAGGTAAAACCAAGCCAGACCTAGACAGGATCTAACTTAGGCAAATGGATTTCTAAAGGATTGATTAAGTTTATGAACCCACACATCGTATGAATTCACAAGGCTTAAAAACATAACAGCTAATAGTGGATTGTATTAATTAGAATATAAACTATAGTTAACTTTAAAAAAATGATTAAGGGATCTCTCTTTGAATATACGATGACACCATTTATCACATTTGTTCACTACCTTGAATCAAGGGAATGAAACTTTGTCCTTTCCTTGCCTCAATCCAAACAAAAGAGAAAACATATAACTACAACTAATAGAAATGGAATAGAAAATAGTTGATACAAAATACCATTAAATTGACTCTACAGCATCAAGTACATCACACCAAAAATTTGTCGACCTTTGATTAATCTTTCAATTTCATACATATAGGATTTTGAGATGATGGTTACAATAGGAGTTCAATGGGTCCATCTTCTCAAAAATGACAAATGGCAAGGCACCAATTTTTCGTATTACAATAATTACATAAGAAAGCAAAAAGGGGGAAAAAATGTGAATCACTTTGACTTCTTCCCCTTTTCTTCTTTTTTTCTATAGGCCTTAGTAGCAACTATGATTACGATTAGCTTGTCATGCTTAGGCACATGTATGTTGGTGTATCTCAAGAGCCACTTGGGATATTCCCTGGCCATCTCCTTCACAACATTCAATTGATTTGGAAATTCCTCCATAGCCATGTGTATGCATCTGCTGATTTTCTAGAGTTCTCCAACTCTGCTTTGACTACTAGAAGACATATCAATCAAACTACCAAATAATTTGGAGAAGTTCTCCTTCATGACATTTACCCCGATGAGTGCTTTCCCTTGGCCACTAGTCTATGAATCGGTGTATAACCCCTTCATGAGTTCAAATCCTTTATCTTGGGTCTTCTTTACCTTATCCTCTATTTCCTTAAGCCCCTTTTCTACTAATAGGATCATTTCTAACTTGAACTACATGCTCTAAAGCCATTCAAACAGAGGTTCATCTCCCTTTCACAAGATTTTTGCTTCAACAACTTCCTTTATCTTCATTTGAATGATCATCTTTAGAAGAGAGATACAATCATCACACTTCATCCTTTCCTTGGCTAGAGTATTGCTATTTGATAAGATATTATCCTTCTCTATTTCCAATCTCAAGATAACATTGCTAATTTTTTCTATAATAGCAACTCCCTCTAATTTGAGCTTGGATTGGCCAAAGTGCCTATCTTCCTAAAGTTGAGAGATGAGGACCTGAACCTCAACAGCAGTAGGATTTTTGGTTACTGGTACTCTTGAGATAGTTGCCAATGGAGTGACCAATCGACTGATGAATCTGTTCAACTCTTCTATCTCAGCCTTCATCCTAATCTTTGACAACTTTAGACTTTCTAATTATCCCTCAATCACTTCATTGGTTGACTTCCACAAGCCAACCTTGGTGTCATGTCTAGCCTCTCCAAGTTCCACCAAGTGCAGAGTAAAATCATCAATAGTCATATCTTCAATTTTTCCTCCTTTGTTGGGCTTGGCTATCTCCATTTTTAGGTGCCCTATTTTTGGATCTTGCTCAAGTACAGACAAAGTTTTCTTCTTCTTTACCTTGGTTAATGCAAATCTAGAATGAACTGCAAGGGATACGGTGTCTTTGGTGGGAGCTCTTTCATCTTTCCTTTTTCTCTTTCTCTCTAGAGTATCCTCTAACTAGGAATCAATGTCTATCACTTTGGAGGCCATCCCAAGTGATTCTATACTAAACATCTTCTTCTTAACTAGAGTGACTATCATAGCAGTTGACGAGAAGGGATTTTTTGGATCCTGAGAAATGAGCTTGGAAGAGCTCTGGCCTTTATCCACCTCTTGAGTTTTCTTTGTTGCCTCATCAGACTTAGTAGATTCACTACTACTACTACTCTTTCCATCTCCCAAATCTACTATCTATATTTGGGAGCCACTTGGTTGTAGAACTGTAGCACTTACTGGCAGAACAAGTCTTTGATGAGGAGAGGGAACTAGAGTAACATGGGGAGAAGGAACTGAAGAAACATGAGGAGATGGAACTAGAGTGATAGCACTATCCTTTGGCTCCTCTGTCTTCTTCTCTTCAATACCAGTTTGGGTTCTAATAACTAGGAGGGAGCCATCATGACAAGTCTTAGCTATGGGAATGCCCTTGTCTAGAGGTTGGTCACCTCCTCCCAAAGGTTGAGCTGGTCCTTGAGTGGTAGTTGGTGTTACACCTGGTGTGGCACTCTAGGAGGAAGAGGGATTAGTAGCTACTAGAGAAGCTTGAGTGGTTGTGCTTCTACTCTGACTTCTTTTGTCCATCCATTCAACCCACTTCCTAGTTCTCTTGATGATTTGAGCCATCATAACATCTAAATCTTCCTCAACATTCTCATAAGGCTCCAAACTGATAGGAGTGCTCCTTATCTTAGTTAAATATGTATTACTATACATATTTTTCCCATCGTCCTCCAATCCTTCAACATTGAAATTCATACCATATGTTTTAATTTGCTCCACTCTGAGCCTAGTGAAAGCATGATCTTGACTTTCAAATTTGTCTTTAAAATCTACCCGATAGTCTTCAACAATGGTAATGTGTTTGATCACACTCCCAATTTGCAACACATCCCTAGCATATCCATTCGGATCAAACATAGATCTCAAGACCTTATACATTTCCAATTTGTATTTCATCTCAAACACTTTGAGCATATTCTTTGAATTAGAGTGGGACTCGCAACTGTAAGCTCCAAATTTCATAGGGAATTCATACCCTTTCTTCTTCAAGCTTCCACTTAACACATTCGCCTAGACTGCATGCCTCATGATCTCTATCAACATGATCATGTCACTGGGATACCTGGGCAACTTCAAGGGGAATCCATCAAAAGTTGCAAGATGCAAATATGAGAAAGATAAGAACTAGATAAAATAATTTCCAAACTAACTAATAGCTGTCATTGCCTCTAGGTTGAATCTCCTCTTCAGGCATCCTTGGAGTTGCCTGCAAATTCTCATTGTGAATGCGTCATTAACCTTGACATACTCTGCATAGCTATGTTGCAATTGCAAACATGGATAAAACTCATAACAATTTGCATCATCAAGAAAGTTTTCTATTCTTGGAAGTCTCGACCATAACTATAGAGATGCTAGCATATAAATCAAAAAGGAAGATATATAGAAGGTGTTGTAAAACTCCGTAGTGCTAAGAGCTCTGGACAGATTTTTACTTACCTCATGGGTCCAATCAATATATTGCATCTCTAAAAAAATAACTTGTACTAGAAAGAAATATTGTTCAACAAAATTTAGATCCTCTACCTCACCTTTCAGTCTATGCAAGAGAACCAGAATGTCTACAATCTCAAGTTTGAGGTCAATACCAAATAGAGTTTTGGGGACCTTACTCTTGGTGCTTCATGGCTTTTGGAAGCAAGATCGCATAATTTCCTTCCTCCACACCACCTCCTTCATGGAGAACTCAGAGATTGCTCCTCCTATTGTCAATTCTGAAAACTCCTCCCATTCTGGAACTTGGAGGCAATTCACCACAATTTTCCTATCAATGGAGATTAACACTATATGATCAACTAACACAATTTGTCTGGTATCTAGATTGTAGTGATTTATGCATTCAAAAATCAATTCTGGAGCTTGGACTACCACCAGGAAACCAGCTACCTCCACTAGTCCACTTCCTCAGAGCTTCTTAGTTATAGGATGAATCGGCTCTAACCTCAGCCTCCTTTGGAAATCTTGCATATCGTAAAAATAAAGTGAGGTATCTGTAAAGTTCTGTAATGTGGACTTGATTCCATTTTGTCCATCAAACCACGTAAATCTGGTTGCCATTATATATGAGGATTAAGTAGATTGAAAACTCAAATTTAGATGAGGAACAAGATATTGAATTTGCAAACACAAAATATTTGAAAGTGTTGTGCAATTTAACAGCATAAGAATTAAAGAAAAAGTGGTAGTTTGAATAACTATTATGTTTCCCTCTATTTAGGAATCCTAATTCATTTGTTAATCTTCAGGATCTGTGCCACATGAATGAATTAAAGGATTAATTAGTTGAATTAGTAAATGTGGGAGCTTCTAATGGACATTTCAGTGCCTTTTCACTGTTCCCGTTGGCCCAATAGTAACTTTCCTTTCTTCCATACTTACCTTTCCTTTTTTCATTCAGTTTCAAAGAATTAAGAACAGAGTACTCCGTAAAGAAATATCTGCCTAATTGAATTGTGCTCAGTATACCTTTCCTGTGATGGTTATATTGTTTCCATTATTGTCTTAAGATGTCTTGTATGTAATTTTTGAACCCAATCCACTTATAGAGTTTATTTCTTCATGAATGTGAAAATTTTCCCTCATGGGTTGAAAACCTGCTAAGGAGAAGACGATTTCTATTTTTCCACCCAAGCTTTTCCTTTAAGTTACTATTTCCTTTGGGTTCAAAAAATCTTGAAAGGAGTATGAAAGTTGAAGGGGGGCCCACTTATTTATTTCTTTCCTTCAAAATTCCCTTGGGTAGAAAACAAACTTCATGGGTCAAAAGCTCGCCGAGGAGAAGGTGATGCTCAATTTTTCGCAAGCTTTGTTCTTTCATGGGAAAAACATGATAAGCCATGAACAAGTCCAACTTTGTGAATTACTTTGCAAATTGTAAGAATACACATTGAATTAGGTACTAAGCTACCCATAAACTCACAACACCAAGAAAACCCACCCGACCATGAAATGTGGGAGAAGGGAAAGATGGAAAATCTGATGGAAAATCTTTTCACCTAAGGGGAATTAAAACTAGACCCAGACATACCTAGACTTAACTAATACACAAAATTTTCCACTTTTTCAACATGGATATAGGGTGAAAAGTGGGGCAACACCTCATTAGGCTTTGTTGTCAGGACCCAAATCTACTTTCAGTAGTAGTTTCTAGGTTTTTAGCTACTCCCTAAGTTTATCTTAAGGGGGGGTGTTAGAGTAATAAAGTATTTAGGTATTAATTAAATCATATTGATTTAATTGTTAAGTCACTTATTATCTATAGTTTACTTAAGCTAAAATTTGGGCATATAATAATTAATTCTTTAATTAATTATTATCATGCAACCTAGGTTAATTACATGTTAGGGTTTTGATCTCCTTTTATAAGGATTGATCTCTTTGTAATTTATTCATTCACTTTTGATAATAGAAATTTATCTTTTTGCTCATCAAGAATGTCTCATCTATGGATTTGGGAATTCCAAACTCCATAGCTTTTGCTTCTCTCTTTTTGTGATAGGTGTTTGCATGCAGGTAATTCTTGGTAGCTTTGGGGTTGAGCTTTCATCAACCTCAACAGTTATAGTAGAGGAAGAATTTTTCTAGTGGTGGAAGAGGAAGCTTAGGTGGATTTGGAAGAAGCTCTCATTTTTCTTCCATGAAATGCTACAATTGTGGGCAATTGGGTCACCCTACTTATAGGTGTCCTGATAAGCCAGCATCTTCACAAGGGGAAATAAAGATAGCATATGTGAAAGAGGAGGATTGTTCTAAACACTAAGAGGTGAGTTTGGATTCAGAGAAAGGTGAAAAATTTATGCTTAGAAGGATATTGATCAAAGTACCTACCACTGATGAGCACAAACAAAGGAGGGCTCTTTTTAGGGTCAAGGTCAAGATATTAGGCAACATGTGTAGGGTTATAAATTATTAAGGATATACTAATAATTTCATCTCAGACGAGGTAGTCTAGAAGTTGAACCTCACCAAAATACCTCATGTGTGTCCCTCTAAAGTCACTTGGTTGAACAAGGGGAAAAACATATTGGTCAATGAGCAAGTATGGGTTGAGTTTACCATAGGCAAGTATCAAGATAGAATACTTTGTGATGTGTTACTAATGGATGCATATCATTTGTTTCTTGGTAGACCATAACAATATGATAGGGAGGCAGTAAATCATGGCAAGGAGAATAAGTACTCATTCAAGAAGAATGGGGTCACTTATAAAATACAGTCATTGATTCAAGAAGTCATCATGGAGAAGATAGACTTGAATACACTTTTAATGAGTGGGAAGGAATTCCAAAAGGATATGAAGGAAGAAGAAGGAGTTGGCTATGCCATATTGATGAAACCAAGAGAGGAGGAGTCACCTAAATAGTCACCTATGCTAGAAGAAGTGAAGCAAATATTAGACTAGTTCAAGGACATTATTTTTGAGGGTACACTAGCTACATTGCCACCAAAGAGAGAAATCAGTCATAAAATAGACTTTGTGCTAGGGACATCATTGCTAGACTTTGTGGTAGGGGCATCATTGCCTAACAAGGATGCATATAGGATGACACTGGAAGAGAACAAGGAGATAAAAAGGCAAGTTGAAGAGATTTTGGATCAAGGCCTAATCAAGAAGAGTATTATCCCATGTGTTGTTCAAGTGGTATTGGCACCTAAGAAGGAAGGTAATGGAGGATTTGTACTGATTCCAGGGAAACAAATAGGATAACTATTAGATATAGGTTTCCTATTCCTACAATAGAAGATTTAAAGGATTGATTAGGAGGTGCTAAATACTTCTCCAAGATTGATTTAAAAAGTGGATACTATTAGATTAGGATGAAAGAGGGTGATGCATGGAAGTCAGGCTTTAAGACCATAGAGGGGTCATATGAGTGGTTAGTAATGCCATTTGGGCTTATAAATGCACCTGGTACTTTTATGAGGGTGATGAATGAGGTTCCAAAGGACTATATAGGAGTGTTTATGGTAGTCTACCTAGATGATATTCTCATTTTGAGTAGGATAGAGGAAGAATATGTGAAGCACCTAAAACTTGTATTCAAGGAGAAACTCACCATAAACCTTGAAAAGAGTGAGTTTATGAAATAAGAACTAGTCTACATAGGATTTGTAGTATCACAAGAGCAATGTTGAAGCCATTCTAAGTTGGCCTACTCCTAAGACATGGACTAAAGTCAGGAGTTTTCATGGGTTGGCTCAGTTTTATAGGAAGTTTATAAGGAGATTCAGTGAAATATGTGCACAAGTCCTTGACACAATAAAAGGAGGGCTCAAAACAAAGTTTGTATGGACCAAGGAAGCCAATGAAGGCTTTAAGAGATTGAATAAGGAGGTGGCTACCCAACCTATACTGGTGTTGCTAAGTTTTGATAAGCCATTCATAGTGGAATGTGATGCGAGTAACATTATAGTGGGTGTAGTTCTAAGCCAAGAAGATAGGCCAGTGGCATTCTTTAGTGAGAGGTTAAATGAAGCCAAGTGTAGGTGTTCATCCTATGACTTAGAACTATATGCTTTAGTAAAATCCATTAAGAAGTGGAGGAACTACCTATTGCCTAAGGAGTTTGTGGTTTTCACAAATAACCTGCAAGCACTAAGTTACATCAACACTCAAGACGGGCTAGGTTTAAGGCATATCAAGAGGATGAAATTTCTACATTCATTGGTCATCATTCTAAGTAGGATTATGAGTTTTCTTCCTGAGATATAGTGGGAGAATTAGTACTTTAGAATTATTAAGGAGTCACATCTTTGACATGTGGCATGTGATTAAAGGGTAAATCAGGAATTTGACTTCAATCAAATGGACAACAAATCAGTAGTTAGATGAATGAAATATTATAATATGTTAGAATGATTAGAATAACTGAGATGGGGTGAATCAATTATCCTCAAGTCAAAATGTACCAATTCAACTTTTAGAAACTTCAAACAACTTAATCAAACTCTCAAATCCACTTCTCCAATATAGCAATTCATAAGTAAACCAACTTATTCATCTCATCACTTAGCTCTATGTTTATTATATGTCGAATAACAAAAATATATAATAGTAAATAGCATGAAACATAAAAACAACATTCACACAAGAATGATGCAAGGATTTAAAGTGGAAACCCAATTTAGGAAAAACAACATAGTAACATGCTACCACTTTTCACTCTTCTAATGTGAGCTCAATTAAGAACCAACCCTATTAAAGGTTACAAAACACACTGTTAGGTGTGACCTTATTAAAGTATTTGAACACCCTATTAGGAGTGGCCTTGTTAGAGGTTTCAAAACATTCCATTAGAATATCAACTTGATTAAAGGATTTATAAGGTTATGTGCACCAAGATGGTGTGCTTAAAGTGGGGTATAAGTGGACACCTTTTTTCTAAAATGAAGTAAACTTGATCTTGGAAGACCCATTTGAAGTTCAAACACTCAAAATGAGAAAATGTGTAAAACATAAATATTGTAGTACTCAATATCTAGTTTATAAATTACTACGATTTTTTAAAAATAGATAATATTAAGAGGGTTAAACCATGTGCACACAAAAAATTGTTCCTATTTTTTGCTATAAAACATGACATAGTTGTTTCTGTGTGCTCAACACAACATATAGTTATATTTAATGTTTTGAAAAATACTTTGGTAGGATGATAAGAGTGAGATCTAGAAGTTGTGTATTTTTTCATAATTGTCTTACAAGTAGTTTTTTTTTCAATTATTTTTTGAAGTGAATACATCCTAAAATTCTAGTACCTCTTCATGCGTTAGGAATAACTTGCATAGAAATAATCTAAAATAAATCACTTTTTTTATTTTTAAAAAGTGTATATAATCAAGTGTAGAACAATAATATGTAATTTACTTTCTATTTGGTCAAGTATATCAAAAGTTGTTAAAAAATGGTAGACATATGTATGAGAGGACTGTCAAGACACTGATATAGAGAAATCAACTTTACAATGCTAATCTTGTCCAAAAATTTAAAAAATTGTATGGTTAGAAAAGTAAGAAATGTGTGAATTATGGTGGTAATTTTAGAGATACCCATGTCATAATTTTCAAAATTGATGAAGTCAAAGATGAGAGTTGATCTTAGAAGTTGAAAAAATGTCTAAAGAAACAAAAAATGGAGGGAAAACATCAACTCAATCCTTTGGGTAGTTAAACAAGCATATTACCAAGCCTAGACACAATCATGTTATTCTTCATATGACTAAACTATCATACTAGACATAACATGATTATGTTATGTCTACTATGACTATACTAGACATAATGCAATCACGTTATGTTTAGTCTGACTTTACTAGACATAACGTAATTGCACTATGTCTATGTAAAAGTATAGTCAATTGTTCATAGGCCTAATAGGCTTAATTAGGCCCAATTAATGAAGCAACTACTTTAAAATGGATTAATTTCATCAAATAAATGATTAGCGGGACGATGCATAGTGGGTTTTATACAAAGAAAGAGTGTGGTGGAAGGATAATGCACAATAGGTTTTACACAAAGATTCAAATGCCAACTTTATCAAGGAAAGTTTAGCTTTTGGAACTCAAACTATGGGTCTTGGAATCATTCAGCTTTTTGATCATCCAAATGGTGACCCTTTCAAGGAAAACCTAATTGCAATGCAACAATACAATATAAGGTCAAGATACACAAGAGATATTCTTATGGTTGAACCAACAGATAAACATCTTCTAAAGAAATGATGGATAGTTTTTGTGAAGGCTTTGAGTTATGTTGATTCATTTTACTCAACTTTCTCTTTGATTTTATCATGTAGGAAAATTCAGTGATTGGTTTTTGTGTGTATGTCAACAATAGGAGGAAGAAGGGTATGAAATTAAGCCAAGGGTGCATCACCATGACAAACAAGGAAACCTACAAAAATATTCTTCTTGAATGGCCAAACAAATTATTGGAGCTCTTGTCATGATGAAAGAAAAAATGATGCTCGAAATTGATAGCCAATTTAGTATAGACCTTGAAACTGTGAAATATGTTGATAAGCGCTTTAGTGAATGTATGGATATAATTATGGAGGTACCCCAATTTTCTTCTCTCTCTCTCTCTCTCCCTCCCCCAAATTTGAAATAACAGAGATAAAAAAATTTGTGGCATTCTATTAGTTGGAGGTGTCATCTTCATCACAATTTTTCCATGACACTATAGTAGTTGCAGGTGCCATATTCATGACAAGTTTTCCATGATAGTCTAGTAGTTACAAGTTTCATCTTCATCACAAATTTTCCATGATAGTCTAGTAGTTGCAGGTGCCATATTCGTCACAAATTGTCCATGATAGACTAGTAGTTGGAGGTGTAATCTTCATCACAAGTTTTCCATGACACTCCAATAGTTGCAGGTGTCATCTTTATCACAAGTTTTCCATGATAGTCTAGTAGTTGTAGGTGTCATCTTCATAACAAGTTTTCCATGAAAGACTAGTAGTTGGAGGTGTCATCTTCATTACAAGTTTTCCATGATAGTTTAGTAGTTGCAAGTGTCATCTTCATCACAAGTTTTCCATGATAGCCTAGTAGTTGTAGATGTCATCTTCATCACAATTTTTCCATGATAGTCTAGTAGTTGTAGGTGCCATCTTCCCAATAAAGATCTTTGAAATGAGCTTACATGCATCTAAACTCAAATTCTTGTACATTTATGGTCTATGTGTGTCCCAAAGCTTAAATGTGTGTTTAATGAAATAAATTTTGCATCATAGGCTTTAGTTGTTCCAGTAGCACTAGAAGCCATCTTCAGCACAATATGATCACTACACAGGTTTGTATGCTACTTCTATGATGAGATATTTTCTTTCTTATTTTATGAAGCTGGGAGATTCTTGGAATCCACATTGCATATATTACCATAGGTATCGGGTATCATATGTTAAGTGAAACGAAGATGAATGTTAACTAGGTCTTCCCAATCTCAACAATCTCAAGAATCATCATAAGATCCCTTAAAACAGTATTTCTAAGTACATGTGCATTGAAGACCTTATGTCACTACTTGAGCTACTAGTAGATGGTAAGTATTCATCATCATCATGTGACATCTAGGCTCACATGCATATCATGTGTTAATTACAACCAAGGTGAATGTTGACTAGGTCTTCACAATTTCAACAATCTCAGGAATCATCAAAGTTTGTCAATGTATGAGACTCTTTGAGCTCAAAAACTATCACAATTAGTAGAGAAAAAGGAGGTGTTTGTTTCAACTATCATCTACTTGTACATGCTTCTAGTAAGAGAAGGTTTTTTCGAAAAAGTTTTTTATATGATTATCCTTGGATTTCTTGTCTGTCCATCATTCAAATTATTGGCAAATAGAAGGCATCAAATTGTTAGAAGTCTTTTGGAGTCTATACCTTGTGAATTCAATAAAACCTTTGCAATTATGTACACTCTACAAATATTAACTAAATATGATAAGATGAAGCACATTATAGTACTTGTACATTCCCATGTACATTGAGAAAAAGACATCAAGAGGATCTTGATATGGAAATTTGATCCACACAACAAAAAGGAAAAGATGTGCTTTGAAAATAAATTTGTTGATGTAGTTTCAAGAGGACTTTTATCAAAATGTCAAGATATTTTTGCAAGTTTATGTCAAATGTTAAAGGTTTGGTGCATCATAGAATTTGATACTGATGCAATCAATGATATTCTCATGCATAAGAACCTCCAAATTTTTAAAGAATATGAGAGTTTCCTTTTAGGTGTTTTCCCAACTAAAGAGTCCTTTGTTAATATCAACATAAAAGAGATCAGATGTCAGGGAGAAAAAGGTCTGGGACATCAATTGGGAAAGCTAGGGAACCACATAGTTATACAAAATTAGTTGGGTCAACTACCTAACTACATAATTTTAGGACATCAATTGGGAAATCTACATCAACATGGAAATTTACACTAGATTTTGTAGACAGATGGGACAATAGATTACAATTTTTAGGAAAGCATTTTAAAAATGAAAGAACGCTCACCCAATTCTTTGAAGATCAAGTTGGTAATAATGTTATTCCCTTCAAAATGATTAGATAAAGAAAAACTAGAAATTAGTTCAAGCCTTCATCTTATGAGGATGATGGGGGATGCCTACCTTAAAATGCTTATTGTTTTAGAAGCTCTTGGTGCCAACAAAAAATTTCAAATGGTGTCATTCAAACATGAAAATTTATTGGGTGATGAAGTTTTAAAATTGGGGATCTAATACTATTCTTCTACCATATCTTGATTTCAACTCTTTTCTGGATCTATAGGCTCAATCATATGCCTAAAGGATTGGCCAAGAGAAAAATGTGATTGTATATCAACTGATTGCAAGATATTCAATTGAGGAGAAAATATTGTAGTGATCAAAAAGAAAACTATCTATCGAGAATCTTGTTAGATTTTGTTAAGAATAAAACTATTAACCAATTACTCAGGATTAAGAGAAAAAGCCCATTTGGTTAATGGAAAAGAGTAGGAAGAGATTCTTGGACCCATGACAGAAGTTACAGATAATGACCTGAAGAGATAGAAAGGGAAAATAAGTAGAGGAAAGAAGTAAGATATACATGTGAGCCTATGTCAAATGATGAATACTCACCATCTAATAGTAGCTCAAGTAGTGATAAAAAGTCTTCAGTGCACATGCACTTAAGAACAAAACAAAAATTAGATAGATAAGTGACTCTCTCTCTCTCTCTCTCTCTCTCTCTCTCTCTCTCTCTCTCTCTCTCTCTCTCTCTCTCTCTCTCTCTCTCTCTCTCTCTCTCTCTCTCTCTCTCTCTCTCTCTCTCTCTCTCTCTCTCTCTCTCTCACACACACACACACACACCTCCTTCACCCCCCCTCTATATATATCTCACTCGCATTGCTTCTAGTTCTTCATAACAATTGTGTTTTGTTAAGCATAACACGACCACAATATTTTGAAGTTAAAATTTTTTTAATGTTTTTTTCTTAGCTCGATAATGAGCCAATACCCATTCTGAAATTTGATCAAAAATACACATAACATGATCACTTTATGTGCACTTTTAACCTTTTTTTTCATGGAGTCAACCTTGATTAAAGGATTTCACTACCATAATGGTTAGAAAGTAATAGTTAGGTTTGATTTGTTAAAATAAAACTCACATTACAAATTTAGATCTCCATTTAGTTTATTCCTAGTTTATTGACTAGACTTCATCACATTCTCCACCTCTAGTCTACTTGGCAACCCTTCAAGCAATCTTGCTATACCAACTTTTCACTTTTCCTCTACAACTTTGTTCTACACTTTTTCTTCACAAATTTTCCATTCCAAAAACCAAACTAAAACATCTCTTATGTCTCCTTAAATAGATAGGTTTAATCTTTTTCTACTTAAACATAACCATAGATCTTGGGGTTTGATTAGATTCATTGAATCTATTCATCATTTTGTCCTTCTATTTCTTTCTTGAAACTTTTGGAAACTTCTCATTGAATCCTCACCTTATATCACTTAACAAACTCAATTCATGAATTAAATATGTCAACTCATCAATCCTTATTATTTATGCATTCTGACTAATTCCTAAATTCAACTATGTTGGCCTCAAATCTTGATTCTTTTACAAACTATTAATTTGATGAAACTCAGTCATCACTATGTTTTTCATCTTGATCATAACTCTATAGCTCAGTCTCTACTGATATGTGATGTGCAATGTCATTGCTTTGTCAAATTACATCATTTAGTTTTATAAAATGTTGACTAGGGTGTGTACAAGGCTATCCATTATAAGGATCATTCGATAAGGCTCAATGTTTTTGGGGTTTTTTTTAATTATAAACAATGACTAACTTGGAATTTTGAAGTTATCTAAAGCTATCTAGAACTCTCTTGATCTATCACAATTCTATTAGAAACACTAAATCTAATGATCTTACTTCTCTCTAGTTTTGACCCTAGGATGGATTGCAAGTACATTCCCTCCAGTTTCAACAATTTAGAAAGTAATGTAAGGATTTCTAAGACTATTTCTTAGTTAATCTATTTAAAACAACACTTACAATATTGATTTTTTTTCTAAATTTACTGCATTAACAAAAATTACTTTGAACTCTAGCATATTTAACACAATAACTCTAACTAATTTAAATAACTTATCTAATGATTTGATATTTAATTCTTAACATGAGAAATAACAAGTCTAAGTCTAGAAATTGTATGAACAATAATTATCCCTACTTTAATCCATTTAGAATGTATCATAACAAGAATGATTCCTATGATATTCATTTGAGAATGATAAAGTTCAAGAAATATAGCCATAGAAACTACCTTCGATATCTAGATTCAAATGTTTGCAAAATATTACAAATCATGAACTTATAACATAGAAATTTAATCCAAACAACTCCTTATATTATCTAATCTTCAGACTTGAAGTCAAGAGAAAAATTTAATTCACTAATTGTAATAGTAAACAAAAGAGACTAAAATGATTTGTTGAACTTGCATACTAACCCAACTTACTACTACCAAGAACAAAACTACTACAGTCACCATCCTTAAAACAAGAGTAGTGATAGAAAATTTATATAGAATGTTTCTTATTTCAAATTTTAAAAACCTACAAATCCACATATTCAAGATCAACAACTAAAAAGAAAATAGTACTGGAAGTTTTGTTGGTACAATAGAGAAGTAGAAGAAAGACAAATGGATCATGCAAAAAGTATTTGAAACACACCTAAATGTGTTGCAGTGACTCATTATTAAACTGTAGAATCTTTAGTTCCCCCTCATTTGACCCAAATGACCATTTTAATTTTGACACCTTTGCATCAATTAACCAAGACTCCATATTCCATCAAGTTTGGCATTTGAAAAATCATTGTCTTCAAATATGTGAGCACCTCATAAATGATAAAACATGCAACATACACAGTATTGATATAAATTTACAAGATTTGATCAATAGCATATTAGGAAAACCACACATTATCATTTGAATGTTAGCATTAATCCATTAGTCCAAAATTAACTTAAAATATCACTAATCTAGGTATAAGTGTATATAAGTATATTAGTTATACATATCATAATTTAAAAAGATGTAGATAGGATCATTAAGAACAAAAATAAAAGATGTATTTATCAATGCCATCATTGTCTCCCCTTCCCGAGTTGAACAATGCCATCATCGTGGATCTAACAAATTAATTTTCTCCTCTTCCATGTAGATGCATAAATAGAGGTCTCTAAAATATTATCTAACATAAGCTCTAACATGTTGATATCCATTATTTTCAATGATGGCATTCCTCTATTGTGTAAGTCTTGCACCATAAAACCCATTGGATGAATTGAATCTAGGAGGAGGATAAATAATTAGGGGAGCTCTAAATATCATTCCAATCCTTTGAGTACCTTGAATCTCAATGATATTACAGATTTCCCTTTCCCTTGTTTGTGACCAAATGAAGTTATGAGGTGACATAGGCTCCCTATGCCTTATTCTAAGCGGAATAGAAGCATACCTCTCTATGATACCATTATGGGCTTGGAATGTTATATTGTTAACTATTATTTTGTAATGCATGACAGATAATTGTAAATTATGTTGATAAATCTCAATAGTGGTACCAATTTTTGCAATTTCATTGAATCCCTCCTAGAAGGATTGGTTTTAGAATATTCATTCCTCATTGGAAGACCCATCCTCACTTTCATTTCTAGAAACCTATCATTTCTAGCCTCCCATTCTACATGATTTTTCATGAATGAGATAAATGACCTAAGTTCTACATCCCCAACATAAAGATTACAGATAAAACTCTCACATTTAATTATGAACTATAGGAACACTAGTTGTATAATCATCCATGAACTCAAAATCATCATCATAGTCCAATTTCCTTTTTAAGTTGATTTCATAAATTTTCCATTAAAAAATTATTCTCTAAGGAAAATAACATAGATAATTGATAGTTTCTTAAAATAATTCAAATGTAAAGCAATTTGTACAATCTATTCTACCCTTTCTCTAGCTTCATTCTTTCTTGTGTTACCTTTTCTAGTTGTTGTTGTTGCAATTCTTCTACTTTATGTATATATATTTTGGTAGAAAGTGAGAGATATTTGGGTGGAGTTGCTAAATTAGAAGGTTGTTGATCAATTATGTACTATAGAATCTTGTAGTTGTTTCCTTAATATTTGCATGTTTTCTTCATACCTAGTTTTAATTTTTGAAATTTCTTCTTTGATAAGGGCTACCCCTTGTTGCATCATGTTCAATTTTTCCTCCTTTATTTTATTTTCTTCTTCTAAATTCCCCTACTATTGTTGAACTTTTTTCTCTCTATCGAGCATATGGGCATATATCTCATCCCTCCTTTTCAAATCTTATTATAGTTCTCTCTCTTTCTAAGAGAGAAGAAGGGATTCTCTTAGTTACATTTCTTCTTCAGTAAGAAATCTTCTTATTGATCTTTCTACTATCTGCTCTTCCTCCAAAATATCCTTTCCTTCTCTTCTCTGAAAAATCTCTTCATCTTGAACTTCCTCCTTATCATTCTGATGCTCAGAAGATGTTGATGCTTCAAATTCTTCCTCTAAGTTGGAACTATCATCATCAAAAACTTCAATTGAATTTGACCTTTCTATATAGGGGAGCCATGGATAGAGCTATAATGCTCTTGAATATCATAAAAATTGTAATCTATTTGAATAACATCCTAGACATGAACTTTGCTTTGGCCAAAGAGGGTTCTTGTGGATTCTTCTCAGGACATTTGGCTACAGTTGGGGCTTCTTGTAAGGGTTATTTTGGTTCCCTTACTAGATGTTTTGACTTGAGAATGTTTTCATCAATATGAGGTTCTTATGTGACTCTTAATGAATCATCAAATTATTCAGTTGTCAGATTTTGTTGTTCATGTCTGATAGCTTCCTCTTGTAATTGCTTTGTTTCACCCTAAACAAGATATTCTTTACATTCTTCAAAAAAAAAAACATGTAAAGGTTTCTTCTTTAATTTTCCAAAGTGTTTTGGTTTCTTTCTATAAGAAGTAGATAATTCACTAGGCTTTGAACCAATTTAAAGGAATCTAGGGGAGTATCATGTAACGGTGGGTATATTTTCTTTCAATTTTTATTTTTGCTTACTCTAAAACCCAGGTTTGTGCTTCTTCACACTCATAGGCTCCCTTTTTATTCTTTTAACCTTAGGACTAATAATGCTTCCTACCCTAGTTAAGAAATTAAACCATGACTCTTCCACTTCTTCACTTTGCATAAAATGAACTTTCAAAATTAAATGCATTAGAGCTTGGTATCTTACCTCTTTCTAATTTTCTCTAGCATTTTGAATTATTTTTGAAAATTGATGGAATAGAAATTTTGGAAAATTATCTCTTAACTCTGGCTTCTTCTTACCATAACATATATGATACAATATTTTCAACCCAGGCCTGAGTATCATGGTGTACTAACCATCATAAGTGAAATAACTCATCAACCTACTACCAACATTCTCCAAGGCTCAAATAATAAAAGTCTATTCACTCCTTTTGTATTATCATTTGTAGGAATTCCTGAAAGTTGGCTAATAATATTTGTGCTAACATGAAAAATTCTACCTCTAACTCGAGTAGCATTGACATGAAAAATTTTAACAAATTTTTCCAATATGTCTTCATCAAATCCCTCATACCTATAGATAAAATCAAACCACTCAGCTCTCTGCAGCCACTATTTTGACTCTCTTTCCAACTCTAATCTCTCTAGATCTGATTTTCTCATTTTACCCACTGATCAACACTGAAAAGCAACTTCTAAAAATATAACTTAAGCACCCAAAAGTAGGAATTTTTTCAATATAGAAATGTAGTGTACTAGTGAACTTTGTGTGTTTGATTTATTTTAAAATTTAGTACTTGTCATAATGAATGCCTTTAATGAATCAAAGCATTTTCTCAATTAAGTTTTCATTTGTGCACGGAATAAATCTAGACAACTCATCATCGAATATTTCTTCTTCGAGTTCAACAACACTCAAAGTATGAGAGTACTTGATGATGTGACATTTATCCTTCCCAATGCACTTTCATAACACCTTGAGCATTGATTACACTTTATTTTTATTTTAACTTATCCAAACTATACTTACAAATAATTAAATTTGTATTATGAATCATACTCATATTCACATTTCCTTTATTAAAGACATAAAATTTAATAATAAATGCTTAACTCAATATAATAAATGCATACCTTCTGAAACATTATCGATTCTTGGCTTTTCCTTCTTGCTTGTTCTACGTAGTAGAAAACATTGATAGATGTCATCAAGAGATTTTTTTAATTGAAAAATGAAAATGAGTTAGTTATCACTTGTGACCTTAAAGATCAACAAAGTGGTATACTTACTACTCAATTTCTCATTTCAAATCTAGAGCTATCATGAGTGATTTAGTGATTCCAACAAGCTTCCATTTCTAGTTTTCAACTTTCTAGGGCATGTATTGTCATTTCTAGTTTTCAATTCGCCCTTTTTTAAATTTTTTGTAGAACATACCGCCATTGTTGGCTTTCAACATGTTCTCTTTATTTCTCCTTTTAATGAATTTTATGTCAAATCCATCATTATGGAAGAAACATTTTCCATGGTGAAAATTTCTACATAAGACTATAATTCTACCAAAAATTCTTCCTTTTTTGTTGGTTTATGGTAGAGCTTCAACTGGTGGCCATTAACTAACATTGTTTTCTTTTCACCATCAATAAGGATTAGTTGTACTGCACTAGGAGAATACACTGTATAAACTTGGTAAGGTCCTAACCATTGTGTATGAAATTTTCCTTTGAATTCTTCAAATTTGGAATCATATAACAATGTTCAATCTCCTTGTTTAAAATTTATGCTTTTGATGTTCTTATCATGCCATATTTTCCTCTACTAGTGAATCATCTCTATGTGAAGTAATGCCTCTGATATGATTTCATCCAATCTATTTAGCTATTAAATTTTTTATTCCTCCACCCTAGATAATGGAATATCAATGTCTTTTTCCACTCTTAGAGTTTGGTATTAAAATTCTATGGGCATGACTGATGTTTTTCTGTAAACCAATTCATAAGGAGGAAACCCACTAGTTATTTTCCATGTTGTGTTGTAAGCCCATACTACTTCAGCTAACCAATCTAACCAATCTTGTATATTTAATGATACTGACTCACTTAGGATGTTTTTGAGTTTATTGTTCATCACTTCATTCTAGGGAGATGATTTTATATGATTTTTTTGATATTTCTTCATGAATAACTCTATCATGTTTGACATAAATTGAGTCCCTTTCTCAGAAATAATAATTCTTGGTGCTTCAAATCTCAGGAATATATTCTTATAGAGAAAAGCTACAACTTTGTCTTCTCAAGCTACTGGAAGTGCTTTGACTTCTGACCAGTTAGTTACATAGTCTTTAATCACCAAAATATGATGATTCCCTCTGAAAGGTGGGTCTATTGGTCCAATAAATTCAATAGCCCATTTCCCAAATATCTCCAAAGCTTATTGAGGTTGCAGTGGCATCTCAATAGTTGATGTTGGTCTCCCCATTCATTGGCATTCATCACAATGTCTTACATAGGATGAAACATCCCTAGTCAAAGTAGGCTAGAAATAACCCAATCCTACACTATTTTGTTGTGTCTTGAGAACTAAATAATTGCCTCCTTCTAAAGCATTGTGGCATGCATAAATAACATCATATCACTCATTTTCCTGTAGACACCAACAAAACACATGATAAAGACAATATTTAAATAAAAGTCATGTTAGCATGAATAATTATGGTATTCCTTTGGGGGAGTATCTTAAGTATTTCTATAATACTTGGGGAGATTTCTAGCATGATTGATATGTTACATTCATGATTGTGGTTTTCATCAATGTCAACATAGCATTATTTCTATGAAGAGTGGTAGTAGCAAACAAAGAATGAGATCATATAGACTATGTATTGATTATCAGGTCAAGTATAGTTAAGGACATTTTGTAAATTGTATCTAGATGACATGGATAAGTGTACATACAAAAAATTGAAGACATAAAGAAGATATTCTTGATTTACAGAAGACAGTAAGTAGACAGAGTACCTAAAAAGCAGTTTTTGATGTTTGAATTGTATCTCCTAATAGAGATAGAATCATGATGAGCACAATTAGCCAGTGAGGAGATATCATGATGATGATGTTAGTGAGTACACAAGGTTTGAGGTCACACGTGTGAGAAGTTGTTAATATTGTGAGCTGATAGTTTTGTGTAATTGTAAAATAATTAGGTATCTTAAAGTGGTCCTATTATAATTAATTGGGAAAGCCTCAAGGCCGAATCAAGGAATTATTTTTAGGATATGGTATAAATGAAGGTTATTTTCCTTGTGGTGATGAATGTGGAAAAATTTATTCAATTATGATTGATGTATGAATTGCGGTTTGTACAAGTAATATGTGAAGTTGGTAAATGTGTGTAGCTATCCAAGGGATTATTTGGATGTGAGATTTGTGATCTGGTATTGAGATCAGAAGAGGATAAGTCTGGTCAAGAGGATAGAGGAGCTAAAGATTATTTTAATTCTATTATTTTGCAAGGAATAATATGGATATCAATTGGACAATGAGTTCAATGATCTTACCCCTGAAGTTGTTTGGACAATGGGTCTGTTTGCCTTCCACAACTCCTAACAGGGTTGGAATCTCCTAACAAGGATTCAAAGTATCCTAATAGGGACTCATATATATTCAATGTATTTCATTATCTCTTAATAGATTCCATCCTCTAACAAGGAACATTTATATTAGTACATCATTTTGTGGGTACCATCCCCATTAGGTTCTTCCCTCTAATCAAGTGTTTCCCTAGTTAACACGTCTAGTATTATTGTCTATGAGTATCTTGTTATGGTTGTTGATTATATTGTTCACATGTTTAAGGATTAATAAGGTTGATAAATGTTTTAATAGTTGGATAAATGATTCACAAACCCCCCCTCAATTATCTTGGTGGACTTTACTTTCAAACAAGTCCATCAACCCATATGTACTTGGAGCTTTCTCGAATTAACCTCTTTTTCTATAATGGTGAGAAATGAGATGGACATCTTGTTTTAACTAAATAATTTGCAAGATTTGCAAAGCATGGTGAATGCATAGAGATGGAAAATAGGTGTTCATTAGGAAACGCATCATTGACTAGTTAATGCTTCCCCTACAAAGCCATTCGTGAAAGAAAATATACAACAAAATTATCTTTTCCTACTTTATCAATGATTGATATATCAAATTTCTATAATAATAAAACCCATATAATAATCCTACCTCCCACAAATGCCTTGTTCATCAAATATCTTATAGAAGAATGATCAGTGTGAATAAATACCTTATATCCTATTATATAATGTCTGAATTTATTTATAGCATATACTACAATAAGAAATTCTTTTTTAGTTGTAGTGTAATTTTTCTTTGGAAGAATTTATTTTTGCTAATATAATGTATTGCATGCATGTTACCTCCATCCTTTTGTCCCAAGATAGCTCCTATTGCATTATTTGATGTGTCGGTATGAATATGAAATGGTTCATTCCAATTTGGTTCTTTGATAACTAGAGTTGTAGTTAACTCTCTTTTAACATTCTCAAAAGTTGTCTGATAAGGACTCATCCATTCAAATACTTAATCCTTTTCAACAGATTAAATAGAGGGCTATCTTGTTTTTTAAATCCTTCTACAAACCATCTATAATACCCTGCATGTCCCAAAAAACTTCTAACATTATTTTGATTTGCAAGTGTGACAAATTTTTGGATAATTTCTATCTTACTAGGATCAACTTTTATCCCTTCTTTTGAAATATGATGTCCCAACACAATACCCTCTTACATCATTAAAGAGTGCTTCTCATGATTAAGAGACAATATATGATCTTCACATCTTTGTAAAACCTTCTCTAAACTCTCCAAAGCTTCCTCAAAATTCTTCCCATGGACTGTAAAATCATCCATATAAACTTCCACACAAGAAGTTGTCAAATCTGCAAAAATTGCCAGAACAACTCTTCAAAATATGGTTGGAGCATTGCATAAACCAAATAGTAAAACTCTATAAGCATAAGTACTCTAGGGACACACAAATCTAGTTTTTTCTTGATCTTCTAGAGCTACTTGTATCTAATTGTAGCCACTAAACCCATCCAAGAATGAAAAGTAACTATTGTCAGCACGATTATCCAATACTTGATCAATGAATGGCAATGGAAAGTAGTCCTTTTTAGTAGCTTCATTAAGTTCTCTATAATAAATTCATACTCTCCATTTCCCATTCTTTTTAGGAACAATAACCAATGGGGAAACCCATTGACTATCAGATATTGGATAAATGAAACCTACTTTAAGAAACTTTTCAATATCTTGTTTAACAAATTCCCTCAAGGTTGGAATTATCCTTTGTTTTCCTTGTCTTATTGGTTTAAAATCCTCTATATAAATATGATGCATACAAATATCAAGATCTAGACCACACATATCCTAGTAATCCCAAGAAAATGTTGGAGTATGTTTTACTACCACTTTTATAATATTATTGTCATGTGTCCATGTCACTTGTGAATTTACAATGAGAGGTTTGTCTTTTTTTATAAAAATATTCTTAGTTCCTCCATTCTCATCTTCAACCCCTTTTATTAATGAGCTCAAAGGACATATATCATCATGAGAGTGATGCAAAGATAGGTTTTCATGTTTTTCTTTTCTATCTTCATATTTTTGTTGATCGTTGTTTGCTTCTTCTTTCTTCAAATCAAACTCTAGAAGTTCCTTTAAATGTTCCTTTAATGTTATCATTTCCAAATGGACTACTCCATCTCCTTTAGATTCCATTTCATTTTCTATCCAAAAAGGTGAATATTCTATTAAAGTTGGTTTTGCTACTAGAAATAGTGACAACTCCTTTTATTTTAATCCATTTGAAATTTTCATACTCCCTGATTAGTAATCTATCAAGGCTACTACATTTGTAAGCCAAGATCTTCCTAGGAACATGGGGTATCCTACATCTCATTTTCTATCCTTTAAAACCAAAAATTCAATAGGGTAATCCCAAGTTTCAATTTTCACAATTACATCTTCTAGACTCCCTTATGGTTAAGTAGTGGAATTATTAGCCTACATTAGTACATTGGATGTTGGTTGTATATTTTTAAATCCCAAAGCTTCTACAATATTGGTTGTATTAGTAATGTTGATCACAACTCCTAGGTCAATTAAGACATTTGAAACTTCCACTTGTCCAATATTTAGAGCAATCACAAGAGTTCTTGGATCATTGCATGTTTGTGGTAATAGCCTTTGAGCTAACACATTTATGATCTTGGCTCCAACTTGAATAATAGGGGGCATCTTATTTTTGTTGGAATTATGATATATTTTTCATTAGTGCAAACACTTATTCGATTCTAAATGCTTATCGAGCTCATCACTTAGTCTACAGTTCACACTGAGCATTCAGTGGTTACCTTATAAGTTCAGCAGGTAAACAGTTCACACCGAGCATTCCAGAGGATACCGAGTGAATGGGCAGTTCAGCAATGTTTACCGAGTGAAGAAGGTAAATGAAAGAAAGCAGTGTTTACCGAGTGAAAAAGGTAAACAAAAGAAAGTAGTGTTTACCGAGTGAACCAAGGTAAATGAAGAAGATAGTTTCTACCAAGTAACAATACATCTACCGAGTCGCATATGGTTACCGAGTTCAGAACTACGTCAGGTGATTAGTATGGACCGAGCCTTCACTTCTACCAAGTGCATGATGATGTCGAGTAATGTAGTGGATGTTAAGTATCAGAAGGTCACCGAGTCAGTTCAGTGAACTCGAGTTTTCTACTATCTAGCCGACTCAGTAATGTTTTGTTCACTTATATTTTGGCCGACCTTGCAGTTGTAAATAATGAATGGTATATATGTAATGTATGATATCATTTTGTAAGAGATATGGTGTATAATAAAATATATGAGAGTAAGGTTCGCATGTAAAAGGTATTGCTATATTTTGAGAAAAGTGAAAGCGAATCAGCAGCAGAGAGAAAGGGATTCAGCAAGGTCAACACAGGAGCAGAAAAGATATATCTATCACATCAGGTGATCAATGCAAAAGGGATCTTATCAACAGTTACAAGTAGATCCACTGCTTCATCCTAACAGGTGAATCAGTTTGTAAATCCTTTAATAGGGTAGACTTAACAGTCTTTTGTAAATCTCCTAACAGAGTGCATACTTCAGTGCATACTTCAGTGTATGTTTGTAAATTCTCTAACAAGGTGGATCTAGCAGTCCTACTTGCTCCTAATAGGGCAGATCATCAAAAGTGATCATTGTAAGCCTTAACTGGCCAACTTTATACTGTAGTATTGAAGTTTAGTGGGAATCATCCCCACCCCAGTTTTACCTTCTATTTGGAAGGTTTCTGGGTCATCAAATCTCTGTGTACATGTACAATGAATGTTTGTTCTTTCAGTTATGCAGTAGATTAGATGAATGAATGGTGAATGGCTTTTATGCTGAAGTATTTGAAAGTTTTATAAGTTATTGATTCACCCCTCCCCTCTCAGTAACCTATCTTATACTAAATATTTCCAACAATTTTTCCTTCTAGGACTCTTAATTCAAAGTGTTTTGATTAGATTATTGATTTTAGGAATATCTTTAATAGCTTGTAGAAGAGGAATTTCAATGTTGATCTTTTTCAATTTTCTCAAAAGTTGAAAACCTAATATGTCATCATGATTATCCCAAGAACCATTTAGAGCTTCCTAATCCTTCTTAAATCTTTCAGGGTATGGTAACTTCTTTGGCTCTATTTGAATTATTTGAGATTTTGTCATCATAGGTTTGTTCAATCCCTCGAGTCTCTCCCCTTCCTAAGGTTTGAGAGGGGTTGATGAAGGAATAATTTGATTCCTTAAATGAATTTCATCAACCTCAATAAAGTTAAGACTAGGAGGATTAGTATCAACACCGTTGGCTTGTCTATTCTTTAAATTATGGATGGGTTGGGCAGTCAACTAAGGTTGATTCACTTTTTCATTCAATTCACCTGATATATTATTTTGAGTAGGTCCCCATTGCTTGTTAAAATTATGATTATGTTGCCATGGTGGATTTTGGTTTTGCCTAGGTTGCCACTGATTCTTTTAATTTTTCCAAGGGGTTGATTTTGTTGTCATTGATTTTGTTTCCATAGAGAATTCCCCAAGGCATATTAGGAGTTAGAATGTTTTGATTGTTTAGGACTATTCCATGCATTTTAATTATTCCATGCATTTTGATTAATCCAATTATTCCTTCCTCCAAATTTTCCCTGGTTTTGGCCCCTTTGACCTACATAATTCAAATCTTATTATGTTTCCAAAGTTTTCTTTAACTATCCTTTTAGTTTAGACAAAAGCTTATAGGTTTTAGTATTCATGAGACCCATCACATATAGGAAAAACATCAATATTGTTCAATGGATGCTCTCTCAATTGATGTTTCCCTCTACACTTTGAACAATAGATAGCCAATGGTTCAGAATTTTTCTATCTATTTGGTTGTTCAAATGCAAAAGAATATATGTCTTAAGAGTTGTTGTCTCCTTCGTTACCTGAGTTACATTAGGCTTTCCTCCCATCCTCCTAGAGCCTCTTATACCATGTCTAGTTTGATAATAATTCTAATAGATATTAATAATCTCATTTAAATTCAACTTATTGATATCTCCCTTTCCCATAAGATTTAGTGACTCTCTGGAATCCTCATCAATGCCTTTCAGGAAAATGGTCTTTGTGACATCTTCTATTAATTAAACCATTCCCACATCTCCTATGGAAAAATTGGAACCTATCAACATAATCTTCCAAACTTTCATCCTCCATTTGTCTCATTTTGAAAAATTCTTCCTTCCTATCCCTGACACTACCATAGTCCTAATATTTCTCCAAAAATACACTCTCCATTTCATCCCAAGTTATGATGGATTTAGGTCAAAGACCCATAAACCATCCTAGAGAAGATTCCTTCAAATTTGAAGGAAAAAGCTTCAACTTCTTATTATTAGAAGCAAAGTCATAGGTTTGATAAAGGACTTTAAACTCAAAGAGGAATTGATCAGGGTCTTCAAAAGTTTTCCCATGAAAATTTGGCAAATTGGTTGGTGAATTTTTTTCATAGGGAGTTCATCATCATCTTTGTTTATATCTATTAGATATTGAAATGTTCTATTAGGTAGTTGATCATCTCCATTATGGTCACTCATGTTTCCTTCGTTATGGTTTTCCTTCTCCCCATCAATCTTGTCTTCAATATGATTATCCAAAATATATTCTTCTTGATGTTCTTAGTTCAAATGTTGGATAATTTTTGCTTTTTGTTCTTCATTCAAATGTTGATTTTTTTCTTCCCTAGGATTATGTCTAAGGGGAAAATAACATATAAATTGATCTCTAGGTAATATATTTTGTCTCATCAAACTTAAGAACACAAGATTGTTATAAACATATATAATTATTATGAAACAAGTTCTTCAAACCATATGTGTTCCTGATAATGGTGCCAAAGATGATGCACAATGTGTTAGAATGATTTATAATAACTAGGTGTGGGGGGGGGGGGGGTCAGTTATCCTCAAGTCTAGATGTACCAACTGAACTTTTAATCACATCAAATACTTCAAATCTAAACATTCAATAGCTCAGTCTCTATAGTAGATAATTAATATCATAAAATTGTAGTCCACTATCCTAATAGTAACAAACTTATAGAATGTAAAACATCTCAAATGACATCCACATAAGTATGAAACTAGGATTCAACCTAAAAACCCAATTTGGGAAAAACCACTAGCAACATGTCACCAATTTTTCACTCTTTTGAAGTGAGCTCTGTTAGGAGCCAACCTTATTAATGGTTACAAAATACAGTGTTAAAAGTGACCTTGTTAAAGGATTTGATAACCCTATTAAGAGTGGCCTTGTTAGAGGGCTTAAGAAAATTTCATTAAAATGTCACCTTGATTAAAATATTTGCATATGACTATTAGGTGAACCTTGATTAAAAGATTTCAATAATGATACAATAGTTACAAAGTAACAATGGGTTGATATGAAAAATAAAACTCACTTTGAAAATATAGATAACAATTTGGTCCAATAGTTGATTCATTGACTGGCCTCCATTACTGATTTGTTTGGCATCCCTCTTCACCTCAACACTTCAGTATTCAACCTTGTACTCAAGTTTTCCAATCAAAAAGATCAACAATTGTTCCAACCTTGTTAAGGTCTTCACCAAATCTTCTAACCTCTTCAATTTTAGCCATTGTACCTCCTTAAATAGGTAATTCTAATCCTTTATCACTTAAAAATCACTATAGATCTCAGAGTTAGGTCAGATTCATCAAATCCTTTCATCATTTTGTTTTCTCTTTTCTCTTCTAGAAACTTCTCCAAGCTTCTACTTGAATCCTTGCATAGAAATGTTCAAACATGGTTTCCTTTGAATTAAATGCTCCAAGTCATCCATCCTTATCTTCAACACACTTTACATATTCCAAGAAATCCACTGTGTTAGATGGAAATCACAATTTCCTTATAATTTGTTAAATGTTGTCCCTTGGCCAATACTGTGTTCTGACACTCAGTGATCACTAAATTAATCGGTTGCTACTAATTATTTTTCTTGGCACATTTACTGATACTCGGTCAATATTGATGCTCAATCAACACTATATTTTTCTCGGCTTATATTGTCACTTGGTCAATACTAGCATCACTCGGCATAAATTTTGAGTTCCTTAATCTTTTTCTCTTTTGCTCGGTCAAGCCTATGCATTTGGTCATTCTTTCATCACTTCTTCTAAGCTTTAGTATAACTATCTTCTTCACTTGTATTATGATTAAACAATCACATTATCTTGTCAAAATCCAACTGTCAAGTGCCCAATTGTAGTTTCTCATAACTCAACCTTTCCCTTAGATCCTTTTGTTATGTCCTTCTTCTCTCAAATCCTCTTCATCAATCATCTTGATATGACACTTTATTCAGATAGAAACTATCTTACCAATAAAGTTTGACATCAATGACAACAAAACAATTATTCTAATTGTAGTTTCCAACAATCTCCCTCTTTGGTATTGATGGAAATACATCTACTTATGATGCAATATAAAACATGTATTTCATCAATATCCTTAGTTTAATTATGATTCTCATCTCAGTGTCCAAAAATCTCCCTTTTTTAGTTTCATTTTGATTCGCATCTATACATCTTTGATATACAACACATAGACTCCCCCTATAATATAAAATCATGAAATCAATCATCTTCTTTAGTATTCTTGGAAAAACTTTGCATATATTCTCCCTCTTTGCAACATCTCTTTGACTCTTCATAAATATCTCCTTTATATGGTAACTGTATATTATCCCCCTCACTTACATTCTCTCCATCTCTGACAACAATGCCAAAGACACTTCATCTTTCTCATGTAGATATATTTATGTAAATACTTATAAATATAATTTACCATCTGTCATTTGGTCTTATGACTGATACGATATTTTGTTCTTCTCTCTTTGCTACTTTAGGCAACTCCTAAAGTGTGACTTTCTGCATCAACTTGTAAGATATTCTTATTAACATATTTGATGCAAAGCTCCATCTTATCTTGAGTATCCTTAGCTAGGGGAATCACCCCTAATTTACTTCTTAGATACTCATGTGCATCCTTAGGTAAAGCCTTAGTGAAAATATCAGTTATTTTCTCCTTAGTGTTCACATATTCCAATCTTGCTTCTTTGTCTTGAAACAACTCTCTCAAGTAATGATACTTGATAGCAATATGCTTGGTCTTTGTATGCATCATAAGGTTCGTTGATATGTTTATAACACTTGTGTTGTCACAATATATAACAACAGGATCAGCGATATCTTCCTTCACTCCTTTCAATAGTTTCTTGATCCACATAATGTTTGAACAATTTATTTTTGTTGCTACATATTCATCTTCTATTGTTGATTTGGAAATATAGTTTTTCTTCTTGCTTGTCCAAGAAACTAGTCTCTTTCCTAGAAAGAAAACTCCACCACTTGTACTTTTTTTGCCATCAACATTACATGTCTAATCCACATCTATGTACACTTTTAGTTCAAACTTGTCATTCTTCTTGTAATATAGACCATAGTCCTCTATTCCTTTCAGATATATTAGTATTCTTTTTACATCCATCATGTGATTCTCCTTAGGATTTGAAAAAACTCTTGCAACAATTCCAACTGTCAATGCAATATCAGCTCTAATGTGAACAAAATATTGTAGTTTTCTAGTCATTGGCCTACATAATGTCTAGTTCACATCAGTAGAATCACCATTATTAGATAGCTTATCTATTGTGGCCATAGGTGTGTTGCATGGTCTTGAATCTTCCATCCCAAAAAAATTCAGTATCCCCTTGATGTATTTTGATTGAGTAATGTAGATACCTTGCTTCATCTGATATACTTGTAAGCCAACAAAGAATTTGATCTCACCAAACATAGACATTTCAAATTAATTTTTGCATCTCATCTACAAATGATTCTCATAATGCATTTTGTCCTCCAAATATGATATCATCAACAAATATTTCAGCTAATAGTATCCCTTTACCAACTTGAGTTTTTAAGTATAGATTACTATTATCATTAGTTATAGAAAAACCATTATTTACCAAATAAATATGTAGCCTATCATACCATGCTCTAGGGGCTTGTTTCAATCCATATAGAGCTTTGTGCAGTTTACATACTATGTTCTTCTTGCTAGGATCAAAAAATCCTTCTGGTTATTCAATGTAAACCTCTTCTTCCATTTTTCTATTTAGAAATGAAAATTTGACATCCATTTGATACACTTTAAATCCATTGTTGGTAGAATATGTAAGTAATGTTCTAACTCCTTCTAATCTTGCAATTGGGGAAAATGTTTCCCTATAATCACTAGTTTCTTCTTGTACATATCCTTTGCATACCAATCTAGCCTTGTTCCTTGTGACTTCTCCTTTTTTTATTCAGCTTGTTTCTAAATACCCACTTGGTTCCAATAACATTCTTGTCCTTTGGTCTAGGTACCAGTGACCGGGTTTTGTTCTTTTCTATTTGTTCAATTTCTTCATTCATTATCCAAGGCATATTTTATTGATTTAGGCTCAAATTCACAAAGTCAACATGTATCACTTATTATTTTCCTAGTCATGACTCTAGATTCTTTGTTTCCAATAATTTGTTTAGGTGCATGGTGTCTTCTCACATACTTTTCCAATATAGGTTATTTTATTCTTTCTTCTTCTTCAAGTTCATCTTGAAAAAATATTTCAAGTTCATTTTGTATGTCTACTTCTAGTTCTATTTCAGGTTTTGGTTGCTTAGCATCATCTTCCTAATGTTTGACGTCTTCTTCATGTATATCAGTATCATTTTTCTAATGCTTGACACCTACAATATGTTGCTTAAGAAACTATTATTGCAACTCAGCATTCACATTTTTCTATTTCTTTGTAGTCTTATTCTTTGGCTTAGGTAAGGTGCAAGAAACATCTTCATTAACATATATGAATGTGTCGTAGTCTTCAGGTTCTATCTTGCACTCAACTTCATTCTTTTTGCCATATTCATCAACTTTCAAATTTTCACTTTCCAAAACATTGTTAGTGTTAGAATTCAAAAAATTATAAGCTTTTCTCTTAGTGGAATATCCTAGAAATATGCCTTCATCACTTTCAGCATAAATTTTTCCATTCTTATTTTCCTTCAGCATATAACATTTTCTTCTAAAAACTTTAAAATACTTCACATAAGGTGCATACCCATACCATAACTCAAAGGGTGTAAGATTTGTACCTTTTTTTACTTGCACTTGGTTTAAAGTATATACTGTTGTACTTACAATTTCTCTCCAGTATTTCAGTGACACATTCTTCTCCATCATTAGTGTTCTAGTATAATCCATGATTGATCTGTTTCTCCTTTTAGCTATTCCATTTTGTGGAGGGGTTCTAGGTGCTAATATCTGCCTCTTGATTCCTCTATCATTGCAGAATATGTTGAATTCATTAGAGATAAATTATCCTCCTCTGTCATATCTCAAGAACTTCAAACTCTTACATGTTTCATTTTCAACTCTTGCCAAATACCACTTAAATAATTCAAAAACATCATATTTTTCTTTAAGAAACATTACAATCATCATTCTAGAATAGTTATGAGCTAAGAGAATGAAATATTTGTCTCCACAATATCTTTGCACTCCAATGGGTTCACAAATATTAGTATGAACCAATTCCAAAATATCATTAGATGAATATGTCTTGCTCTTGAAACTAGACTTTGTCATTTTCCCAATTGACATTGTTTACACATAGCATAATCAAGTTTCTTCAATCTTGGTAATCCTCTTACTCTTTTCATCTTACTAATTCTTACCAAATTATCAAAGTTCATATAACACAATCTCTTATTCCATAACCATATATCTACATTTTGTGCAAACAAACATGTCTCGTCAAGTAGATCTAGATACAACAAGTTACCTCTTGTCTGGTCGCCACTCCCAATTAGTTCACCACTAGCATCAGATATATTGGCCTTCTTTTGATGGAATTCAACTTTGTATCATGATTTGTTCAATTGTGAAACACTCAACAAGTTATAGTTAAGTCCTTCAATCCAATAAACATTGCCACACCTGATCTTATCAATCAATTGTAGTGATCCTTTACCTTTTACAAGACATTATGCATCATTACCAAACTTAACACAACTACCTTTATATTTTTCCATGCTTTCAAACTTAATTTTATCACCAATCATGTCATGTGAGAAGCCACTATCAATTATCCATGTATCACCTTTAATCACATATGAAATTAATACAATTTTCTCATCTTCACCAAAATCTTCTTTCATAGAAACATAACTTCTTCATCATTACCATCAAACTTGCTGTTAGTTTCTTCTTCAGCAATATAACAAGATTTCTAACCTTTGTCTTTGTAGTCCTTGTTTCGTCTATTGTCTCTATCATCTCTTCTACCTTTGTAATTGCTTTCCCTTCTTTCAACCGTGTCTTCTCTGCTAGGACATCTTACAACAGTATGACCAACTTTATTGCATGAAAATCTGATGCAGGAGCATCCAGAGGTATAAGGGCAATCCTGTGTCACCCAAAAAAATGTACTTAGACTTAGTTTTTGTTTCATGTCTTTACATTTTGGGATACCCATTTGGGTCAAATAAAGGTTCCAACTCTCATAGTTCAACTATCAGTGCGTTTGAAAATCTTGAAAAAATAGGAGCATGTATTTGGGCCATCATTTCGATAAACTAGAAGGTGTGAATTGGCTAGATGAATGTAATCATGATTTAGAGCATTCCAAAAAAAGAATCAGGTCAATAGGCCCCACGATTTGAAAGTTATTGCAGTTTTTTGGGTTTTGGAGACCTCCTAAGAATGCTTCAAAGTCAGGTTTGGGGCATTAAATGACCTCAAAAAGGGTCAAAAAATGGGTGACGAGTGAAGCTGGTCCATAGGGCTATAGAGCACTTCAAGAGATTTTCAAAAATGTAAACAGTTCGTCAATCGGAGCTACGGTTCAAAAGTTATGCCTCCCGGAAGTTCGGTTATCATTTCTGGATTCTTCTAGATTTGCACCGACTTCTAACACAGCTTCTGGAACCTTCTATTTGGTCGTTGGATGCCTACTAGCACTTTCTAGAATGTACTCCTAGTCCTTAACCCTTCGGGGTCTATTTAAGGAGATTTCTGGCATTGTAAAAGGTAGTTCAGAGTGGAGTTTGAGAGGAGGTGCTAAAAGGAGAAATATTCTCCAGATTTATGCTATTGTAAGCCCTTAGGGCATGTTCTGAAGTTTATTTTCTCTATACTATTTGTACTAGCTTATTTTCTTAGTTAATATAATTTCCCTTTTCTGTTGTGTCCATTCTGTTCTTGGGTTGTGTTCCCATCAAGTGGTATCAGAGCGGGTTTTCCTAAGTGTGTAGACAGAACGCCGACTGTGAGGCAGTTTGCACTAGGATTGTGTGGTTGTGGGTTCGAGTTAGAAGATGCCTCCATGAAGAGAGCATGGTGGAAGGGCCAAAGCTATTAATCCTAAGGAGGTTAGAGCCCTCTAGAGGCAGGTACAAGCATTGCAAGAGGAGCTTCGTAGAGGAGCAAATGTTGCCGCAGGTGACAACAGTGAGGATGACAATGAAGAGGAAGTAATGGGACCAGAAGAGGAAGTTGACAAGGAAGTTCTGAATCCTGTAGAGGAAAGGCTTTTTAGGGCCATTACTAAGTTTGGGAAAAGACCTACAATTGAAGTGGGTATATTTTCAGGAAATCTGAAACCAGATGAGTTGATCGATTGGATCAATGAACTGGAAGAATACTTTGAGTATGAGGATATAAGGGACCCAGATAGGGTTAAGTTTGCAAAGGCCAAACTAAAAGGCCATGCCAAAATCTGGTGGCAAGAGGTTCAACTAGAAAGACTTAGAAGAGGAAAGGAGAAGATCACAAGATGGGATCGCATGGTGGACAAATTGAAGAAGCAGTTCATTCTTGTGGACTACGAGCTTGATCTATTTAAGAAGATGCATGGGTTAAAGCAAGTAGGAAGATCAGTCCAAGAATATACAGAGGAGTTTTACCGACTCTTGATTAGAGCGGGGCATGCAAAAGCAAATAAGGAGAAGGTTGCTTGTTATATCAGTGGGTTGCGACCTAGCATCCAGGAGGAATTAAGTCTGGTAAGAATGACCAGCGTTGAAGAAGCATACCAATTTGCCCTACGAGTTGAAGAGAAGCTGAGTAAAAGGTTTGAAGGAAGACAAAGAGGGAACGGTCAAGGAGGAAGGGGAAGCGGTAGATCATCTGGAGGCCGCAATGAAACCCAAAATAAAAATGAAGATGTGGGTACTAGCAGAAACCAAAGGAATGAGGGTTTCAACCGCTCCCATGATCAAGACTTTGGAAATCAAAGAGGAAGAGGTAGAGGGCGTGGACAAGGAAGAGGAGGCTTCTGTGGTACCTATTTCCATTTCAATGAAGAAGGTCATCGTGCCTTTGAATGCCCTCAATGACAAGGAAGGATAGATGGGAGAGCTGAGGGCCAAGCTAGGGTTGCTCATGTGGATGAGGATGCACAATCATTACATTCAGAGGATGTAGAAAGAGGAGAGACCTTGGTAAATGAAAGAGTCCTACTAAATGGTGAAAATGAACTAGGACAGCGGAGGAGTTTGTTCCGTACCAGATGTAAGTGTGAGGATAAATATTGTGATGTGATCATTGATGGTGGTAGCACTGATAACTTGGTATCAGAAGAGATGGTCTCTAAGCTGAAGCTCAAGAGGGAGAAACATCCCCAGCCCTATCGGATTTCTTGGGTAAAAGATGATCATAAGTTCCTGGTAAGTGAACAATGTTTAGTAAAATTCAAAATTGGGAGTTACCATGATGAAGTTCTCTGTGATGTTATTTCGATGGATGTTTGCCATCTATTGTTGGGTAGACCATGGCAGTTTGATAGACATGCAGTGCATGATGGACATGCAAACACATACTCTCTAACAAAGGATGGAGTTCGCCACAAATTGAAGCCCATGAAAAAGGAAGGTGAAAAGGTATGTAGCAGTGCTAGGATTTGTCTTGTTGATGGAAGGAAGTTTTTAGATGGCATGAAACATCAGCATATGTGCTATGCTTTGATTCCTAGGAAAGATAAAGAAGGTAGTAGTGAAATACCATTTGAAGTTTTAGATTTACTAGGGGAATTTGGAGATATTATCTCTGATAATGTTCCAGATGGATTGCCACCAGTAAGGCAAATTAGTCATCAGATAGATCTGATTCCAGGAGCTAGTTTGCCTAACAAGGCTGCTCACAAGATGACTCCTACTGAAACAGAGGAGCTAAATAGACAGGTTCAGGAGCTGTTGAGGAAGGGCTTGATTCGAGAGAGCCTGAGTCCATGTGCAGTGCCTGCAGTACTCGCACCAAAGAAGGATGGAGAGTGGAGGATGTGTACAGATTCTCAAGCTATAAATAGGATAACCATCAAGTACCGATTTCCTTTACCAAGGATGGATGATCTTATGGACTGTTGAGTGGAGCTCAGTACTTCACAAAGATAGATCTGAAGAGTGGCTATCATCAGATACAGATTCGAGAAGGAGATGAGTGGAAAATAGCCTTCAAGACCAAGGAGGGTCTTTATGAGTGGTTAGTCATGCCCTTTGGATTGACGAACGCCCCAAGCACCTTCATGCGGCTCATGAATGAGGTACTTAAGAAGTTCTTGGGAAAATTTGTTATTGTCTATTTGGATGATATTTTAATTTTCAGCAAGACTTTGGAAGAACATTTACTACATATTCGTAGTGTCCTTGAAAGGCTAAGGGAAGAGAAACTGTTAATTAATCTAAAGAAGTGTGTCTTTGCAAAAAGGGAGTTAGTCTATTTGGGGTTTTTTATATCACCTGAAGGTCTCAAAATGGATCCAGAGAAGGTAAAAGCCATCTTGGAATGGCCTACTCCAAGGTCTGGTACTGAGGTAAGATCATTTCATGGTCTGGTTAGTTTTTACAGGAAGTTTATTAAGAATTTCAGTGGCATATATGCACCCCTAACTGATACAATAAGAGGGGATAGAAAAGAGTTCAAATGGACTGCAGTAGCTACAAGAAGTTTTGAATTGCTGAAGAAGAAGGTGACAGAACAACTTGTGTTGGCACTTCCAGATTTTAGAAAAGTGTTCCAAGTGGATTTTGATGCTAGTGGTAGCGCTATTGGGGCTGTATTAAGCCAAGAAGGTAAGCCTATTGCATATTTTAGTGAAAAATTGAATGATGCAAAGAAGAAGTATTCTGTTTATGATCAAGAGTTCTATGCAATAGTTCAGGACTTAAAGAAATGGAGGCATTATTTATTGCCAAAGGAATTTTTTTTGTATACTGATCATCAGGCACTACAGTACCTGAATAGCCAAGGTAAATTGAATCAGAGGCATATGAAGTGGGTAGAATTCTTGCAGAGTTATACATTTTTGTTGAAGCATAGAAGTGGAAAATCTAACAGGGTTACAGATGCACTAAGTAGGAGACAGTTGTTGCTTACAACAACGCAGGTTGAAGTAGTTGGGTTTGATGAACTCAAGAATTTGTACCCCGAGGATCCTGATTTTGCTGAAGCATGGAAAGCTTGTAAAGAGCCTGTTGTTGTAGATAGAACCAAGTGGTTAGATTATTTGATTCAGGATGGCATGTTGTTCAAAGGTAGTCAATTGTGCATTCCAAGGAGTTCCATGAGGGAAAATCTGATTAAGGAGAAACACAGTGGAGGGATGGCAGGACATTTTGGTCGAGATAAGACCATTTCCATTCTTAGAGAACATTATTTTTGGCCTCAAATTTCATAGGATGTGAAGAAGTTCGTACAAAGTTGCCAGGTTTGTCAAGTTGCCAAGGGGTTTAGTCACAATACTGGTCTATATCAGCCATTGCCTATTCCATCAAAGCCATGGGAGGGCATAAGTATGGATTTTTTTCTTGGATTGCCAAGGACACAAAGGGGTAATGACTTAGTGTTCATGGTGGTTGATAGGTTCTCCAAAATGGCACATTTCATTCCATGCCACAAAACTCGTGATGCTGTCCATATTGCAGACTTGTTTTTCAAAGAGTTGGTAAGACTACATGGTCTTCCAAGAAGTATAGTTTCTGACAGAGACACTAAATTTGTGGGGTATTTCTGGAGGACATTGTGGAAAAAGTTGAGAACAGACTTGAAATTCAGTTCCACGCATCACCCGCAGACTGATGGCCAAACAGAAGTGGTAAACAGAAGTCTACGAAATTTGCTGAGATGTTTAGTTGGGGATAAGCCCAAGGGATGGGATTTGATTCTACCACAAGCAAAGTTTGCTTACAATAACTCTATAAATAGGAGTACTGGAAAATCACCATTCCAAATTGTATATGGGAATAGCCCAAGGACTACACCAGAGCTGAGGAAGATAGAACAAGGGGAGAGGACAAGTGCTGAAGCTGAGGAATTTGCTGAACATATCAAGCGTCTACATGAGGAGGTTCAGGCACACATAACCAAGATGAATCAAGAGTATAAAGCTAGGGCTGATCAAAGGAGAAGACATAAGGAATTCCAAGTAGGAGATTTAGTCATAGTACACTTACGAAAAGAAAGATTTCCAGCCGGTACTTACAACAAGCTGAAAATGAAGAAATTTGGCCCCTACAAAATTTTAAAGAAACATGACTCAAGAAATGCATATGAAGTAGAGCTGCCATATGGTATTCAGATTTCTCCCATTTTCAACATTGTAGATTTAACAGAGTATCATGATGATGGTGTAGATGAGGAGCTGGTGTTAGAGCCATGTCTGATTCCTGCTTCTAAGAAGGAGGAGATAGAAGACATTCTAGATCATCGTGTGGGTAGGAGTACCAAAAACTGGCAGTATGAAGAGTATTTGGTCAAATGGAAAGGACGGCCAATCGAGGACTCAACTTGGATTACAATAGCTGAGGTTTCCCATTTGGGATTTCCTCTACCATCCATAAAGTGACAGGGTCACTTTTCAATCTACCCTGGGTGTCTGATGTAGGAGCATCCAGAGGTATAAGGGCAATCTTGTGTCACCCAAAAAAATGTACTTAGACTTAGTTTCTGTTTTGTTAGAAAGGTTAATCTTTCCTTGGATATATTTTAATTAGGATATTCCAAGGGTCCCTACATGTAATTTGTCCACTTGTACACATGTGGAGGACATGTCATTATTTGTCCATTATTCCACATGTAAGGACAACTCTTGTTTATTTCTTTATTTAGTTTATCCTCCTTAAGAGGATTGTGACACTTTGCACACACCTATTATGAATGTGGCATTCATAGAAATGGGAGTTACAAATGCAACTCCTCTCTCATCTCTATATAAGAGATGCTCCTCCTTCCTTCTTCACAACTACACACCACTCTAAGCAATTGATGTTATTGTATTGAGCTACCTTTGCTCCAACACTCTCTCTCTCTCTTCTTTAGGCATTTGCCTTCATTCATAATAACTCACAAGGGGTTTTCTTTGCTTTCCCCTTATAAATCCTTGTCTCCATTGTTGAACCATCTTGGTGTATGCTCTTGGAGTTGCTTATCTTATGGTAACATTGTTTCACACTTAACTTACTTGGATTGTTTCTCGTTCCTTGCTCAACATTATTCATTTCTTACATGGTATCAGAGCTTGGTTATCTAATCCTTGTTTTAAGTTTTGTGGTGAAGGTTTCCATTCATTGGAGCACACCTTATTTGGAGACGTTATTGAGAGAAGAAGATTGTGTTGTGATCTTAGCTCGTTTTAACTAATCTTGTGCATGCAAGTTTTTTTTTACTAACCCTCTTTGGAAGGCTTGCCGCCAAAGGGTTTTCTTGCAAAGCTTCTTTTTTTTACTAACCCTCTTTGGACGGCTTGCCGCCAAAGGGTTTTCTTATAAAGCTTCTTATTATTTTCTAACCCTCTTTGGACGGCTTGCCGCTAAAGAGTTTTCTTAGTAGTTTTTTTTTGGTTTGTTTTGGACGGCATGCCGCCAAAACAAAACATATTACAATAGTGAAGCTTTTTATCTCTTTATTTTTCCTCTCACTTTATTTATCAAAAAAAAATTTTAGGAAAAATAATATATTTTACTATTTTAAAAAAATATAGTATAAAGTTTTTATATATATAAAAACAAATAAAAAAAAATTTCTTTTATTTTTTAAGGCGGTCGCGCCACCCGCGCGCCACCTCGTGCCTCAGCCACCCGCCGAAGGCACTGTTTCATATTTCGGCCCGAGCTCGCTGCAGCATTTTCGGCCGCGCAAATCGCGCCGCCGCGCGAATAAATCGCGCCGCCGCACCAACTATCTCGCCGCCGAGCCAACAATCCCGCCGCCGCGCAAACATTTGCGCCGCCGCGTCAACATCCTCGCCGACGGTTACATTCCGCCGCCACCACCTCTGCACCTTTACCGCGCACTCTGCGTTTTTTAAAACCCCCCACCACCGCCCGCGGCTCGCCGCTCCACACACGCGGCAACCACCGACGTTGGCCGCTCTTGCCACGCGGCAACCACCGCCCACGGCTCGCCGCCCCACACACGCGGCGACCACCAACCGCCGTTTTCTCTTGCCACGCGGCAGCCACCGCTCGCTTCCCTCATTTTTTGATTTAAATCCGTTTCCCCCTCCTTTTTTCATTTTAATTAAACTTTAATTATTTTTAAATTCCACTATCACTATTAATTATAATTAAAATAATTTTTTAAAAAAGAAAAAATCAAATATTCTTAAAAAAATAATAATAGTAACATAAAATATAAAATAAAAAAAAACAATTTTAATTTTAATTTTAATTTTTTTTTCCAAATCATTTGATTCTCAAATTAAGGGTTTTTTTTCAAAAAAAAAGAAGGAAAGAATTTTTTTTAATCATGTCAACATTAATTCCAGAAATCAAACTTAATTATTCAAATTATCATTCTTGGAAAATTCATATCTCATTTATTTTTCGTTTTAAACATCTCTTTGAAATAGCCACTGACCCTTCTCTTGAGCCCGGTTCAGCGGCTACTCAAGATGAGAAAGATACCTGGAAAGCTAAAAACGAAGAAGCTTTAGGGTTAATTGGTATTTCTATTATTCCAGATTTATATGTCTTAATTGCTCACTGTTCTAAAGCTCATGATGCGTGGTCCATCTTGAAGACCAAGTATGACAGTAGCGATGAATATCACAAAATACAATTGCAAGATCAACTCGAAGATCTCAGGTATGCAGATTTTAAAGGTATGGATGAATTCCTCTTAAAATTTGATTCTCTTAAAAGTCAAATTATGGCTTTAGGTATTCAATTAGAGGATATTCGTTTAATCCATCTTATTCTTAAAAAATGTCTTCCAAGACAGTTTCAACAGTTTATAACCAATATTCATGCACAACTTGCTATTCCTACTTTATCTTCTCAGTTAACTTATGTTATTTTCCAAACTTTATTGAGACAGGAAGAAGCTAAGCTAATCCAGTTTGGTACTCTCAAATCAACTAAACATGCATTTGTCTCTAGAAATTCAACTAATAATTCTCGTTCCAATAATCATAATTACAAGCCATCTAATTCAAATAACACTAACAATAAATTTCATCCCAAATATAATAATACCCATCACCCTAATAATACTCGTAATCCTAATCAGAGGAACCATTCCAATCCCAAACCTCATTGTTCTTATTGTGGCAAAGATGGTCACCTTGTTAATAATTGTTTTAAAAAACAAAATGATAGAAAACCTATGAATCATAGTACCAATCATCAAACCTCAAACCATAGAAAAGGTAATTCAACTTATTCTAATTCTCGTCAAGCTTTTACTTGTAGCTTTAATCTTTGTAAACCTCTAGAGTGGATTGTTGATAATGGTGCATCCCAACATGTCACTTCTCATAAAGAAATTTTTGATTCCTTACAACCTGATATTGCTAACATTCCTATTCAGTTAGCTAATAATCAGACTTGTAAAGTTGAAGGACTAGGTGATGTTACTATTCCTAATGGTAAATTGCATAATGTTCTATATGTCCCTGACTTGAAAACTAATCTAATTTCTATTTCACAGCTATGTCAGAACTATAAAGTTGAATTCTACAAAGATACATGTTATATTATAGATCCTCAAACTCTTAAAGTAATTGCTTATGCTAAAATGGATAATGACAATTTGTTTAAATTCCATGAATTTGCTAGTTCACGATATTCTTTACATACTTCTATTGATTTCAATATATGGCATGAAAGACTTGGTCATTTAAATTCTGATTATATTACTTTCATGCAAAAGCATAATATGGTTGATGGCTTGCCTAACATTATTCCTTCCAAGATTACCTGTACAGGTTGTATGAGTGGTAAGATGCATAGGGAGCCCTTTCCAAGTGGAAAATCATGGCGAGCAACTCATAAGTTGCATCTTGTCCATAGTGATCTTTTGGGTCCCATGGAGAATACCTCCATCCAAGGTTCTCGGTATGCACTTACCTTTGTTGATGATTTTTCTAGACGAACTTGGATCTATTTTTTGCATAGCAAGGATCAAGTTCTTGATATATTTATTGAATTTCAGTTATATGTGGAAAGGCAATCTGGGTATAAACTTAAAATTCTTAGAACTGATAATGGGAAAGAATATGTGAATAATGCTTTTCATTCTTATTTGAAATCATGTGGAATTAAGCACGAGCTTACTATTCCTTATACACCACAACAAAATGGTGTAGCGGAAAGAAAGCATCGAACCATTGTTGAAATGGCTCGAAGCATGCTGCATGCTAAGAATTTGCATTATAAATTTTGGGCTGAAGCCATGTTTTGTGCAACTTATATTCTTAATCGGACTCCTACCAAAGCTCTCAAAGCTATCACTCCAGAAGAGGCTTGGTCTGGTAGGAAACCAAATTTACATCATTTACGGATATTTGGTTCTACTGCTTATGTCCATACGCCTAAACAGAAAAGGCATAAATTAGATGCTAAGTCATCTCCTTATATGTTTGTTGGCTATGATGAACACACTAAGGGTTATCGTGTTTATGATTCCACTACTAACAAAGTCCAAGTTGCTAGAGATGTCTGTATTGCAGAAACTGGAGTTCATGACTGCTCTACTACAACGGATGAAGAATTCAGTGGCACTAAAATTGTGCTAGTGGAGGACCAACCTCCCTCTCTTAACCCTACTCTTTCTTTTAATCAAGTACCACAGGTTATTTCTACTCCTCCATCTCATGATACTCACATAGATACTAATGATACCATTCTTACTCATGATTCTTCCTCTAGTGATAATTCCATTACAACAAAACGTAAACCTAAATGGGCTCAAAATCTCATCAATGAAGCTGATGATTATATTTCTAAATCTGGTGGAATTAAACATAGAAGGATTAATTATTGTAATTATGCTTTGATGACTACTATTATGAATTCTAACGATCCTAAGTCTTTTGATCAAGCTAACTCTCAACCTCATTGGCAGAAAGCCATGCAAGAGGAATATGATTCGTTACTTGCTAATCACACTTGGGATTTAGTCACATTACCTCCTGGCAAAAACCTAGTTTCATGTAAATGGTTATATAAAACAAAATTGAATACTAATAATGAAATTAGTAAATTTAAAGCTAGACTAGTTGCTAGAGGCTTTTCCCAAATTGAAGGCTTAGACTATAATGAAACCTTTGCCCCTATTGCTAAAATGCCTACTATCAAATTAGTTCTTGCTTTAGCATCTAAACTGAATTGGCCCATTCATCAAATGGATGTTAAAAGTGCTTTTTTAAATGGTGAGTTACATGAAGAAATCTATATGGCTCAACCTCCTGGATTTGTTAAGAAAGGTAGTGAAAATCTAGTTTGCAAATTGAACAAATCTATTTATGGCCTTAAACAATCACCTAGAGAATGGTATTCTCAAATTAATTCTTTCTTCATTTCTCAAGGTTTTACTAGAAGCAAAAATGATCCTAATTTGTTTATTAAACATACTACCGATGATATTATCATTGTTATTGTTTATGTAGATGATTTAATTCTCACTTCTAGTTTAGACATTTTGATTTCTGATATTAAATTCCAACTTAAACAAAAATTTCAAATGACCGACTTAGGTATCTTACATTACTTCTTAGGTATGCAAATTTTTCAAACTCCTAATGGTATATTTGTTTCTCAAAGCAAGTATGCTTATGATCTTTTAGAAAAATTTAAGATGAATGACTCTAACCATGTTTCAATTCCATGTGAATTAGGAACTAAATTAATGAATGATATGAATACTCCTTTTGTTAATGAAACTTTTTATAGACAATTAGTAGGAAGTTTAAATTATTTAACTCTTACTAGACCTGATATTGCTTATAGTGTTGGTTTAGTGTCTCGTTTTATGTCTAAACCTCAACAAACTCATTTTAAAGTTGCTAAACGCATCTTAAGGTATATTAAAGGAACTATTAATATAGGCTTATTTTATGATCCAAACACTGAATTCATTTTACATGGCTATACTGATTCCGATCTAGGTGGAGATCCCAATGATGGGAAATCCACTTGTGGTTATGTTTTCTTTGTTGGTTCAGGTCCAATTTCTTGGAAAAGTAACAAGGAACACTCTATTTCCCTATGCTCAACGGAAGCTGAATACAAAGGTTGTACCAATGCAGCTAAAGAAGCTTTGTGGATTTGAAGACTTCTTGATGATTTTGGTCTACTTCAACAATCACCTACACCTATACATTGTGACAATCAAAGTGCTATTGCCTTGGCAAAGAATCCAGTATATCATGCTCGCACTAAACATATTTCACTTCAACATCACTTCATTCGAGAACAAGTTGAAGACAATCAAATTATTCTTCTTTATTGTAAAGGAGAAGATCAAGTGGCTGATATCTTAACCAAACCACTTTCTAAAGAGAGATTTCAGTTCCATTGTAAAAATTTGGGTTTGCAACCCGTTGAAGTACACTCCCCAAGTAAAGCTTAAGGGGGGGTGTTAGAAAGGTTAATCTTTCCTTGGATATATTTTAATTAGGATATTCCAAGGGTCTCTACATGTAATTTGTCCACTTGTACACATGTGGAGGACATGTCATTATTTGTCCATTATTCCACATGTAAGGACAACTCTTGTTTATTTCTTTATTTAGTTTATCCTCCTTAAGAGGATTGTGACACTTTGCACACACCTATTATGAATGTGGCATTCATAGAAATGGTGCGTTTGAAAATCTTGAAAAAATAGGAGCATGTATTTGGGCCATCATTTCAGTAAACTAGAAGGTGTGAATTGGCCAAATGAATGTAATCATGATTTAGAGCATTCCAAAAAAAGAATCAGGTCAATAGGCCCCACGGTTTGAAATTTATTGCAATTTTTTGGGTTTTGGAGACCTCCTAAGAATGCTTCAAAGTCAGGTTTGGGGCATTAAATGACCTTGAAAAGGGTTGAAAAATGGGGTATGAGTGAAGCTAGTCCATAGGGCTATAGAGCACTTTGAGAGCTTTCTGAAAATGTAAACGGTTTGTCAATCGGAGCTACGATTCAAAAGTTATGCCTCCCGGAAGTTCGATTACCGTTTTTGGATTCTTCTAGATTTGCACCAACTTCTAATGCAGCTTCCGGAACCTTCTATTTGGTCGGTGGATGCCTACTAGTACTTTCTAGAATGTACTCCTAGTCCTTAACCCTCCGGGGTCTATTTAAGGAGATTTCTGGCATTGTAAAAGGCAGTTTGGAGTGGAGTTTGAGATGAGGTGCTAAAAGGAGAAATATTCTCCAGATTTATGCTATTGTAAGCCCTTAGGGCATGTTCTGAAGTTTATTTTCTCTGTACTATTTGTACTAGCATATTTTCTTAGTTAATATAATTTCCCTTTTCTGTTGTGTCCATTCTGTTCTTGGGTTGTGTTCCCATCAAAATCAAATCATAGAAGGTTTACCGTTGTATTTTCCTTTGCCTCTTGGAAGTCTCCTTGCCATAAAAGCTTCAAGCTCATCAAGATCATCATCAAAAACATCACTGTCACTATTCACACATTTTCCTTTTCCTTTCTTATTAAGAACCAATTGAGACTTGAAAGTAGATTCAATAGTGGTAGGAGTAGAATTATCAAATTTTGATAATTCAAAAGCAGTAAGCCTACCAACTAAACCTTCCAACTTTAGGTTATTACCAAGGGTACATCTCAATTCTTGTATTGTAGAAACTCTAATAGCATAGATAGGAAGTAGAATTTTCAATACCTTGTTGATCACAATCTCATCATCAATCTTTCCATTTGATCCTCTTATAGCATTTACCACCCCTTTGATTCTTCCACAATATTGTACAATATTTTCTCCTTCTACTATTCTTATTTCATCAAATTTACCTCTGAAGATTTCTAATTTTTCTCTCAAAACAATTTTGTCTCTTCCATAGATGGTGTGTAGTGTATCCCACATTTCCTTGGCTATTTTGCATTCCTTTATATCATCAAACTCAACATAGCTTAGGGCTGATGCAATCTCCAAGATTTCTTGATTGGGTTCTTGTTTCTCTTTTAGTTGTTGTATTGTCAAGGGTTTTGGTATCTCCACATAGTTTATTGTTCCTTCTCCAATTCCTTCTAGATGCAACTTCATCAAAGTCTACCATGCAAGGAAGTTCTCTTTGTTCAACCTTGGCACCTCCTTTTTGTACATCTTGATCTTTAGCTTCAAGTGCCTTTAAACTTTTTTGTGCAAGCACCAAGAGCTCTGTTACCAATCGTTAGAATGATTTAGAATAACTAAGAGGGGAGGGGGGGAGGAATCAGTTATCCTTAGGTGTAGATGTACCAATTGCACTTTTAATTGCATTGAATACTTCAAATCTAAACATTCAATAGCTCGACATCTATAGCAGATAATTAGTAACATAAACTCACAGTCCACTGTCCTAATAGTAACACTCTTGTAGAATCTAAAACATTAAGTGTAAAACATCTGAAATGACATCCACACAAGTATGACATTAGGATTTAACACGGAAACCCAATTTTGGAAAAACCACCAGTAACATGTCATCCATTTTTCACTCTTCTGAAGTGAGCTCTATTAGGAGCCAACCCTGTTAAATGTTACAAAATACATTGTTAAATGTGACCTTGTTAAAGGATTTAATCACCCTGTTAAAAGTGACCTTGTTAGAGGGCTTAAGAACATTCCATTAAAATGTCACCTTGAATAAAGGATTTACATATAACTATTAGTTCAACCTTAATTAAAGGATTTCAATACTGATACAATGGTTCAAAAGTAACAGCAAGTTGATCTGACAAATAAAACTCTCTTTGTAAATATAGATCACAATTTGGTCCAACAAATAATTCATTGATTGGCCTCCATTAACACTTCCATCAATAATTCTCTTGGCATCCCTTCAAGAAATCATTCATCACCTCAACGCATCATTATTCAGCCTTCTGCTCAAGTTCACCAATCAACAAAATCAACAACTGTTCCAACCTTGTTAAGGTCTTCACCAACTCTACTAACCTCTTCAAATTTAGCCATTGTACCTCCTTAAATAGATCATTCTAATCTTTTTCACTTAAACATCATCATATATCTTAAGGTTAGGTTAGATTCATCAAATCCTTCCATTATTTTGTTTCCTCTTTTCTCTTCTAAAAATTCCCCAAACTTCTACTTGAATCCTTGCATAGAAATGCTCAAACACGGTTTCCCTTGAATTAAATACTCCAAGTCATTCATCCTTATCTTCAATACACTTTATATATTCTAAGAAATCAAGTGTATTAGTTGGAATTCATGATTTCCTCATAATCTATTATATGTTGGCCCAAGACCAACACTATAATATGACACTCATTCATCGTTGAATTATTTGGTCATTACTAATTGTTCTGACTAGCACATTTACTAATACTCAGTCAATATTGATGCTTGTCTAACACTATATTTTGCTCGGCTTATACTGTCACTTGGTCAACATTAGCATCACTCGACATAAACTTCAAGTTCCTTAATCTTCTGCTCTTTTTCTTGGTCAAGCCTATGCATTTGGTCATTCTTTGATCACTTCTTCTAGGCTTCAATACAACAATCTTCTTCACTTGTATTATGATTAACTAATCACATTATCTTGTCAAAGTCCAACTGATCAAGTGCCCAATGTAGTTGATCATAACTCAACCTTTCCCTTGGGTCCTTTTGTTATGACCTTCTTCTCTCAAATCCTCACCATCAATCATCTTGATATAGCACTTTATTTAGATAGAAATTGTCTTACCAATAAGATTTAACATCAATGACTACATTAAAAAAATTCTAATTTTAGTTTCCAACACAAAGTTGTTGCTTTGTCAAATTGCAGCATTCAGTTTTATCAAATGTCAACCAAGGTGTGTACAAGGCTATCTGCTATAAGGATCATTTGATAAGACTCAATGTTTTTGCAAGGTTTTTGCACTATACATAGTGACTAACTTAGGATTTTGAATTTATCTGGAGCTATTTGAAAGTGTCATGATCTATCCTAATTCTATCATAAATACTAAATCTAATGATCTTGCTTCTCTCTAGTTTAGACCCTAGAATAGACTACAAGTACATTTCCTTTAGTTTCAACAATTTAGAGAGTAATGTAAGGATTTTTAAGACTATTTCTCAATTAATATATTTTTTTTAAAATTACAATATTAAAAAAATTCTAATTTACTGTATTAACAAAAATTACTTTGAACCCTAGAAGATTTAAAATGATAACTCGAAACTAATTTAAACAACTTATCTAATGACTTGAGAGAATTAATTCTTAACATGAGAAATAATAATAGGTCTAACTCTAGAAATTGTATGAACAAGAATTATCCTTACTTTAATCCATTTAGAATTTATGAGAATAGGAATGATTCCTATGATATTTGTTTGAGAATGATTAACTTCAAGAAATATATCCATAGAAACTACCTTCAATATACAGATTTAGATATTCTCAAGATATTCCAAACCATGCACTCATAACACATAAATTTAATCCAAAAAACTCCTCCTATTATCTAGTCTTCAGACTTGAAGTCAAGAGAACAACAATTTGCTGGTTGTAACAATAAACAAAAGAGACTAAAATGATTCCCTAAACTTGCATACTAATCAAACTTACTACTACCAAGAAAAAAACTATTACAATCACCATCCTCAAAATAGGAGTAGTGATAGAAAATTTATAGAGAATATTTATTTAATCAAATTCAAAAAATTTACAAATTTGTATATTTAGGATCAAAGACTAAAAAAATAGAACTAGAAGATTTGTTGTTAGAATAGAGAAATGGAAGAAAAACAGAAGGATCATGCAACAAGTGTTTGAAACATGCCTAAATGTGTTGTAGCAACTCGTTATTAAACCATAGAATATCTAGCTCCCATTCCTTTGATCCAAAAGACCACTTTAGTTTTGACACCTATGCATCAATTAATCAAGATTCCATATTCCATCATGTTCGGTATTTCAAAAATCATTGTCTTCAAATATGTGATCACCTCATAAATGAAAAAATATGCAACATACATAATAATGACATGGATTTACAATATTTGATCAATAACATATTGGGAAATACATGCATTATCATTTAAATGTTAGCGTTAATCTACTAGTCCAAAACTAACTTAAAATATCACCAATCTAGGTATAAGTGTATATAAGTCTATCAGTTATTCATATTATCATTCAAAAAGATGTCTATAGGATCATTAAGAACAAAAATAAAAGATGTATTTATCAATTCTCATCAATCTATCACTCTATTCTTTCACTTGCTTGCTCAGCCTTCACTACACTCAATCAATACTATAGTTTTGTTGATCTTAGTTTAGTTTTGACAATTGAGTATTAACACACTTAAGACATTTACTAAGTTCTTGCCAAGCTAGTAACACATGGTGAGTATAATATTTATAGATGTCGAGTTGCAATAGGTGTCAAGTCACTCATGTGCTGAGTAATTCAAGTGTCGAGCATACAGTTGATGTCGAGGAAGTTCAAGTATTGAGCTAGACAAAATTACAATAAGTGTCAAGCATTAGTATTATCAAGTTCTAAGTAACACATAATCGACCTAGTTGTTGGTGATGGCACAAACAACTATGTAAACCATTTTTATGCTGACTTATGGATAGATCTTGAAGCTTTGAAGATAAGATCGAATCTATTTGGTTTTCCTATGCAATCAACATGTAACCAATCAAAAAATTGGAAGGGATTAAGCGAGAAAATGAATGAATCTCAGTCGTAGATTCATACCTAACCCTGAGCCACAAAAGTCTTTTTAAGGAAGACGAAGCCCCATAATTCAATGTGTGTGTGTGTGTGTGTGTGTATGAATGAGGAAGTGATGCGAGCAAAGAATTGAAGTGAGAAAAGGGGTGAATTGATTTGAAAGTGTTCAAGGTGACTTAGAAGTGTGAAAGAATTGCAGAATCAGTTTGTAGAACAGAGGAAAAGTGATATAGCATTATTATAACAGATCAAGAGGATCAAGATGGATAGAACCATGATCTGAAATTAGCAAGGCAAAGTTGTAAGTTATCAAATCAAACATTTTACTGTTACTTTCTAACAATTGTATCAGCAAGGTGAAATCCTTTGGACTAAGGTTGACTTAACAATCATTGTAAAATTATTTAACAGGGTGACATTCCAAGTGAATGTTCTGCAAGTCCTTTAACTAGGAACACTTCTAATAGGGTGGGATCTAACAATCCTTTGTAAGCCTTTACCAGGGCAGGCCTTTCACAGGGTAGATCATGAAAATGGTCAAACTATGTAACCTTAACAAGTGGCACTTTATTGCTGTAGTGGTGGAGAATTGTGGGTGTATCCCCACTCCAGTTTTACCTTCTCATTTGGAGGGTTTCTGGGTAATCATATCTAGTGTCAAGTGTTTATGTGGATGCATTTACTTTACATGTTATTTCAATATGTTAATGCATGCATTGTGTTAAATTAAAAATTTTATTGGTTAAAGATTAATACTTCTAATTCACACCAACCCCCGTCTCAGAAGTATATGTTTCCCATTTGTAATTCCAACAATTGGTATCAGAGCTGAGTTCTCATGAGAAGAAGCTTTGCAGCTTGGAGAAAAGATCTTGAAATGGAAGTTTACAAGTTGGGAAAGACCACTGAAAACCAAGAGATTGAGATACATCTCATACTACAACAACTAAATGAAGCCAGAGATGCTTTGAAGAGTTCCCTGAAGAGAAGGAAAGAGATTGCTATTGCAGAAAATGACACATAATATAAAGAGATTGACACCACAAAATTATTTGTAGATGGTAACTCTGATGAATTTGATGTAGCAATTGTAGATCTGATTGAAAAGAATGGAGCACAAGCTAAAGAAATTAGAAATCTCAAGTTGGAACAAGAATCAAAAGCTATACTACTATGTGAGGTGACTAAACAAAAGAAGAAAGCTATAGAAGCCAAGGACATGATTGAAGAAGACAAAAGAATTTTGGCAAACAGATTGGAGGAAAAGTCAGCAGAGCTATCCAAGATCTCAAACATGCAATTGGACACCTTAAGACAAATGATGAATGCTCATCATGAATTGAATGTCAAAGACCTTGAAATAACCACACTAAAGTTGTAGAATGACCTGAAAAGAGAAAAGGAGTTTGCTAAAAGTTTCAACAATCCAAATGAAGCCATCAAGTACTTGGAGCAACTACTGAAATCCCCTAAATCTAGTAAAGATACATCATGATTGGGCTACATAAGCACTGAAGAAGGAGAATCATCCAAAGCTATTGAGGAAAGGAACAATAAAGGTAAGAACTCTAAACCTACTTGTCATCATTGTGATAAGAAAGGACATACGACCAATGTTTGTAGGAGTAAGAATGCTAGTCAAAATGCTAAGCCAAAGAACATGACTCATTGTCACAAGTGCAACAAACAAGGACATCAAGCACATGAATGCAGAACCAAAACCATGCATGCACCAAAATTTGAAGGACATTGCTACAATTGTCAGAAGTTTAGACACAAAGCCTTTGAATGCAGATCCAAGTCCATATGGTCATCAAGCAAGCCAACAAAGGTAAGAAACTATGAAAACTCCTATAACTAGGATTACAATACAAGACATTACTACCATTATTGTCAAGAGTATGGACACATCCCTAAGAATTGCATAAGAACACACTTCAGTGGTAACTACAATAGATGGTTGAGTCAAACTACATGCTTTAGCTATTTAAAGACTGGTCATAATAGCAAGCATTGTCCAACAAGGTCAAAGGCAAGGTAGATGTTGAACACACCAGAGGAGAGATGAACAAAACATGGAAGAAGAAAGATGGATGCAACACATCAAATGAAGGGATCACTTCACCTAATAGGTCAAGTGATCACACCTCATCAAATTAAGCTAAAAGGAGGTATGAGGGACTAATATTTAAAATGTTTCATCATACATTAGTTCCAAAAGAATTCAGTACTAAAAAATATATATTAGCATGAAGAGAGATGCAAGTTAATGAGGAAATTCCAAGGTCAATACTTCAAGTTTTCACATTACTGTCGAATAGAAAAGTCCTCTTCAATTATCGAGTAAAATACTAGTATGTTCTAAGTTGACAGCCAAAGTTAGTTAGAGCCAAGTCAGTAGTAGCTTTTGAGTGATGGTAAAAATCAATGAATGTCGAGTGGAATAGAAATCATATTGAAGTCGAGTTTACAGCTGTACATGCACGATGCAATAAATATTATATTTTGAAAGGGTATAAGGTCAAATTTCACATATTTTTTGTCATTATGAATTTAGAGAAAGAGCAAGTAGAGCGAAGAAGCAATTCACAAATGAGATCGAAGCATTTGCACGAATCATAGTGAAGATCAAGCATCAGTCCATCGATTTTAAAGGTATTCTTCATCTGCCGAGCTATGTAGTTTTATATTTTTTAAACCCCAGATTGTAAAAATGGTGTCAAGTTCAAGAACTGTGAAAGAGAAAGGGGCTTTCGACATTCAGTTAGTTATAAATGAGGTTAAACAGCCAAAATATGACAACTTGTGTGAAAAGGGTGAATTGAAGGAGGAATTCAAGATTGTAGAGAGAAAGGGCCTAACCCGTGCCCTAGATTTCCCAGCAATTTTCAAAATTGAGTAGATCAAAATAGTTTTGAGCAGAATACATGATGGTTGTCTATGGTTAGAGGGTGGACCTATCAAAATTTTAACCAGAATTGTATATAGGGTTACTAGATACCCAACCCTAGATCAGCCCAAGACATTGAGGAGCGACTCTAAAGGGGTAATTGAGAGAAACACAGGGGCTAAGTGGAACAAGCATGGAATGACTATTGAAATTTTTATAGATCCACTTCTTAACTTTTCCATCAGGGTCATTTCACATAAATTCTATCAATCAAATAGACTAAATAGTGTTCCCTGTATAGCAGTTGATGTAGGCTACAAGATTGTCAAGAAAGATCATACCTATGATCTTGCAGAACTCCAAATGCAGCAGATAATGGAAAAGCTAGGAGCAATAAGAAAGTCAAAGAGTGCTCAATGTAAATTTGGTTCAATACTAGTATGTTTATTTTTCTATGTACATAATGAGTTCCCATCTTTTGGAAAAATAGGATGGAAGACCAATAGGTTAGTTGCAATTCAAATTAATGAGTATATTGAAAAAATGGGGGAAAATTTTGAGTCAGTAATGACAAGTTATTTTGAAGACTTTAAGAAGTCTATGAAACAGAGGTTGAGGATTCATGTTTCCTTAGTTGAGCAACACTACAATGATATTTTTTTCCTTGTAGACATTGACTACGCTTTCATCTAGGCTATTGTACCTAAAGTTAGATGGCTAAGGCCTCTAGGATATGAAGTTAATGTTGATGAAGCCTCATCTACTATCACTGCACTCCTTGCAGAAGAAGTTGACAAAAGTGCCAAAAATTTTGGTAATTATGATGTCATGAAGTCAAAGGTTGAAATGGAATTGAAGACAACATCAACTTTGAAAAAGAAGGACATAATAATGAGGAAATTGAAGGCTAAGTTTGGAGAAGGTGTAGGAAATAATAATGATGAAGATGATGAAGAGGAAGAAGAGGTGCAAGGTCAAGGACCTCTTGCTTTAACCCAAGACATGGGTGAAGATTGGGAAGAAGAAGGTGCAGAGGAAGAAGAATCCAAGGAAGCACAAACAAAGCATGAACCAAAGAAGAGGAAAGCTAAGGCACAGCTTGCAACTAAACCAAAGGCAAAAAGGGTTGTCAAACCAAGTGCAACAAAGCCTACAGCTCTACCAAAAAGAGCCACTACAAGGGTAACTACTCAAAAAGCCAAGGAGCAAGAAAAAGAGAAAACTAAGGCTACTAAATAGACTGGTCCAATGCAGAAGAAACCAAGAAGAAAGTACGTAGCACAACTAGAGATAGATGATGAGAAGACATAGTCTGAGGACACAAGTCAGTTTAGAGTGGTAAGTCATACACCTAAATCTAATCTTGAAAATATTTGTGATAATATTAGAGATAATGTAGACTTAATAGGATTGAAAGGTATTCACTTCGAAAAACTTGGTACAAAAGACCAAAATATGATAGAAGAGTCAATGTATGCCATGATGGAAAAATTCAAGAACACTCCTCTTGAATTGGATAATACAATGCCAAAGGAATTGTATACAATTGTTGAAAATAAGTGGCATTATTGCTTGAACATGGAGAAAGAAATAATGGAATCAAAATTAGCACAAGTGATGCTAGAGTTTTCAAAGGGACAAATTACCAAGGCCAATAAGAAATATGGTAGCATATTTGCACCAAAATACAGTGCGTTCAACATTCTGCAAAACAAAATTGAGGATGTTGTCAAGAAATCCACACAAATGTGGAAATTGATATATGGCTTGACTATAATTAAAGTAGGAGAAATAGATCCCTTTGAGGGTAGAAATAATGAAGAGGATGAGGACAAGGAAGAAGAGACAGAAAAAGAAAAGAAAAACACCACTGTGGAGGAGACACCAAAGAAGTCAGATGAAATGGAAATAGTTGAAGAGCAACAAACATAATAGAGTGTGCAAGACACACAAATGCTAGCTATGAGCCATCCACATGACACAAACACACCTGCAAAAACCATAAAATTAAAGGATGTTCCGTATAGTTCACCTCAAAACATCAACCCATTAACTGTAGAGGATCTAAAAAAGATCCTTGACCAAACCACACTACAAGCTAGATTATGTGAAAACCCAGTGTTGATTAGTGTGGATGAACTTCAAAAGGCAATAGATGATATAACAAGGGACAAGGTGAATACACAAGAACCACCTTCTATCATCCCTTCAGCTACTAATGGTCAACCTTTAGTGCAAACATCAAATGATACATCTACGAAGGTTCATACTACTGCAAAAGTTGCCATGGTTGAACAACAAACATGGATTGCCCAAGAGGAGAAAACTCCAAAAGTGCAAACAGGATAGCCAGAGATATCTCTACTTGGGTAAAAACATAAACTTGTGTCACCCTTTTACAAAGGAAAAGGCTAACAAAAGTATAACTATCCATCTTCAATGACATAAAACTAGCATTATTATTTAGAATTTGAAAATGAAGTAAACTAATGAAATGTGTAGAACTAGATGAAGTTTACGATTATAATTTTTAATGATCATTTGGAATAAGAAATGACATATTTTCCTATTTTTTAAAGATAACTTTTTAGTTGTTGAAAAATGTTGGAATTAGGGGTCTAGTTCCCACCACAAAACTACATGGAAATAAACTTATTTCCCTTTGATCTCATATTATGTTATAGATAACATATGTAGCTAGAACAATCAAAAACAAAAATTGGCTTTAGACCTCTATTTTCTCTTTATAATGATTCAAATTTCAACTTATTCAAATGAATAGTTTTCCTCTCCCACCACATTTTTCAAAATAAATCTATTCCAACCGAAAGAAATCTCATATATTCTGAATGAGGAATCTCTCATCTAGAACGCCATATAAGTTTTAATTTTTTTATATTTGGTTTTATATTTTTTTGCTTTCTCAAAATCGACACCTTCTCAAGTGTCAAATTATGTACTTCTAGAATTTTTTGATTACAATATGCTATATCAAATTAAAACACTATGAAATATAGATGTGAATATTCTTAACTTTGGGCTCTATAAAATGGTGTTTATATGTTATTATAAAAACATTATAAAAAATAGTAAGAGTTATTGAAACATCAGTTTTCTAAAATAATTTATTTCTTTGGTAATTAGATACTAACTAGTATAAAACATACATTTACTAGACATTTCCAATTGGAAAAGTGTGAGACCATGTATAACTTAGCTAGAATAAATTTATCAAGATCATATGTTTGAATAAAATTGAGTTTTAGATAGAAATACTCAAATTTAGTTGTTCTGATAAGTCAGCCTAAAAGGTGACGCAACTTTGTACTTTTACCCACCTGATACACAAACATAAGGAGCAAGTCAAATATTAACAATTAATCAAGACAAGAATGAAGAAAAGGACACACCCAAGGAGAAGGAGCAAGAAGCCATACAAACACTAGTAAATTTACCAACATCTGGCTTTCCAAAAAAAGTCTTTCAAAGACCGAGCACTGATGCAATACCATTGCAGATTTCAGCACCAAGCTCCAACTCATCCAAGGTTCAGAAGGTATTTCACTATGGTGATGCAATTTCAGATGAAGAGATAGTGATACCTAAATATGACTATGCAACTGTGACATTAGAACAGATAAGTATAATGGAAGAAGCCTTGGAGAGAAAGAAAACTCAAGAAATACTCAGAAAAGAGTATAAGCAAAGGCAAGCATTACAAGAGATTAAGGACATCTTTTCGGATGCCTTTAGCTTGCAAACACCTGAAGAATCCAAGCCCATATTAGAACAACTATCATAAATTGTAGAATAGGTGACTAATGAAGACCAGGATACTAATACTAAACTTATGGAATGGTCTGAGAAGAAATTTCAAGGGAAAGTTAATGAAAAAATATCTGGTGAAATAGCACTATCACAAGTTGAATTGGCTACCAAAGTTGAGAAATTGAAGAAAGTACTTGAGAACATATTCTCATTATATTCAAAAATTGTGTGATCCCACACTCTTCACACAAGAAATGAGCCATAGGATTCTGAGCCTGGAGACCAATTTAAAACTCTCAAGTATGCAATTACCTAAGAACCTAGCTCAGAGTGAGAAGCATTTTCATTCAGTGCTTCAAACACAAAATCAACTAGCTGTGTTAACAGCAGAAGAGGCTAATATAAGAGCCAAGTTGATTAATATGCAAGCCTCCCTTACCCCTCATATGGGAATACTCCAAAAGGAACTAGCTTATGTAGAAACAATGTTAAAAAAAGATCCTAATCTTTCAAATTTAGATGGAATAGTTCACCTTGCAGCAGAGACATCTATCCAAATAAAGTCCTTAGATGTTGCATTAGACAACTGGGATGTTGCTCTATAGATTATAATGTAAGTTCACAATAACTTTTTGGACAAATACACAATCAGTGTATAGACCCTTTGACATTAGTGTCAAAAGGGTGAGATAATAACAAATAAAGGGGGAGATAAGTATGCAAGGGGAGAGATAAAGAGAATTAGTATACAAAGGGAGATAACCTGAAAGGGAGAGAGCAAAAAAAGGGGGAGCAAACAACAAAAGAGCATAAACAGAGTATATCAGACAAAAATAGAGTGTCAAGTATTTTTGAAGACAAAGAGTATCAACATGAAGCAAATCTACTCAGAGAAGAGAAGATATTTTGGACATAGGATAGGCACATTAACTCGGGGAGAGTTACAAAAATTTTGAGCAAAAGTTTGAGGTATATGAGTCTATTACAGTGTTTTGAATTTTTTTTAGTTTTGTATATATGCCAAACTGTGTATATATTATACTCAAGGAGATTAGATCTATTATATATAGTTAAGTGTTTTGACACTTATGTCAAAGGAGGAGACTGTTGATCTTAGTTTGGTTTTGACAATTGAGTGTCAACACACTTAAAATATTTACTAAGTTCTTGTCAAGCTAGTAACACATGCCGAGTATAATATGTATAGATGCCAAGTTGCAATGAGTGTCGAGTCACTCATGTGCTAAGTAATTCAAGTGTTGAGCATACAATTGATGTCGAGCAAGTTCAAGTGTCGAGCCAGATGGAATTACAATAAGATTCAAGCATTAGTATTATCAAGTGATGAGTAACACAGAATGGACCTAGTTGTTTGTGATGGCACAAACAACTATGTAAACCATTTTTATGTCCACTTATGGATAGATCTTGAAGCTTTGAAGATAAGATTGAATCTATTTGGTTTTCCTATGCAATCAACATGCAACCAATCAAAAAATTGGAAGGGATTAAGCGAGCAAATGAATGAATCTCAGTCGTAGATTCATACGTAACCCTAAGCCATCAAAGCCTTTTTAAGGAAGATGAAGCCCCATAATTCAATGTGTGTGTGTGTATGGATGAGGAAGTGATGCGAGCGAAGAATTGAGGGAGAAAGGGGGTGAATTGATTTGAAAGTGTTCAAGGTGACTTAGAAGTGTGAAAGAATTGCATAATCAGTTCGTAGAATGGAGGAAAAGTGATACAACATCATTGTAATAGATCAAGAGGATCAAGATGGATAGAATCATGATCTAAAATCAACAAGGAAAAGTTGTAAGTTATTAGATCAAACATTCTACTATTACTTTCTAATCCTTTGGACTAAGGTTGACTTAACAGTCATTATAAAATCCTTTAATAGGGTGACATTCCAATTGAATGTTCTGAAAATCCTTTAACCAACCACACTTCTAGCATGGTGTTTCAAAATCCTTTAATAGGGTGTGATCTAACAATCCTTTGTAAGTCTTTAACAGGATAGGCCTTTCACAGGGCAGATCATGAAAATGGTCAAACTATGTAACCTTAACAAGTGACACTTTATTGTTGTAGTAGTGGAGAATTGTGGGTGTCATCCCCACCCCAGTTTTACCTTCTCATTTGGAGGGTTTCTGGGTAATCATATCTAGTGTCAAGTGTTTATGTGGATGCATTTACTTTACATGTTATTTCAATATGTTAATGCATGCATTGCTTTAAATTAAAAAAATTACTGGTTAAAGATTAATACTTCTGATTCACCCCCCCCCCCCCCCAAAAAAGTATATGTTTCCCATTTGTAATCCCAACAAGTTTTCCTTCATCTTGGTTGGTCATTACCAACACTTGGCTAATACTATTTTTCTTAGCTATTATTTAAGTTTCTTAATCTTCTACTTCAACTTCTTCATTGACCACATGATACTAGGTCAAACTTGGTGTTTTAAACATCTCTTCTACACTTCATATATTGATCAAACACCACATTATCTTGTAAAATACTAATTTATCAAGTATTCCATCATACTTACTCCTCTTTACTCAAAAATTATACTAGTTCATCTTGTTCTATCTCTTATCAAATCCTCTTCATCAATCAAATGATGTGGCATTCTACACTGTTAGCAAATGTCTTGCCAGTAAGGTTTGACATCAATGACAACATAACAATTATTCTAATTGTGGTTTCCAATAATCTCCCTCTTTGGCATTAATGGAAACACCTTGAGTTACCATGCAATGGAAAATGTGATCTCTATACTTTCATAATAAGCTCCCTCTGTGTTCTATATTAGATTCTCATTAATATCCTTAGTTTCAATCTAGTTCTCATTAATGTGATCACCTATATGCTTCATCTTTGCTTCTTTACACTTCTCCCTCTGTGATACCAATTGTGATTCTTCATTATAATACCAGTTGTATTGACTCCCTATTTGACACATCTCTAATGATGGTAACTTGGCATACTTCTCCCTCACACATCTTCATATATTACATTCATATTCTCCCTCTTGATTTACAAATATTATTGAATGGTAACTAGACATCCATATTCTCCCTCTTTAAAAAAATGCCAAAGACATCGTCCTCTATACACATCATCATCTTTATCATTTTCTGAACAAACTATTTCTTTCAAATATCTCTCCCTCTTTCATTTTTTACTTGTAACCTTATCAACTCATACTTTTTTCCTTCTTTTCATAGCTTTAGGTAGCTCCTAAAGTGTGACCTCCTCTATCAATCTATAAAATATTCGGATCATAACAATTGATGTAGTGATGTATCTCTTCTTAGTTTTCTTAGACGAGGGAATTACCCCTAACTTACCTCTTAAATACACAAATGAATCCTTAGGTAGTGCCTTAGTGAATATATCAGCTATATGTTCCTTTGTATTCACATATTTTAGTCTTACTTCTCTATCTTGCACTAATTCCCTTAAGAAATTATACTTAATTGATATATTCTTGGCCTTTGTGTGCATCATAGGATTCTTGGATATGTTTATATAACTAGTATTATCACAATATATCACCATAAGTTCAGTAATCTCTTCCTTCATACCTTCCAACAATTACTTGATCTACACAATGTTTGAACAATTAACTATTTCTACAACATATCTAGATTTTGTTTTGGGTTGTGAAATACAATTATTCTTCTTTCTTGTCCATGAAATCAATCTCCTTCCTATAAATTAAAGAAACCTCCACTTTTACTCTTATTGTCATCAATGTTTTCATCTTAATCAACATCTATGTAAAATTTCAGCTCAAACATGACATTCTTCTTTTACCATAAACCATATTTTGTGTACCTTTTAGATATATCAATATCCTTTTCACAGCCATCATGTGATTCTCCTTAGGATTATCAAATACTATTTCAACAACACCAACAACTAATGCAATGTCGGGTCTATTGTGAACAACATATTGCAATTTACCAATCATTGACCTATACAATGTTTGATTTACCTCAGAAGAATCACAATTGCTTAAAATTTTATGTCCAGTAGTCATAGGTGTTCCAACTGGTCTTGAATCTTCTATTCCAAAGGTTTTCAGTATCACCTTGATATACTATGATTGTGTAATGTATATATCTTTTTTTATTTGATAGACTTGCAAACCAACAAATAATTTAATCTTTCCAAACATTGATATCTCAAATTCTTTCTTCATCTTATGACCAAATGATTTTCAAAATAAATCATGTCCTCCAACTATGATATCATCAACAAATATTTTAGCTAGCAATATCTTGTTCTCATATTCACTCTTCAAATACAAATTGCTATTGTCATTAGTTCTTGCAAAACCATTTTTTACCAAATTTTTATGTAACCTTTCATGCCATGCTCTAGGGTCATGTTTCAAACCATACAATGCTTTGTGCAACTTACATAACATGTTCTTCTTACTAGGTTCATCAAATCCTTTAGTTTGTTCAATGTAGACTTCTTCTTCCAAAATTCCATTAAAAAATGTAGATTTGACATCCATTTGATATACCTTGAATCTTTTGTAAGAAGTGTATGCAAGTAATGTACTTAAACCTTATAACCTTGCAACTGAGGAAAATTTCTCTCCATATTCAATTCCTTCCTCTTGTGCATATCCCTTACAAAACAATCTTACCTTGTTCCTTATGACTTCACCTTTCTCATTCAACTTGTTTCTAAATAACCACTTAGTTTCAATCACATTTTTATCCTTTGGCTTAGGTACCAATCTCCATATTTTTTTCTTATCTATTTGATCAATTTCCTCATTCATTTCTCTAATCCAATTTTCATTCTCCAATACATCTTTAACTATTCTTGGCTTAAACTCACATAGTCAACATGTATCATCCTTCAACCTATTTCTTGTCATGACTCCTAAATCTTTGTCTCCAATGATTTGATCAAGTGTGTGGTATCTTCTTACATATTTTTCTAAGATGGGTTCAGATCTTCTTTCTCCTTATGGTAATTCACTTGGCCTAGCTTGCTCATTTTATCTAGGTATCTTCTATAGTAATTTGGCTTCCTCTATCTGGTGTTTAGTCTCCTCTCTATGTGACTTGACTCCTACATCTTGATGCTCGACAACTTGTTGAGACTCAGTAATGATTTTTTAGTTATGAATTGATAGTGCCACTTGATTGATGCTCGGTAGTCCCTTTCACTAGTTCAAGTAAATTACTTGGTTCTCCTTCATATATGCATACAAAGTTTATTTAATCTTTAGGTTCCTTCTTGCATTATTCTTCATTATTTTTTGCAAATTCATCAACTCTAACATTTGCACTTTACACAATTTTGTTAGTGTTAGTCTTCAAACACTTTTATGCTTTGCTTTTAGTGAAATATCCTAGGAAATACCTTCATCACTCTTTGCATCAATTTTTTGTTTCCTTGCATCTTTCAATATATAACATTTTCTTCCAAACACTTTGAAATATTTGACATTAGGTGCATAACCATACCATAGCTCAAAAGAGGTTTTGATTGTACCTTTCTTGAATTGAACTCAGTTCAATGTATAAACAATAGTACTTATAGGTTATCTCCAATATTTTTTTGAAACACTCTTTTTCCATCATCAATGTTTTTGCATAGTCCATGATTGATATGTTTCTTCTTTTAGCTATCCCATTTTGTGGTGGAGTCCTTGGTGTTAGCATTTGTCTTTTGATTCCTTTGCCATCATAGAATGTATTGAACTCCTCATGTTGGAATTACAAATGGGAAACATATACTTCTGAGAGGGGGGGTGAATCAGAAGTTCAAACTTTAGCACTTAAAACCCTTTTACCAATCATTAAATGCATGTAATAAATTGAAATGAAATGTAAAGCAAATGCATCAAATAAGAATACACACATTTGACACCAGATATGATTACCCAAAAACCCTCCAAATGATAAGGTAAAACTAGGGTGGGGATGACACCCACAATTCTTCACTACTACAATAATAAAGTGTCACCAATTAAGGTTACAATAAGTTGACCATGAAACATGATCTTCCCTATGAAAGGCCTACCCTATTAAAGGCTTACAAGAGACTGTTAAGTACCACCCTGTTAAAGGATTTTAACACCTTGTTAGAAGTGTGCCTGATTAAAGGACTTCAGAACATTCACTTGGAATGTCACCCTATTAAAGGATTTACAACAGTTTGTTAGGACTACTCTGTCTAGGAGATTTAACCAAAATCACCTATTAGGATGTTTCAGCATAGATCTTGTGATTAGCTCTAATAGACTAATTAAAGATCAAATCCACAATGTGTCCTTCTTGATTCTATCTGATCTAATATGTCAATGTTGTATCCTCTATCCTTTGTTCTTCTCAAACTGATTCTGCAATTCACTCTCTTTCAACTTCTAAGTGTAACACCCTGCCAAGGTATCCAAAAGAATTAACCTAAAGTTTTACTAAGTTTTCCAAACTTTTTTTTTAAGAAAGAATAACATACACATCAAAAATAAAGTAGCAAAAGCAATAACATACAATCATATAGAAGCAAACAAAACAAAGTACATTCCTTAAGGATCCCAAGACATTGAATCACATTTATAATTAATTAATACTAAGTCTAATAAATACCACATCCACAAAACCAAAAATGACAACTTAGCTGAAGGCAAAGAACATAATCAAACTCTAGGGTCAAAATCACGAATCCCATCACTTGAAAAATTCAGATTGGTAAGCTAACTCAGATACTTGTTCTATTTTTCTAGGACAAATGGGTTTAAAGGTTAGGATTTGGACTCAAGAATTTATCTCCCCTCTCTTACAATTGAGATAATGCGATAGGGTACGCTCATCTTGGCAATTCAAGGAAGTTGATACCGGGTACCTGCAATCTGCATAAAATCCACACATGTACAAACACATATATACTAAGTTAAACAGACAATGGCAGGAAGTGGTGCATCGTGTAGATCCTGACTAGTAGGTGACTACAACTCCCTTCCTTAACCACATCAAAAATGCCATACATAAAAAAAAAAATTACACACACACCATACACATGCAATATGGGGTAAGTATCCATAAGAAAACACATATGATAATCCATCTAATCATCATCAATAACTGAAAACATTGTAATAATTGTCATGCATACATGTAGTATAGAGTACCAAGTAATCTCATTATAAAATCAACTGAATATGAAACAATATCTGCTAATCTCAAAAACAATGCTACTAATCATCAAGCATAGAAACTGGCCTAAAGAGTTTGGAAATAATGATAAAATGCAAACTAGGGGCAAGCACTACATCCACCCCCCTAGACTTAGGCTTACTCCTGGAAGCCTACAAGAAAAGTAAAACTAAAGAACTCACTGTGCAGATCCCATTGGACCCTTTCCCCTTGTAAGAGGATATGACTCCACTTAGAAAACTCCAACAATAATATTTGAGATAGCAAGGTGCTATAATAACCAGAAAACATACTACTGTAAAGCATATACAAAAGACACAAGTTTTGAAAATAGTATAAGTTCAATTTTCAATTATGCCTATTTTTAGGTTTATGTATAATTCAGTTTTGAAGTTTAAATGTTCAAGTTTGAAAATATACAACTAAAATTTTAAGTTCTATTTTAGTTCAACTAGTTCAAGTTTTAGTTTGAAAAAAAAAATACACATAACAATTAAAGTTTTTTTTTTGTTCAACTAGTTAATAACTAGTGGCATTCCAATATACCCAGAGCTCCCAATGTATAAATTCAAGCTCTGATACCAGATGTAACGCCTCACCAAGGGATCCAACAGAATTAACCTAAAGTTTTACTAAGTTTGCCAAACTTTTTTTTATAAAGAAAGAATAACATACACATCAAACATAAAGTAGTGGAAGTGGAAGCAATAACATACAATCATATAGAAGAAAACAAAATAGATTACATTCCATAAGGATCCCAAGACATTGAATCACATTTATAATTAATTAATACTAAGTCTAAAAAATACAACATCCACAAAACCAAAAATGACAACTCAACTGAAGGCAAAGAACTTAATCAAATTCCAAGGTCAAAATCATGAATTCACATCACTTGACAAATTTGGATGGGTAAACTAACTCGATTAGGATTTGGACTCAAGAATTTATCTCCCCTCTCTTACCATTGAGATAATGCAATAGGGTATGCTCATCCTGGCAATTTAGGGAAGTCAATAGCTAGTACCTACAATCTGCATAAAATCCATGCATGTACAAACACATATATACTAAGCTAAAAAGACAATGGTAGGAAGTGGTGCATCGTGTAGATCCTGACTAGCAGGTGACTACGACTCTCTTCCTTAACCACATCAAAAATGCCATACATAAAGAAAACTTACACACACACCATACACATGTAGTATGGAGTAAGTATCCATAAGAAAACACATATGATAATCCATCTAATCATCATCAATAACTAAAAACATTTTAATAATCATCATGCATACATGAATTATAGAGTACCAAGTAATCTCATTAGAAAATCAATTGAATATGAAACAATATCTGATAATCTCAAAAATAATGCTAGTAATCATCAAGCATAGAAACTGGCCTAAAAGAGTTCGACAATAATGATAAAATGTAAACTAGGGGTAGGCACTACACTAAGCTCCATGCAAACTTTTCTTGTTCTCTTCCTTCAATTCTTTTTCCACACATAATAAAGTTTAGGGTTTCATCCTCCTTAAGAAGACTAGAAGACTTAGGTTAGGTATGAATCTATGACTGAGATTCATCCATTTTTATGTCTAACCTTTCCAATTTTTTGATTGGTGCATGTTGATTTCATAGGGAACCCAAATAGATTTGTCAAATATTCTGATATTATTATGATCCAGTGATTACAACCTGATTACAATCTGTAATCCCGTACAGCTCAATACCGCCACCAAAACCAATTTTCACTTCACAACAATGAAGCAATCCCTAACCCTAAGCCATTTTATACAAGTATGTTTACTGCTTTAGGGTTATAATTAATAATTACATGTCGACCCAAAATCTTGATAAAATAAGGCCTAAAAAAGTTTCAAAGAATTTATGAAGTATGTACAGTACTTTCTTGATCAGTCACCACAAACTAACAAGAATAATATGTCTTGCTCTTGAAATTGAACTTTTTCATTTTTCCTATTTGACATTGTTTGTACATCACCTTATTAGGTTTTCTCAATTTTAGTAATACTCTTACTCTTTCCATCTTACTAATGCTTACCAAATTATCAAATCTCACATAACATAGCCTCTTATGTCATAACCAAAAATCTTCCAATTGTGCAAATAGACATGTATCTTTAGATATGTCTAGATAGAATAAGTTACCTCTTAATTTCTCTCCACTTCCAATCAATTCACCAGTATCTTCATAGATTTTTTCCTTCTTGTTTTGAAATTCAACTCACTAGCCTGAATTGTTTAGTTGTACCACACTCAACAAATTATATTTTATTCCATCAACCCAATATGCATTGTTACATCTGATCTTTTCATTCAATATAATAGATCATTTACCTTTCAAATAGCATGGTGCATCATTTCCAAACTTAACACAACTTCCATTATAGTGTTCTAGGTTTTCAAACTTACTTGTATCACTAGTCATATGATGTAAGCAACCACTATCAATTATCCATTTATCATTCTTACTAACATATGAGATTAGAGCAGTCTTCTCAAACTTTTCATCTTCATCAGATTCATCTTTCATTGCAACATAAACAACTTATTCATAATGTTCATCTAAATCACTTTCAAAACCATCTTCAGCAATGTAACAAGATTTCTTACCTTTTCCTTTGTAGTCTTTGTTACCTCAATTGTCTATGTTGTCTATCCCTTAATATTTTTCCTTTCCTTTCCTCTTTCTCATCTCTATTAGGACATCTTGTAGTAATATGACCACCTTTATCACATGTAAAAAATATTATAGGAAGTTTACCTATGTATTTGCCTTTTCCTCTTGGTAGCCTTCTTGCCAATAATGCTTCTAGATCATCAAGGTCATCAAATGATTCTCTATCATTGTCCATAGGCTTACTTTTTGATATTTTCTTTCTTCTTTTAGATCTATCAAGGGTTAGTTGAGACTTGAAAATGCATTCAACACTAGAGGGTATAGTTGTCAAATTTTGACAATTCAAATGCAGTAAGTCTACCAATTAGACTATCTACGGTCGGATCATTACTAGTTGTACATCTCAGTTCTTGTAATGCAAATACTCTAATGGAATAGATAATAAGTAAGGTCCTCAACACCTTTTTGATCATAGTATCTTCAGATATGTCTACTTCAACACCTCTATTACATTCACCACTTCTTTGATTTGGTCACAGTACTGAGCAACAATTTCTCCTTCTTTCATTCTCATCTCATCAAACTTGCTTCTTAAACTTTCAGCTTTAACCTTCAACACATTTTTGTCTCCTCCATGAATTTGTGCCAACTTATCCCACATTTTATCTATAGTAGTACAATCCTTCAAATCATCAAACTCAACATAACTTAAGGAGATGCCAGATATATCATCATTTGATTATGCTTCTCCTTTATTTGCTCAATTGTCATGGGTCTAGGCACTTCAATGTATTCATTGTCCAAGTAATCTAGTGTAGAATATCCAACTCTAGATAGATGCAATCTCATTAGACATTCTCATGTTGCGAAGTTCTCTCTGTTCATCTTGGTTACCTCTCTCTTGTACATCTTGATCTTTAGCTTAAGTCGCTTCAAAATTTCCTTACAAGCACCAAAGCTCTAATACTAATTATTAGAATGATTAGAATGACTAAGAGGGGGGTGAATCAGTTATTCTCAGGTCTAGATGTACCAATTCAACTTTTTACAACTTCAAACAATTTAATCAAACTGCAATGCATTCATTGTCCAAGTAGTATAGTGTAGAATCTCCAACTCTAGCTGGATGCAATATCATCAGATGTTGCCATGCTGGGAAGTTCTCTTTGTTCATCTTGGGTACCTCCCTCTTATACATCTTGATATTTGGCTTAAGTCCCTTCAAACTTTCCTAACAAGTACCAAATCTCTGATACCAATTGTTAGAATGATTAGAATAACTGAGAGGGGCTGAATCAGTTATCCTCATGTCTAGATGTACCAATTCAACTTTTTATAACTTCAAACAACGTAATCAAACTCATAAATCCACTTAGCCAATATAGAAATTCATCAGTAAACCACCTTATTCATCTCATCACTTAGCTCTTTGTTTAATATATGTTGAATAACAATAATATATAACAGTAAATAGCATGAAACATAAAAATAACATTCACACAAGTATGACACCAGGATTTAATGTGGAAACCCAATTTGGAAAAAATCACCAAGTAACATGCTACCACTATTCACTCTTCTAAAGTGAGATCGGTTAAGATCCAACCCTATTAAAGGTTACAAAACACACTGTTAGGTGTGATCCTATTAAAGGATTTAATTACCCTGTTAGGAGTGCCCTTGTTCGAGGTCTTCAAAATATTCTATTAGAATGTCACCTTGATTAAAGGATTTAAAATATGATTGTTAGTTCAACCTTGATTAAAGTATTTTAAGCCAAAATGGTTAGAAAGTAATAGCTAGGTTTGATCTATTAAAATACAACTCACTTTGTGAATTCAGATCTCCATTCAGCACATTCTTGGTTTATTGACCAGACTTCATCACATTCTCCATCTATGATCTGCTTAGTAGCCCTTCAAGTGATCTCACTATACCAACTTTTCACTTTGCCTCTACAACTTTGTTCTTCACTTATTCTTCACAAATTTTCTAGTCCATCAACCAACATTAAACATCTCTTGTATCTCCTTAAATAGATAGGTTTAATCTTTTTTTACTTAGACGTAATCGTAGATCTTAGGGTTTGACCATATTCATTGAATCTGCGCATCATTTTATCTTTCTACTTATTTCTTGAAACTTCTAGAAACTTATCATTGAATCCTCACATTAGATCTCTTTAAAACCTCAAATTGTGTATTAATTACTCCAACTTATCAATCCTTATCATTTACGCATTTTGACCATCATGCAGGAGCAGCTAGGTAAGGCTACTTGGTAACCTAGCGTTCCTAGTCAAGTTTTGGCTTGTAGTGGCCTTAGCCAAGCCATTAGTGGAATAAAGGGATAGTGAGTCCTAGAGGTTGATTTAGTCATTAGGAGGTCTTATTAGGTCCTTAGAAATATACGATGTTACTTATGTGTCCATTGTTGCTAGGTAGTGTGCAATTATTGTCATAATTGTTAAAGGTGACATTTGTGCATTTAGAGAGCTAGATTGGAAAAATAAGGGTGTAATTATAGTTTCATGTCCTAGGTGACATATTCAATCATTTGGTAGAGTTTCATAAGGCTTTGACCAAGTCTGGTCTAAGTATGGAAAAAGTTGTCAAGTTGCAGACAACTTTGCAAAATTGCAAAAAGTTGTCAAAAAGTGCATTGTCGAGCAACAAGTTGAATAACCACTTCAAAGTGGTTGGGACATATTTTTTGGACCTATATAAGGCCTTCATCAACCTATTATAGGGTTTGGATGACATTTTGGATAGAAGTTTATTAATGAACAGGCAACTTTGTTGAGCAATCTTACCACAATCAGAGCATTTTGTTTCTTTGGGTCATTGAATGGATTGAAAATTGCATTGTGACCTATGTAGGAGTTAGTAGATGTAAATACTAGATTATTTGTGTGATTAGTTAGTACATTTAGTTTCATTTATTTTCATTTAGGAAAATCTTTTGTTTCCTCACTATCGTTGATTTGAACCAGGGAGTTTTTGACGATGGAGTCATAACACACCTTTCCACCGTAGCATATGTATGGTTCCTTGGAATGTGTGAGATGAATCCTTGTACTATAAGTATTCAAGATCTTGGGCCCTGGAAACCATTTTTGGCATTTCTACAATGATGCCCTAAGCAAACCAAATGAGCATGGTTAGGGATCACAGTGTATGAAATAACATGGATAGGATTGAGTGCATTGGTTGCTTCAATCAAAGTGGATGGAGAGAAGGATATAAGGGTGGAGAAGTCTCACGCCCAAGGAGAAGTTCTAGTGACATTTTTTGATAGAGATTTGAACAAACCCTTGTGAATATTGTCAGCATATTGGGGAAACCCTTAATTTTAGGCTTAAATATAGAAACCCATTGTACAGAGAGGTTGGGGAAGTGAGACCAAGTGAATCCCAAAGATCTCCCAAAAGGGTATGAGGATATGAATTTTTTTTCCACCTTGTTAATCCTTTTTCTGAGTTGTGTGCCAAAAGATGAATTTGGAGGCCTAATTCCTTGGAGCCTTATTAGGCCTAGTTTGGAGCAATTTCTTGAAATCGATAGAGATTTCTATGGATTTATGGTTGATGAGAATTGGAATGGTCCCAATGTGCTAGAAACAAACCTCTTTCTCCATTGTCGGGAAGATTTGATCATGAGTTGATCAGTTAGTGTGGGTGAACCAGTAAAGTATCTAAGGAGCATTGATTAGGATTAGTGGATTTCCTTGTTGGTGTGGACAAGTTGAAGGAGTGAAGGATTGGAAAGGTGATCCTTCTAAGATCGATTTAGTGAGAGAACCCTAATAGGCTAGAGAAGTGACCTAGAGGAGACCCTAAGAGAAGGTAGGGATAGGGAACAAGACTTGTCCTTACATCAAACCAATTCATAAATTCAAATGTGTTTGCCTCAAATCTTGATTCTTTAACAAATTGTTAATTTGTTGACACTCAATCATCACTATGTTCTTCATCTTGGTCATCATTGTGTAGCTCAATCTAAACTAATCTATCTCACTAAACTTACACTTGCTCACTTGGCCTTTACTATGCTTGGTTGGTACTACAATTTTCCTTCATCTTGCTCAGCCATTCCCAACACTTGGCTAATACTATTTTGATCAACTATTACTTAAGTTCCTTAATCTTCTACTTCAACTTCTTTGTTGACCATAGGGTACCAGGTCAAACTTTGTGTTTTAATCATCTCTTCCACACTTCATACAATGATCAAAAAACACATTATCTTGTCAAATACTAACTAATCAAGTGTCCATTGTAATTCCATCATACTTACTCCTCTTTACTCGACAAATTTACTAGTTCATCTTGTTATCTTTCTTTTCAAATCTCTTAATCAATAAACTGATATGATACTCTACACTATTAGCAAATGTCTTACTAGTAAGGTTTGACATCATTGACAAAATAATAATTGTTTATATTGTAGTTTCCAACAATAATCTACATTGAACAAATAGATATTAATTTTGATTGTGTCATTAATGAATAAATAGATTGCATAGATCAAAGGTGGTGAAATGGAAATATAATTCCCAAGGATTAATGCTTTGTACACAACATCCATTTATATTTATGGGAAAAAACTTGTAGAAAAACATTTTGTAAATGTATAGACATGTTAGTACTTTCCTCGAATGGATAATGCATCTAGAATAATGGGATTACTAGTAGTCTAAGGATCTTCAAATAAAAACCCATGTCCTATTCTTCAACCAAATTCAAATTTTAGTGAAGAAGAAAAAAAAATGATATTATGACTAGTCTTATAGTGACTTCACAAAGCATTTTCATTAATTCCAGAGAGGACATGGTTGTGCTTGAGAAAGAGAAAGAAAAATAAAAGATATGGGCCCTCTTCATTGACTTCAGGATAGACCCAACTAACTATAAGGAAGATATTGAAAATGTGACCAAGAATTAGGACTTGGACAACTTTCAAATGTTTTGAAGGATGAAATGACATTGTTAAGGAATCAACAGTTCTAGGATTTTTGATGAAAAGTATTGAATATTGAAATAGAAAATGGTTGGAATCCTTTTACTTCAGCTTCAAGGAAACCATAACCATTTTGTTGTTGTTTAGGTCTCTAGGGGTGTGTGTGTGTGTGTGTGTGTGTGTGTGTGTGTGTGTGTGTGTGTGTGTGTGTGTGTGTGTGTGTGTGTGTGTGTGTGTGTGTGTGTGTGTGTGTGTGTGTGTGTGTGTGTGTGTGTGTGTGTGTGTGTGTGTGTGTGTGTGTGTGTGTAGGTAGACAAAGGATATATATAGATATATTATGAAAAGAAAATATTTTTTATGAATACAATATCAAACCCTTCTTTTGATATTTTAGATGCAATGAGTTTTAATTTCTTTAAGTATAATCTTTTACAATGATCAAATTGTATGTTTAATTGTAAGTTTTAAAACTTGTGTTGTATATTGATCCTTTTGTGTGTTAAGTTGAACAAATAGGAGATCATTGTGAACTTTTGTTTGGTTTTTTCCTATGTAATTGGTTTCTCTGAGAATATTAAAGGCAACTAGACTAGTTAATACTACAAAATTCAATTTATTTTCATTGATAGGGTTGGGTGGCTTATGGTTCATAAAATAATCTTGGATTGTCTTGTAAAGGTATGTAGATCCTTGGAGGAAGATGGCTTTGAGCTCGAAATGAATAAGGAGTTGTTCAATGATAAGATTTTATTTGTTTTATCAAATAGGATGTAGGGTTTTGTAATAATTTTAAAGTATGTTTTTTTATTATAGATTGTTTCATAAGATAGTTAAATGTGTTATGAAATTAGTAAATTGTAAGAGGATACACCCATATGGGTCCTATAGAACCTAAATAATAGGGTATTTGACCCTTTTGTGGTTAAACCTATATGTTTGTACACTTGGGGTTGTAAGTGCAAGAGATATATTCCCCAAGTTTCATTTTTTAGAACCAACAGTGTGCAGGAACATGATAGCCAAATTGTGACCATGGATCTAAAAATCCTTTGCCAAAATACTTTCAAAGAAGTTAGGTCAACTTTGCTACTATGTCCCATGAACATGGTCACTTCATCATAAACCATGTGGAACATGTTGCACCAGATAGATGTCTTCCTAAGACCCTAAGAAAAAAAAAAATTTATGGGTTTTCTATTGTGATCATGAATCCATAGTCAAACATTCATCTACATAATTTTTGGAGCAAAATGGCATAATCCTCTACATATTTTGAGGTGAGTACTTTATCATTTATTTCAATTTTTAGTCTAGACCTATTTTCATATCTTAATTGGGTTGAATGTATATATTTATCATCTAGATCTATCTTTTTTTCTATTGAGTATAAAGTATTAACAATAAAAAAAAAATGCAACTTTGGTCATTGCTTATGTCACTTTTACAGTCATATCATCTAACTATACATCATGGATCAGAGATGATCCTCTATCTACAACCCATAAAGTGTACAATAATAACTTGTTAAGAAAAATATACATCAAGATATACTCTACATAAAACTAATCTAAAATAACATCTCTAGAGATGACTATGGTCCACCCCAAGGGCCTAGGTGTACCATAGCAATCAAAGCTAGTGGAAGCATAAACACTAGAGTGGAAGGAATAGTGGGCCTCATGTTCTCCTACAAGAACTTCCTAGTTCCTCTAATTTCCTTATCAAATGTGGAAGGTTATGTCTTCTTTAGCTTCATGATATATCTATATCTGACCTCTTCTTTAAGTATAGTAGCAACATTGTTCTACGGCAGCTCTTTAAACTTTCCTTGCTCGACCTTCAAGATTAGAGTTTTTCACTGAGATATGTTAAAGTAAATGAGTCTCTTGAGAGACTTATTAATATTCTAATAAAAACTATAGAATATGCTATCATTTCTTTTCTTCCATAAAAGACATAATATTTCAATTGAAAGAATAGACCAGAATTTTTTACAAATATTTTTAGTGCTCAAGCTTTTTTGTAAAATGAAATTTTGGATATTAAAGTTCTCATTCATGGAAAAGAAAAATAGGGCCAAAATTTCTTTTGTAGAGAGGTAGTCAAAGAAGATTTGGTAAATACTCTCAGACTTTCTACAGCAAGAGAAGAGATTAAAATCATCATCCAATTTTTAAATGGGTAACTTATGCAAGAGGAAACACCAGAAGAAACATAGTTTTTTTTAGTTTCAGAGAGTCTGTGCCACAAATCAAGCAATATGATCTCCCACTCATTAGGATTTCAAGAGAAATTATAGGAGGAGTTACGATGGTCATAAATATCATGGCTAATAGTTAAGAACTTGTAGAAAAATTTAGCCTTGGTCTGTGGAAAGGAGGTACTATCCTTCCAAGAATAAGCCAAAAATCTATTATCTATGCTAATTGTAGGTCTAGAGATAAGAAGAGGAAAACAAGCCTTCATAATGATAACATAAGTTCTCATTTGTGAATCTAGAATCTCATATTTGGAACACAAGTAATCCCAGCTTGTAAGTTCATCATCCTCTATAATATGTTTGAGTGTGATGATCCCAAATGAATCTCACTTCTTTGTCGAACATCCTTGGGTTAATGTTAGGGGTTTTTCCCCATGTTCTAAATTCCACCAAATTAATTTTTCACCATAGAATTATTATTTAAATGCTAAATAGCTCATTAGCAGAAAAGTGTGGCCTCATCAATTTCCATCACTTCCAAATAGATCTAAAAATGTTAGATCCCCTCACTTTCACTCGAGAGTTCCTTGACAAGAGGTCACTTATAAAGTTTAGATTTTTCTAGTATGATTCTTTATAAGGATAACCTCTAGCAATATTATTCCTAATCAAAAAAAATCTATCGTTCACTACCCTTAGTGGCCTTACAATCCATTTTACTACAAGGTAGAGATAACTTGAAGTCTTAAATCTTTGAGCCCCAAGCCCCCTAGATTTTTGTTCATTGTGTATCGTCATCTAACTACATGTGCCTTTCTATTTCCTTTTCCATCAGACCAAAGGAAATTCCTAATTAACTTTTTGAAATAATTGATCTAATTTTGAATAGACATTCAGGTTGATGCATAGTAAATTTTGTAGGAGGAGAGAATTTTTTGGCATACTTGGATTCTCCCTACTAAGGAGAGAAATTTGACATCCCATTTATTAAATATCTATCCAAAGAAAAAATTCATCCATCTCCACATTTATCCCAAGTTTGGAGAAACAAAGAGGGGATTCCAAGATATTTGACAATATGGTTTGGAACACCCCAAGAGAAGCCAAACTGGTTATACCATCTTGGAGGTTCCTCTTGTCATCCAAGCATAATAGATAGGGGGAGAGATATCTTACTACCTAGCGCAGTACAAAATAGGTCCAACTTATTCATTAGATTTTGAATGTTTCTTTCCCCCAATGTAATGTTTATATCAGTGTCGTCTGCAAGTTAAATATTGAATATTTCTTCTCCATTAGGCAGGACAATAACTTTGACATGTGGTGAGAGATTGTTTTCTCTAATTATATAGCCTAATTTATCTACAATTATTACAAAGAGGTTAGGTGTCAAAAGGCATCCTTGTCTAGTGGATCTGGTTAGAGTAAAGGATTTGGATCTCCTCTCATTTATTTCTACACAAGCATTAACATCTCTAAAAAAGGTTTGAAACAAATATAATAGAACTCTAGGAATCCCAATTGTCTCAATTTCATATTTATAAACTCCCATTTAATTATTTCATGGGCCTTTTCATAGTCTAAAAGTAACATACTGATACAGGAGCATCTTGGGTCTTGGAGCAATCTTGCATCAACCAAAAATATTTCTTGTTTTTTGTACTAGTATACTATTTGTAAAGTAGTTATTTCTACTTATAGTTTTGTTCTATGTGGAGTTAACATCATGTAGAGGACCTATTTTGGATCCTCCTCCTGAGTGCACAAGCCGTGTTCATTAGTTTTGCTCAAGTTCTATGTCATTCTTTGTGGTCCCTATTTCATGTGATGTTTTCTTTGGCGAGGTAACCTACGTTGACTTGATGTGTTATGAAGTTAACGGCCGACTCCCAAGATGCATGTGAACCTTCTGTTAAGTTTGTGATGCTTCATGTTTCTATTTTCTTGGGTTTTTATTTACAACTCCAAGATTAGACCTATAATGTAACTAAATTCTTGACTAGTCAACTTGTAGCTTAGTTGGCTATATAAGAAGCTTGGTTAGATGTGTAAACATAATAGTTTAACGGTAGTAGAATAAGAGAAGCTTAGAGAGAAGATAGAATGCGAACTTAAACTCTAATTTTATACTTTTATTGTGTATGGTTGTAACCTAGAAGGTCTCACAACTAGGCATGTTTTATGATCTTTAATAATTACACCAGTGTGGTTGCCAATGATCTAGCCTCATGTACATTGCAATTTCTCTAGTTTTAATGTTGCTTCCATGTGTAACTTTGAGTAGGGGATGTTTTTAGGTTTAAGTTGAGGTTATTCTACTTAATATGACCATCTCCCTATGTCAAGTCGTATTAGATTAAGTTATTTATTGTGGATTGGATTATGGAGAACCTTATTGAATTGGTTGTAGAGTGGTAGATCTAAAATCTAACCTATAACTTGTAAAAGCTTACGATCTTGTAGGATCTATTATCAAGATGGTTCATGGTAGAGGAAATTATGTTGAGGCAAATTGCAACTAGGCTTAAAGCTATGGAGATATCCCAGAGAAGAGGTGTACATATTGAAGATGTTAGCGATGAAGAAGAGGCAACACCTTATCCTAATCATGAACCTGAAGTTGAACAAGATGAAGAAAGGCTTCTGAGAGTTTTATCTAGGGTTGTTGAAGTTTCTTGCCATGATGGAAGACTTGAAACTAATGCGGTATTGTATTGGATCTCTAAAATGGAAAACTACTTTGAGTATGAAGATACTCCTAATAATAAGAAGGTTAAGATATCAGTCACAAATTTAAAAGGTCATGCATCTCTTTGGTGGGATCATTTACATACTAAAAGACAAAAGAGAGGAAAAGAAAAGATCAAAACATGGATGAAGATGCTTGAGAAGATGAAAAGAAAGTTCCTTCTAGTAGACTACCAAGTTAGTTTTTTGAGAAAGATTCAAAATTTGAGACAAAAGGACATGCGCTTGAAGAAATATACTTAGGAATTTACAAATTGGATATCAAATCTAGACATGTGGACGATGAAGTTGAGAAGGTGGATAGATACATGAATGGCCTAAGGACATCAATTCAAGATGAGATCAGTTGTGTAAAAATGAATAACATAGAATAAGAATAGCAATTTGATTTGAAGGCTAAATAAAGATTGGTAAAAATACATGATCAAAGATAGAGAGGAAGAGATGGTAGATTTCAAAGAAGCAAAGGTAGAACCTATGGAGAAAGTAGTATATCTGACAGCATAGTGAATGATAAAGGATGGAAGGTGTTGGAAATATAAGATGAGTACTTGAGAGGGGCAGGGTGAATTGGTTATCACTAAAATAATTCCAAAATCCCTTAGATATCAAAACAAACTTATTAACTCAAATCCTATCAGTTAGAACTAGATATTCATTATAACTCAGTTAACAAAGAAATCTTGAGATATTGATGTGTATTAACCTTTAGTAACTTAGTTGGAGAAAGATAAATCAGTAAGAAAATAACATGAACACATGAGACACCAAGATTTAATGTGGAAACTCAATTTGGGAAAACCACCAATGCAACTAGTTACAACTTTTCACTCTTTTGAAGTGAGCCCTGCTAGGAGCCAACCCTGTTAAAGGTTACAAAACACATAATTAGGTGTGACCCTATTAAAGGATATGAATCACCCTATTGGGAATGGCTTGGTTAGATGTCTTAAGACACTTCAATCTAGAAATGCCATCTTGTTAGAGGATTTACAAAATTGTAAGAATTTGCCTTAGGGAAAAATTCACCCAAGACCAAGGAACTCAAACACAAGCACTACCAGAGTATGATCAGAATAACTATATAGTATTCAATTCAATGTAGAAGTACACTAGGAGTGCTTGTATATAAAGGCCTCTGAGATGCATCTAGAATGCTTAGGAATCAGCATCATGATAAGTCATATAACTAAGCACATGTCCACCAGATATGGGTTATCCTCCATTAAGCACAAAAGTAAGTGCAATGATGAGAGGATAAGCCTACAATGGTGTAACATAAAAATTTATGTTGTAGACACCATGTGCTAAATTAGGAGTGTGAATAACTATGTTTTTAACATGACAACTCAGTGAATGATGCAAACTCTAGTGTTGTAGACACCATGTGTTGAATTAGAGTTGCGTACTTTTGTGTTGTCAACATGACAACTCATAAAGGTAAGAAAACTCCTAAGTGTCTCACAAAATAAATAATAAAATAATGCACTAACCTAAGTAAACTTAAGTAAAGTGTAAATAGTAAATATCTATTTACACCAACAAAAATGATTGTTAAGTCAACTCTGTTAAGAGATTTCTTCACTGCTACGATTTTTAGAGAGTAAAAATGATTGACCTAATTAATGAAGCAACTAATTTTCATATTTAGATAATTGTTCTAGTTTATCCTCTAGATCCTCCCTAATTGGAATATTCTTTGTAGCTCTTTGGATGTTCTGCTCTTAATTAGATATCCTTCTTTATTTGCATTTTATCTTCTTCCTCAACTTCCATATTTCAATCCACAACTTGACCTTTCATATATATGAAACCCAATGTCAATTTGACTTGAATACCTTTATAAATAAGCAACTAACATCCATTAATTTGGCTTACATAAATAAAATAATAAACAAAACTATTTGTTGTAGGTCAGCTAAAATTGAAACTGGGTCACTTGATTACCACCGATTTCCTTGGTAACCAACCTGACTCAACTTACACTAAACCCCTTTGGTAATTGACCTAACTCAGTTAATACTTGAATCCTGCAATGATCGGCCTAGCTCAATTTGCACTTGATCACTAAACTTGGCTTCTTCTAAACTTTTACTCGACTAATACTAGAGTCTTCTTATCTCGATTACTACTAGTGTTTGATTATAGTGTAACATTTGTGTAACATCAATGATAATATACAATTAAATAATTATTTTCAATAATCTCCCTCTTTTGAATTGATGGAAACACAACATATCATAAGCAAATGAAACTTAGATTAATCAAAATGGTTTATAAGATTTTATAATATCCTTAGTTTCATTCTAGTTCTCCATCCATCTATGAGAACTCCCTATGAGATTCTCCCTCTGACATCTTAACTTCAGGCTCTATCGAATCAAGTTCTCCCTCAATTATTTTGATATGAACATGACATATTCAATCTCTCCTTTTTTGACATCAAAAGTAAAAGACTTGACAAAATGAATTTATAGTGTACCTTATGTACTAATTTGTATGCAATAGGCTTTGAATTCTTTGCATCAACTTGATAGATCTTCAATATAGTTTGGTTGATGCATCACTAATATATACTCTAGTGAGCATCAGATAGGGGAATGACCCCTAGCTTTCCTCTGAGATACAACTTGCTCCTTTGTGTTCATATATTCCAATCTAACCTCTTTATCTTGAAATAATTCTCTCAAAAAATGATCCTTGATGATTGGAATGTGTTTTGTTTTAGAGTACATCACTTAATTTTAGGATATGTTGATTGTGCTTGTGTTACCACAATAGATAACTACTAGGTCCTTGATTTCTTCCTTTGTTCTTGACAATAGTTTCTTGATCCAGATTGTGTTCGAACAATTAACTACTACAACAACATATTATGCCTCTATTTTAGACTGAGAGATGAAATTCTACTTCTTACTGGTCCATGACACTAGCCTCTTTCCAAGAAAGAATTCTCCTCTACTGGTTCTTTTTCTGTCATCAGCACTTTGAACCCAATCTGCATTAGTAAAGACTTTTAACTCAAGGTTTCCTCCTTTCTTGTACCATAGACCATAGTCTTGAGTGCCTTTTAGATATCTCATAATTCTTTTGATTGTCATCATATGATTTTCTCTATGATTTGCATAAAACATTACAACTATACCAACTGCTAATGTAATATTAGGTCTTGTGTGAGCAACATACAAAAGTTTTCCAATCATAGATTTGTAGGTAGTTTGATTTACCACTTTTGAATCATTATTTTTGGATAGTTTGTGTGCAATAGACATAGGTGTCCCAACTGGTTTGGAATCTTCCATTCCAAAGGTCTTTAATATCTCCTTGATATATTTTGACTAAGGTTAGGTAAATCCCATCCTTCATTTGATGAACTTGTAAACCAACAAAGAATTTTATCTCTCCAAACATTGACATTTCATTTTTTTTCCTCATTTCTTCAAAGAATGATTTATATAATTCATCATGACCTGTGAATAGTATATCATCCACAAATATTTTTGCTAATAGTATCTTATTGTGTGGTCATTCCTTAATATACAAACTATTGTTATCATTGGTTCTCTGAAAACCAATCTTTACCAAATATCCATGTAACCTTGCTCTAGGAACTTGTTTTAGACCATACAAAGGTTTGTGAAACTTATAGACCATGTCTCTTTTATTTGGATCAATGAAACCTTCAGGTTGATCAATGTAAACTTCTTCCTCTAGAATTCTTTTTAAGAAAGTTGATTTTACATCCATTTGATATGCTTTGAATCCTTTGAATGCAACATATGTAAGTAGTTTTTTGACCCCTTAAAGTCTAGCAACAAGAGTAAATGTTTCTCCATAGTCTATACCTTCTTCTTGCTAGTCTTGCCTTATTCCTTGATACTTTGCTATTTGAATTCAATTTGTTTCTAAATACCCACTTTGTTCCAATTAAATTTTTGTCCTTCGGTCTAGGAATAAGAGTCTAGTCATTGTTCTTTTCAATTTGCTCAATCTCTTCAATCTTTGCTTTTATCCAACTTTCATTATTCGATGCATCTTTAACAAATCTAGCTTCAAATTTAGTAAGCAGACATGTACCTTTTAATTTGTTCCTTGTCATTGTGCCTTCTGTCTGATCTACAATTATTTTTCAAGTGCATGATGCCTTTTGACATATCTAGCAAGTATAGGCTCCTTTCTTCTAGATTCTGGACATGTTTCACTTGGTTCACCATGCTCAAAGGTTTTGTGAAAGTTTAAACTTGTATCTATCTAAGACTCTATTTCCACAATCTATGACTTGGGTTCCTCTTTCTAGGACTTGGTTTGAACTATCTCCAACTCGGGTTGCTCTGGATGCAACTTGAGTTGAATTGGTGGCAATTTAGGTTGAACTACAGATTTAGGTGACTTGGGTAGTGTTGACTATTGGAGTGATTTTTTTTGTTATTACCCAATGAAATTTGTTTGTACCTTTGGTAAACTATTAGGCTCAAAGTAAATAAATTTTTTGTAGTCTTTAGGTTCCTAGATGCATTGTTCTTCACTCTTTCCTGCAAACTTGTCAATTTTACATGTACACTTTCTATAACCTTGTGAGTAGCAAGATTCAAACATTTATATACGTTGCTCTTATTGGAATATCCTAGAAATGTGCCTTCATCACTTTTTGCATCAAATTATCCTTTCCTTGTCCCTTTCAAGATATAACACTTGATTCCAAATACCTTGAAATAACAAACATCAGGTTTACAAGCATACCATAATTCATAACATGTATGATATGTACCTTTCTTCAGTTGAACTTGGTTCAAGGTATGAATTGCTATGATGATTGCTTCTTTCCAGTATTTGGATGCAACATTTTTCTCTATCATCAATTTTCTTGCACAATCCATGATGGATCTATTCCTTCTTTTTTCTATCCCATTCTATTGAGGTGTGCTAGGTGTAGATATCTATCTTTTGATTCCTCTTTCATTGTAAAATTAATTGAATTCATTAGAGATGAATTCTCATCCTCTATCTAAAGTTAGACATTTTAAATTCTTCCCTATTTCTTTTTCAACTCTAGCCATATACCACTTGAACTTTTGAAAAGCTTTAGATTTATCCTTCAAGTACATTACTGTCATCATCCTAGAATAATCATCAACAAACAAAATGAAATATTTATCTCCACTATATCTTTCTATTCCTATTGGTCCACAAAGATCTATATGAACTAGTTCCAAGACTTCTTCATTATTGTAATTCTTACTCTTGAAGCTAATTTTACCCATGTTTCCAATCTGACATTGTTTGCATGTATCCATTTCAGGTCTCTTCAAATTTGGAATACCTCTTACTCTTTTATTCTTACTTATAGTAACTAGCTTGTCAAAGTTTACATGACACATTCTTTTATGTCATAGAAAACTTTCCTCTACTTGTGCCAAAAAGTATGAACTTTCAGTGAGATCTAGATAGAATAGATTACTTTTTTTCTGATTGCTAGTTCCAAGTGGGTTTCCTTTACCATCTAGAATCCTGGTCTTCCCATTCATGAATTCTACCTTGTATCCAATGTTATTCAATTGTGCCACACTTAGAAGATTTTATCTCAGTCCTTCAACCCAGTAAGCATTGTCATATTTGAGTTCATCAGTCAATGAAATGCATCCTTTTCCCTTCACATAAGATGGTTCATTGTTCCCAAATTTAACACTTCCTCCATCATAGTGCTCCAAGTGCTCAAACTTAGTTTTATCACCAGTAGTGTGATGAGAACACCCACTATCTATTATCCATGTGTCATTTTTGCTAACATGAGAAATAAGTGCCATATTTTCATTATCCTCATCATCTAACTCATCTTTAATAGCAATATATACCATTTCATCTTCATCATCAATTTTAGAATCTTTAGCAATATAACAAGATTTCTTACCTTTGTCTTGTAGTCTTTGTAGCTTTTGAAATCTTTCTTTCCTTTGAACTTGTTGAATTTACTGTCATCTTTGCTTTCCTTATTGTGACACTTTGTAGCAATGTGACCAACTTCTTCACAAGAGAAACAAATCAGTGGAATTTGTCTTTTATATTTACCTTTTCTTTTTGGCAACCTTCTTGCAAGCAAGGCTCCATAGCATCAAGGTCATCATATGATTCTTCTTCTTCTTCATTTTCAGGTTGTTTGCCTTTTGAGTTTCCTCCCTTTCTACTAAGAATTAGTTTGGCTTTGAATGTTGATTCTATCATCTGAGATTCAGGAAGATAGTTATCAAAGTTATCCAACTCAAAATTTGTTAACCTTCCCACTAGTGCATGCAAAGTTATATCATTTTTTTGATCACATCTCATCTCTTGAATATCTAAAACTCTAATTGCATAAATAGGAAGACAAGTTCGTAATGCCTTCTTGACTACTATCACATCATCAATTTTTCCTTCTAAATCTCTGATTGTACTCACACTTGCTTTGATTCTTTCACTGTATTTGGCAATGTTTTCATCTTCTTTCATTTTCATCTGATCAAATTAGCCTCTTAGACTTTTTTCTTTGGCTCTCCTCACATTGTCATCTCCTCCATAGATATTTTATAGTTTTTCCTACATTTAATGAGTAGTGGGACAATCTTTGACTTCATCAAATTCAACATAATTGAGAGCATAAGCAATGGCAATCATCATTGTGTTGTGATCTTTTTTATCTACCATCTAATCCACAGTCAAAGGATCATGAGGTGACACATAATGGTTCTCCAAGAATCTTAGGCCTATATCTCCAATGGTTCCTAGATGTAGCTTCATGAGTTCCCACCATGCTTTGAAGTTGTCTCTATTCAACTTAGGAATCTCTCTTCTATAATACATCTTGATCTTTAGCTTAGGTCCTTGAAACCTTTTCTACAAGCACCAGCAACTTTGATATCAATTGTTGGAAATATAAGAGGAGTAACTAAGAGGGGAGGGTTGAATCAGTTACCACTAAAACAAATTTTCCAAAATCCCTTAGATGTCAAAACAAACTTATTAACTCAAATCCTTGCACAGCTCGATTAGAACTAGATATTCATTGTAACTCGATTAACAAAGCAATCTTGAGATATTAATTTGTATTAACCTTTAGTAACTTAGTTGTAGAATGATAAATCAATAAGAAAATAACATGAACACATGAAACACCAAGATTGAACATGGAAACCCAATTTGGGAAAACGATCAATGCAACTAGTTACAACTTTTCACTCTTCTAGAGTGAGCCTTGTTAGGAGCCAACCATGTTAAAGGTTATAAAGCACACTGTTAGGTGTGACCTTGTTAAAGGATTTGAATCACCCTACTAGGAGTGGCCTAGTTATAGGTCTTAAGACACTTCATTCTAGAAATGTCACATTGCAAGAGGATTTACAAAATGACTGTTAAGTCAACTCTATTAAGAGATTTCTTCACTGCTATAATTGTTAGAGAGTAATAATGATTGACCTAATTGATGAAGCAACTAATTTATAGATTCAAAAAGAAAAATTGGTTTATCCTCTAGATCCTCCTTGATCGAAATATTCTTTGCATCTCTTTGGATGTTCTACTCTTAATTAGATATCCTTCTTTATTTACATCTTATCTTCTTCCACAACAATCCACAACTTGACCTTTCATATATATGAAACACAATGTCAAGTCGGATTGAATACCTTTACAAATAAGCAATTAACATCCACTAAGTTAGCTTACATAAACAAAATAATAAACAAAACTATTTTGCTCTAGGTTGGCTAAAACTGAAACTAGGTCACTTGGTTACCACTGAGTTCCTTGGTAATTGATCTGACTCGGCTTACATTGACTTTTTTAATACTTGAATTCTTCAATGACCAACCTATCTTTATTTTCACTTAATCACTAAACTTATCTTCTTCTAAACTTCTACTCAGCTGATACTAGAGTCTCCTAAGCTTGGTTACTACCAGTAGTGCTTGGTTAGAGTGTAACATTCATGTAACATCAATGACAATATAAAATTGAATAATTATTTTCAATAGAAGGATGAATCTATTGGAAAAAGAGGTAATTACTCTATAGGTAGCTATACTAGTTACTCTAGGAATAACAATGGTGGGAAAAGAGAAGAGAGATCTTGGTTTAATGGTACTTGTTACAAATGTAGAGAAGAAGGTCATAGAGAATTTGAATGTACTAACTCTGGAAAGAAGATTAGAGGTAATAACAAAAATATTTTGGCTTGTGAAGAAGTTGATGAAACACCTAATGAACCTAAAAATGGTGAGAATTTGATATTGAGAAGGGTCTTGTGGAATGAAGAAGTTGATAAGAAAACCTATTTTGAGGAGAAGTTTGTTCAAGACCAGATGTAAGATAGCAAAAAAATGTTGTAAAGTAATCATTGCTAGTGGCAATGATAATTTTGCATCTGAAGAGATGGTTAATAAATTGTTTTATCAAGTTCTATAATTTTTGATAGCTCTTTTTTCTTTAGTATGAGATTGGCCACTTTCATTTTGACTTCTTCCATACTACTGCCTATATCTTCTAATGTGAAGAGTTTTCTATTGAAATTAGCAAAATCTTGTAGGATTTCTTCTAGATCATGAATGTCTATTGTTCCTTCTTTGAGATAATCAATTCTAATTTTGGCTTCTTTTTCTTTAAGTATATTGAAGAAATACTTGGATCCTCTATCTCCCATACTGACTCAATTAAGCCTAGCTCTAGTTCTAGCTACTTGGATTTTATTGTGCTACACATTTATTTTGTATCTCTAATTCATTTCTTCTCCCATCCATTTCTTTTTTTACCAACTATTTGGAAGAGAGCTTTCCAATATTTGACCTTTTGATTCCAAGAGTCGATAGAAAAACATCTATATTCAGATTTTCTATTTAACCACCCAAGGTTTCCTATGACAACTCCCAATTCTTCATTAATCAGAAGAGATATGTTCAAACAGAAGCTATCACCTTTTCCCTAAATTTTCTCTATCTTGCTAGCAAATGAGATACAAGAGATAATCGGGTGATGGTCTGACATATAGTAGGGAGTAACCATAAACAGGGCATCATGAGAGCCTAGCTCAAATCTTAAAAAATATTTGTGGGCATAGAATTTATCCAATCTACAAAAGATTATTTTATTGCCACTTTTTAGATTGGACCAAGTGAACTAGATCCCTTTGTGACTAACTCTAGTTTCTTCTAAGGGGTCACAAACACTCAGTTTATCAATCATTCTATGTCAAGGGAATGCTCATTTCCTTTCCATTCAACTTTGTTTCGCCTTGTATACGTGAAAACCTAATTTTTTGGGAGCACACATAAACAAGAAAATGTTAGTAGCATGTGCATATATCAAAATTTAAATCAAACAAAGAACTACTAACCATCCTTGCATTTTATTACACTAGTACAACTGAAAGAAAAGACTCCCCATGCAACCTCGGAGCAGCTCAACAAGGGTGCCCACAAGAGGCCTTGTTGGTATGCTTTAGTTGGAGGGATGTGGATGTGCTCTCCCAAACACAACTATTGAATGAATTCCTTCAATGATTAAAGTATGAAAATGAGATATGAATCTAAGCTAGATGAACTTGAGGAATGCTTCAAGAGGGGGCTATGGAAGAAGCCATTCTTAAAAGATCCTAGGAAATGAATATGAATGCAAGAAAGTAAACTAAATTATTAATGGAAGAATGAAATCTAACAACTACCAAAGAGTTAGCAACAATGCATGAAATCTCTAAGAGCTCTAGAACTATACTAGCATGATAATAATGCAAATGAGGGAGATGGAAAATGCTTGAGACAAGGGCTCTATTTATAGGCTTGAGAGGGGCCTTGAGGAGGTGGTATCTATGTAGCATCCACATAGGTTCCATAAGGGAGACACATGGGCTAAGGGGACAAGCCATGCAAAGGTCAACATAAGCCTTTTTTGGTGAAAGGGATGGCTCAAGGTTTGCTCACACATGTGTGAGAAACCTTGGAGAAAGGAAAGGGGAAAAAATGTGTAAGAGTGTAAGACATTTTGAATAAAATAATAGAAGGGAAGATTTCTTGGATTTTGAGTTTCTCACACGTGTGAGCAAACACTTAGAGACTAAAATGTGTTTAGGAAGGTGTTTAGGATAACTAAGTAGGATTAACTAATGGGTAGACTTAGAAGGATGAGAGTGATGGGTGGTAGACTAGGTTTTAGGTGGGATTAGGATTAAATTAAATAGGATTTAACTTAATCACAGGATCATAGAATTTAATAAAGTGGAGGGAATTAAATAAATTAGAATTTATTTAAAAGGGGATTTATGGAGCAGTGTACATTAAATAAATTTAACACATTAGAAGGGATGCATTTAAATTAAATTTAAATACATTAGGAATGTGAACCTATTTAATTAAATAACTAGAAGAATATGACAAATATAATTCATTACTAAATAATCAATTATAATGTCAAGGAAAATATTAAATGAATTAATATATCGTTTGGGACATTTTTAAGTGTCTACATTTTTCCCCTCTTTGATGTGATGTGAGGATTACATTATATCAAAGAAAAGAAAATATAGGTTGCCCCAAAGAGGATGGAGTGCTAGGAGTTGTGTTGTAGTGGCGACAAGGGAGGAGGGTGCCCCCTCAAGGAAATGGGGTGAATAAGGGAACATATTTTACCCCATTTTCTTGAAAATAGACACAAGAAGGAAAAGGGGAAATAAAAAGGCTTAAAAGAAGGCCTTGCATGACTTGTTGGTAAGATCAGAATGAAGTCAAGGGAATTGGATTATGATTTAACTAGATAATGAATCTAAATGTATTGTAACTACATGATACTGAGAGATTTAGTTGTGTTCATATGGGAGAGCACACCCTAATTTGATATTACAAGAGGATTTATGCATCAAATGCTATAGTAACATAGATGGAAAGGTTCCTTTACATGGACTAGACTCTTAAAACACAATGTAGATTGTGTAGCTATGATGGAACAAATGACAAATACACACTAGAGAGGTCTGGGCACACCCAAAGTCTTTTCAGGATCTTGGTGGAAAGTGCTAATCCATTGCCCCCAGTGAGAAATGCATAACCATGACTCAAAACTATCATAGATGTGTTAAACAATCATGAAAATAGATTATATGGAAAAATGACACATTTAATTAGCTTAAGTCATTCAAATGATACAAAGATATTGAAGATCGAGGGACACTTGAGAAGGCTATTGCTGATACACAAAAATAAAATCAACAAAAAGACCTCATGACCAAGTAGTCATTCAGTCCACAGTTCTTTCCATGAACTTAATTATGATAGTGAAATCTATAAAGCCTGTGTAGGAAGGATTCATCTCGTAAAGCAAAAATTGATTATTTGATTGAATTGTATTGAAATGTTTGTGATTGTTTGCCAACAATTGTGTGAAAGGAATAAGGTTCTCAAATCATGTAGTCTTAGTCTAAATTTGTGTAAGTTCTTTTTCAATCACTATTTTTTATAAGCTCAATTTAATAGGTTGAAGCTCAGCATCATGAGATAGAAGAATTTGGACAAGATGATGGATGAAGAACTTGATTGAATTAGTAGAATGATCATGATAAGCTTGGATTAGAAGAAAAGATAAGTATATAGGATGAAATGGATTTGTAAGAAATAATTGGAAGAAGGAAATTTGATTAGATTAGAGAATAAATGAATTGATTGCATGAATTGGAAGAAGTAAAAATTGATGGAAAGTGGAATAGATTAGAACCAATGACAAGGGAGAACCAAGGAATGGTAAATGAATGGGAAGGGTGGGGAGAATTTTATGGATGGGATGATACAGGGATTAAGTGAAAGGTGAAAGAATATGAGGGACCAAAGGATATGGTATTGGACAATGGGGAGCCAAGGACCATGTTTCAAAGGAGTTAAAATGCCCCATACCTAGGATATGAAAATGGAAGGAAATATGTTGGGAAAGGATGCATGGAAATGGAAAGATGGTGTGAAGGTTGTTGTATGGAGGAGGGAAGGCATGTGTTCTTCCAAAGCATGTATGAAATTTTTTTATCGTGCCTCTAGTATTGGTCATGAGCATAAGCCTGAAAGTGGAATGAATATGGGATATTGGAGGGAGGGTACGAAATAGGGATGATGATATGAAGAGTATGGATAAAATGAGGGACATGAAATGGATAGGATAATCAAGACCAAAGACATATGAAAGGAGCATGGAATTATGTAAGATTATGGATGGAGGATAATGAGGAAGGGATATGTCAAGTGAGCATATGGATGGATGGAAGGTAAAGGATGGTCAAGATCAAAGATGGAAAGGACGATGAATAGTAGATGGAAATATGGAAGATATATAAGGCAATGCAGTATGGATTGAGCTTTCCCCCAGTGTAGAGTGTAGGTGGAAGTGGAAAAGTGAATGGATGGATAAGTGGAATTGGAAGATATTGGATTCATGATAGGAAAACAAAGGGAGGACTCAAGCATCAAGATACATGGATGGTATCCCTTTTTATTTCTCTTTCATCTTTTCAAGATTTTTTTATTATTTCATATAGATGTTGGTAAGATAGTGAAAAGAACGATGAAATGGGTTGGGAAATGGAGCATAGTGACTTATGAAAAAGTTTGGATTAAGGGGGTGGAATGGTTTGGAGGAAGACATGGTTGATGGATTCTAGGTTCAAAGACTTGTGAATGAGTGGATAGAGGAGGTGGAAAGATCTTCTTTGGAAGACATCTTGAAGGGTGATGGATAGGAGGAAATTTCAGAGGATATGTAGGAGAAAGTTTGAATTTTGGGATATAAGGTCCAAAAATGGATAAAGGAGATGATGTATTTAGGATGGTGGATTTTGGTGCATAAGAATCCAAAATGGAGTTGGACGATGGAAGTTGAGTTTTACTTTCTAGATTTGATTGTGTAGAGTTTTTTTACCATCAACGTTTCAGATCATACTACATGATCCATCATCAGGATGTAGGAGAACATGAAGAACATAAAATGATAGATTGCAGATTGGCAAACCACATAAAGATAACAGAGGGGATGGGGCTAAGGAGAGAGAGAGAGAGAGAGAGAGAGAGAGAGAGAGAGAGAGAGAGAGAGAGAGAGAGAGAGAGAGAGAGAGAGAGAGAGAGAGAGAGAGAGAGAGAGAGAGAGAGAGAGAGAAGGTACACAGGAGACAAGACAAGATACCAACCTAAACATAAAAATGTAGATTAAAATAGCTCACAATAAGAAGTAATAAGCTAGAAAAATAAATAAAATAAAATAAAATAAATAAATAATAATATTAAATAAAAAATAATTTTAAAAATAAAAAATAAAATATAAAAAATACTAATATAAAATTATGACGAGTCCATTACTAAAATCTATATATATGTACCTATGTATATGTGAATAAAACAACACAACAAGTGAATATAAATGTAAATCTATATATATGAGCAAACACGTACCAAGACACACATACGCATGAAAGTAGATAAAAACAACTCACAATAAGAAGAAGTAATAAGCTAGAAGAATAAATAAACCAAAATAAATAATTTAAATTAAATTAAATTAAATTAATTTAAATAAATAAATAAATAATAATAATAATTAATAATATAAGAAAGAAATAGCAATAATATAGATATAAAGATAAACACAAAGAAATGAATATCTACAAAAAATAAAACGAGTCCAATACTACAATCTATATATATGTATGTATATATATGAATAAAAACACACAACAAGAGAAAATAAATGTAAATCAATGCAAATGAGTGAACACATATACATAAACGCACATAGTGGAAGTTTTGAGAATTTATGGATGAAGGAAACCTTTGGATTAATAAAATTGGATGCCATTTTGAACTTTTCTTTGAGAATAATTGTTGCATTAAGTAGCTTTGCAATCCACATAATTTTTGTATTATTCATTTTCAACCTTTGTGGCCTTCTGATTTTTTCTTTCTTTTAGATTGTATTTTTTGTTTCTTGAACATGTCTTTTGGAAGGGACATGTTGATCCTTGGATTTTTGCAGATTTTTGGCTTGATTCACTCCATTTTTGGCATCTAATTTGCTTCCATTGGCCATGTTCATGAGGATAAATGGTATATAGAGCTTATGGATGAAATTATGGATGGAAAACATTCAAAGGAATTCAAGGATGTGTGTCTTTGTTTATCTTTATTAGGAACATGATGGGATGAAGTAGAAGAATTGGATATTATGGATGGATGTATGTAAGGATCCAAAATGGATGGAAGGAATGAAGGGTTTCGGTTTGGAACATAAAGACCCAAAATTGATGGAAATGAGGAAGGAATAGGAATATGGATTTATGGGCCCAAAATGGACTTGGAATATGGATGATGGGAATGTTTAGGCTTGGATGGAGGAATTTCAGATTTGGAAAGAGTTGAAGGTGTACCAACATCTTAAGACAATATTTCTTCAATGGGATACTTATTATTTTCAATATAAGATGTGAGTCCATGTGTAGGGGGTTCATGAGTGGATTGGATAGGTGTAGCAAGGTATTGTGGAGGATTGGTATCATGAGAGGAATCATGAGGGATAATAGGATCATGAAATGCAAAGGAAGGGGTACTTTGATCTTGACTTAAAAGAGGATCATGTAGTGGAATGGAAGGGATGATTGGATCATATAATAGAATAGAATCAAATAATGGAGTGGAGGGAATGGAACCATGAGATGGAGTGATTTGATCTTGACAAAGAGGATTATTAGTGGATGGAGTGGAAGGAACATCTTCATGAAGTGGAGGATCTATGGATGCTAACTCATGAGATGGAGGGGAGTTAGCAATGTACGTAGTGCATGGAATGTCTTGATCTTGATTAGGAAAGGGATCATGAGATGGATTAAGAGGGATAAATGGATTTTGAGGGATAAGGGAATTATGGGTGGAGAAATGCTCAGATCTAGATGTAATTAGATGTATGACTTTTGGTGATTGGATCACTTTTATTTTTGTTTTTATCCTTAGCCAAGGTTTCTAGTGAGATAAACCTATTACAAGGTGGGGATGATGTTGATTTTGGAGAATTAGGATTGTGTGGAGGTTGAGGCATGGGTAGGGGATTGGGATGATATTTTTGGACATTAAGCTCAAAGTATGGGGAATTACATGGAAGATTCAGCTTGGATGGGACATGAGGATTATGGTCTTCTAAACATGGGGGTAGAGGACATGTGTCTTGGAAGGTAGATTTTTGCTTTTGATTTTCTAGGCTCAAGATAGAATTCTTGAGTTCCTCAATTTCTTTGGAAATGACATTTCTGTTTGAGGAATTGTGTGGGCTATGAATGGAATCATATATAGTTGAAGGATAATGGGGTGGATTTCCCTTATCGAAGGTAGAAGAATAAAAAATGTGAGATGGATTAGAATTGGGTATGAAGTTTTGAGAATTGACTTGATATGGGGTTTGTGCTGTAGGTGTGACTCCATATTTCCTTTGAAGGTCCCCAACCATTTGGATAGGCCAATTCATATCCATTGAGATTAGATGATGAGTGGTGAGAGATTTGATGAGAAATGAAATATGAACTTGGGACTAGGAGAAAGTTTGGACTTCGTGTTTGATTTGATTTTGATTGGATTTGATTTGATTTGATTTGATTTGATTTGATATTAGATGAAGGTTTGAGATAAACTTGATGTAAATAAAAATATTATAATATTGCAAACAAGTGAATTTTGGATTTGAATTGAAGTCCAAGGTTTATGACATTGCTCCTATGTCCAAAGTAGAAGATTTTTTGAAAATTGAATTAGAAGAATATTTGAATAAATGAAGAAATATTGATTGATTTTGGATGAAAATTCAAATATATTGAATTAAAATTTGATTAGAAAGGAAAAACTTTGACAAGGGATTGGATTAAGAATCATGAGGATGAATCATTGGATGAGGGAATTGGATCTTGATGTGGATTATGCGTCATGACTAGGATAAAGATTAGGGATTTGATTGAATAATTAAGAAAATGAGGTAATGATTAGGATGGTTGAGATTTTGAAGAGTGTGATGAAATGGATGAATAGAAGAAGTGATGTGGAAAACAAGAGATTCTTTTTGTTATATTTGCTTTTAAAAAGTTTTTGGATTTTGAACTTTTATTATATTTTTGGATTTTTTTGAAACATAACATGCAAAGCATATAATGAAATATATATATATAAGAAAATTTTAGATGGTGTGTCCCCTTCAAATGGGGAGGTTTTTGAACACTTAGCACGTCGAACACACCAACAATCCTATAAGATTTTGACTAGGATATACAAGCTCAGCTAGGGGTATCCTTGATATATGCAAAGTATGTGAGGCCCAAATTAGTAGATGAAAGAAAATAATTCCACATAGCCAAGAAGAGACGATAACCCAAATCTCCACCTTCACTTCCCAAAGACATAAAGTTCATTAGGGCTCAGCCAATAGTGACAAGATTTTACTTCCAAGAGAGGTGTCTTTTGATTCACCTCCTGATATTTATACTCCACCAAAATACTAGAGTTGAGGTCATCCCAAGGGGTGATGAAATCCCCAAGTAAACCTCCTAAAAAGTGTGTAAAACAAGGTCACTTATTTCTTGTGCACTCAATATTACCCAAAGGGGTGAAAGGAGTGAATACGTAAGTGGTCTTGGGTTTACATGACACTTGTTCTTTTCCAATTGATGCTTTAGGATTTCTATCTATTCTTGAAGACACTCGTGTTTATAGCATACAATGTTCTTTCCAACTTGACAATGTCATCAACCTAATAAATCAAGGATTCACCAACATAAGTAAATTGAACGTTTCAACATAATAAATTCAATAAGGATAGAACCAATTCCTTAAGGTCATTCAATGTTGTATGAGAAAGTTTTAAGCCCAAATCAAAATATTTCATTGCATTCTTCTTTGATCTTTAAGCATTCAAGAGCGTGTTTAAACATTCATTCCATGAAAATTTTCAATTTCCTTATGGCATTCAAGATTTTGTTTTTACAATATTCATCCAAATGAAAGGCTTTGTTCAATTGATTATGCATTCAAGATTGGATTTGCTTGTTTTAAGTTTAGTCATTCAAGAGTATGTTTGATTTATCCAATTAAGTGCAACATGCATTCTAAGACAAGTGTTTAAGCATTCAAGTTCATTTCCCAAGAACAACATTTTTTTCTTAAAAATTGCAAGAAAACATGGTTAGGTGTTTCTAGAAGGCTCCCTTCTAGAATGCTACAATAAAAAACTTGATTAGCTTCAACAAAATTTCCAAAAATGAAATCTTAACAATGGAAAAAATTCTTTTAACTTTTTTTGTTATTTTTTATAGACGTAAATCAACTTAGAATAGCCCATATCCTACGAAACCACTAAAAGTCAAATTTTTTTTAATAATAACAAAATATAGGTGCAGAAAAAAAAACTTCAAAGATGACAGAATGAAAACCACGGAAGAGGAAATAGTGCATTCTTGATACTTACTCTAGTTGATTGTGGACGACGATAAAACAGAGCAGAGACACTTAGCCATGCAGACGATTGAACTTGTAGTCGTTGAAAAAATCATAGTCAACAAAATTAAGAGTCACCGGCAAATTGTAGATGCCAAAAAAATGGGTGGCTGAGAAATTGCAAATGATAGTCTATAGGCAGAGACACCAGTTCAAGGTGGCAATGACAGTTAAGTGAAACTGTATATTTTCAACCACCCAAAATGCAAATGACAAAATATGAAACTATAGAGATGATAGTTAAGTATGCAGAGATGTCCAAACATCAGAGACAACAGAGCAAAACAAAACAAAATCAATTTTTAGTGGGTTATTTAGTCTGTCACTAGTGGAGATGCCAAAATTTGGAGACGACAATCTATGGAGACAACGAAGCATTTGCAAAGATGACACTACATCCTAATGGAGACAATAGTGTGCTATTTTCTACAAAAAAATGTCAAGTTTCTAACCAAATTTGAATATGGAAAAGGGATGTGGGTCCCACTAGGCATGCCAAAATGTATACGTGAAAACCTAATCTGTCAAGAGCATGCGTAAACAAGAAAACATTAGTAGCATGTGCATATATCAAGATTCAAATCAAATAAAGAACTACTAACTATCCTTACATTTTACTACACTAATACAATTGAAAGAAAAGGCTCCCCACACAACCTCTGAGGAGATCAACAAGGGCACCCACAAGAGGCCTTGTTGGTGTGCTCTAGTTGGAGGGATGTGGATGTGCTCTCCCAAACACAACTATTGAATGAATCCCTTCAACCATAAAAGTATGAAAATGAGATCTGAATCTAAGCTAGATGAACTTGAGGAATTCTTCAAGAGGAGGCTATGGAAGAAGCCATTCTTAAAACATCCTAGGACATGAATATGAATGCAAGAAAGTAAACTAAATTATTAATGCAAGAATGAAATCTAACAACTACCAAAGAGTTAGCAATAATGCATGAAATCTCTAAGAGCTCTAGAACTATACTAGCATGATAACAATGCAAATGAGGGAGATGGAAAATGCCTAAGACAAGGGCTCTATTTATAGGCTTGAGAGGGGCCTTGAGGAGGTGGCATCTATGTGGCATCCAAATAGGTGCCATAAGGGAGACACATGGGCTAAGGGGACAAGCCATGCAAAGGTCAACATAAGCCTTTTTTGGTGAAAGGGATGGCTCAACGTTTGCTCACATGTGTGTGAGAAACCTTGGAGAAAGGAAAGGGGGACAAGTGTGTAAGAGTATAAGACATTTTGAATAAAATAATAAAAGGGAAGCTTTCTTGGATCTTGAGTTTCTCACACATGTGAGCAAACACTTAGGGACTAAAATGTGTTTAGGAAGGTGTTTAGGATAACTAAGTGGGATTAACTAATGGGTAGACTTAGAAGGATGTGAGTGATGGGTGGTAGACTAGGTTTTAGGTGGGATTAGGATTAAATTAAATAGGATTTAACTTAATCATAGGATTATATAATTTAATAAAGTGTAGGGAATTAAATAAATTAGAATTTATTTAAAAGGGGATTTATGGGGCACTGTACATTAAATAAATTTAATACATTAGAGGGGATGCATTTAAATTAAATTTAAATACATTAGGAAAGTGAACCTATTTAATTAAATACGTAGAAGAATATGACAAATATAATTAATTACTAAATAATCAATTATAATCTCAAGGGAAATATTAAATGAATTAATATAGCATTTGGGACAATTTTAAGTGTCTACATCTCCGATCTTATCATAAGTTGCTTCAAACATATTGAAATCTCCACCTAAAATCCAAGGAATATTGGGCAAATAAGTAATCTAGTTCTAGAGATTAATTATTTCTTTATAGTCATTTGGGTCATAAATATTATAGATGCCAAATTCTTTGTCATCATCATGCATTTTGATCCAAACCACCCTATTACAGAGTGAAACACCCTAATCCAAAATATTTTTTTTCTAGTTTGGACCTATCAATGGTGATGCTCCTCATTTTCCTTTTTAATGAGAGGTAGTTAATGTACTCACATCTCTCTACATACATTTAAGAGCAATGTCCTAACCAAATCCTACAACCTTAAGGGCTCGTTTGGTTGCTGGAATATGATTTTAAAATTAGCATTCAGAATCCTTGATTTGGGATTCTGGAACTTGAAATCCATATTACTATATTGGGAATTTTATTTTATGAGAATACACATTTCCTTTGTTTTCTTGCACATGTCTGGAATTGGAATACTAATGTGAATAAGCATGTTTTTTTGCACATTTTTGCATGTTACAAATCACATCCTTATCCTTCATCAAAATGTATGAAAGAAACTACATGGTTCAAGACTAAGTTTTTTTGATATTGATAGAATATAATAGAAAGACAATTCCAGATCCAAGAAATTTCATGGGGCTTCTAACTTAGAGAAAAGGGATCAGCCATTTCTTTGTCATAATCATTAGTCCTTTGGTGGTGTGATAAACTAGGGAATTTCTTCAGTTATGAACAAGTACCTAACTACACCTAGTTTGGAGTGGCATTCAAAGAAAGATGATGATGAGATCATTGATGAGCACCAAACTAATTCATGATCGAACTACTCTAATATGCATGTGCCCATTTCACTTGTTTTCTACCTCTTGTTGTGGACATTTCATCGAACAATTTGCATGCTTCCCCATTCCATGAGTTGACTAATGGAGATTAAATTTTGACCAACCTCTATTATGTTTTGGGATGTACCCTTAAGAGGGAATTTTCTCGAATGGCTTTACATATACCCACAGACACGTACATGTAACATTATAGGATGCATGTTCTACCACACAAAGCTCAAGCATCATGAGGCTGACTATATGTGTGTGTGTGTGTGTGTGTGTGTGTGTGTGTGTGTGTGTGTGTGTGTGTGTGTGTGTGTGTGTGTGTGTGTGTGTGTGTGTGTGTGTGTATGGAAAAACTAAAACTTCAAGACATTATAAGTTCTGATGAAGGTGTATCTTCTGGGATATATCAAAGAAGATCTCACAACTTCCACTTGAAAGTAGTTGTTATAGTGATACACAACAATCAAAAAAAGGAGGAGCAATTTATCAGTCACTCATTTCGGTTGAATAGTGTTGGAAATATAAGAGGATTAACTAAGAGGGGAGGGGCGAATCAGTTACCACAAAAATAAATTCCAGATCCCTTAGATGTAAGCACAAAACATAAACTTCACTAAAAATACTGATGCTTGGTAAACATACAAGCACTCAATTTACACTAGTAAATGTTGTAACTCGACAAATGCTTAACATGAAAATCTTAAGATATTATCTATGATTAACCTTACTTAACTTAGTTGCATACACATAAATTAATAGCATGAACACAAGTGACACCAAGATTTAACGTGGAAACCCAATTTGGGAAAAACCACCAATTACAACTAGTTATTGGTTTTCACTATGTTGAAGTAAGCCCTGATAAGAGCCAACCCTATTAAAGGCTACAAAATACACTGTTAGGTGTGACCCTATTAGAGGATTTGATCACCCTATTAGGAGTGGCCTTGTTAGAGGTCTTTAGACACTTCAATCTAGAAATGCCACCTTGTTAGAGGATCTACAAATAGTTGTTAAGCCAACTCTATTAAGAGATTTAGTCATTGCTACAATAGTTAGAAAGTAACAATGAGATGACCTAATTTCTGATAGAACTGAATTATTGATTACAGATCTCAATTTTGGCTTGTATACTTGATCCTTGCTAATCGAATATCTTTGCAGCTCCATAAGGATATTCTACTTATCTTTCTAATTCGCTTCCTCTAAGAATCTTCAAATCTTCTATTCACTTTCACACTTTCAATCCTCAATTTGACCTTATATTTATATCATACACATTGTCAAGTCAGCTTGAATACAACTTAGAATATTTAATATTCATTTCCTCATTCGGCTAGAACCAATAAATAAAACTATTGAACTCAATATGCTATAACAAGAAAATCCTTCGTTAACTGACCCTGCTTGGTAGACGCTAACTCAAAAGTAATTTTCTATGTTAACCAAGTGGACTCGGTTAACATTGCATATTCACAAAGTTCATTTTTTAACTGAGTGAGCTCGATTAAGACTAGTTCCATCCAACTTTTCCTTCATTAACCGAGTGAGCTCAGTTAACACTCAATTTTTGTGAACTTCTCTTTGTCACCCAAGTGAATCCAGTAGACACTATCTTTTGAACTTGGCAAACTCTGGAATGCTCAATAGATATAGGAAATTGTCTTCAATTCCCGAGTGAGCTCAACACACACTGACTAGTAAAGATATGACATCTTGTGTAACATCAAAGACAATACATAATTAATAAATTATTTTGAATAGAACAGTCCATTAATCAGGTCAATCATTTGGAAACCCATCCGGTGTTCAGCAACATACTCATGAAAATGAAATACTTTCCACTCGAAAATGAAGTTTAGTTGAAGAAAAAAATTATTACATTTGTTAATTCCCAAAAGTATTATAGTACAAGTATATTTGCTACAGAGCCAAAAGTAGAATGAGCTAGGTTTTCCTACTATTTGGTTGCCTCCAACATGTTTGTACTTTTCCCACCTCTCCATAGTGAAGCAACATGGTTGAGATTCGTGATGTTCTTCTTGAAGAAATCACATGCCTTGCTCACTAGAGGCTCTAATTGAACACTGGGCAAGGAAAATCTTGGCATTTGTTGCTCGCATGTGTCATCAATTTTGTCCTAGTTAATATGAAAACACTCTAACAATTGCAAGTACCTACATAACTACACCAAGGCATCAAAAAGCCCAAAATCCATACTTGCACCAAGATTCCAAAAAACCCAAAATGCATACCTATGTGTAGAGAAACAACTCGAGAGGCAACAAAGTAGAGGCAGAGAAAATTTGATGAGACCAACATGTGAGCAGGATTAATAGGGCAGAGCAAGTGAGCTAGAAACAAATTAGGTCGAGCGAACATTAAAAAAAAAATTATAAATTCATTTAAATTATCGTGTAATCCTCATTTTGTCCAAATTGGAATTAAATGAGCATTACACCAATTCCACCTATTTAGATGGAATACCAAATTCAGGTTTTTGGGGAAAAATGGGCACATCGAGTTCTATTTTTTTACAATTCCCATTCCAATTTTACATACCCAAACAACCGATTAAATTTCTTTAGAATTTAGTATGCTAATTCCATTTTAATTCCAGCAACCAAATGAACCCCAACTTCTTGCAACATAAGGATGTCTATTCCCTTTTTTTCCATCAAGAATCTCTTGATAGTATACTTTATGTTTGGAGGTTCCAATACCCTCACAATTAAGAAGCTAGGGTTGGATTCATCATGAAGCAAGATTAGTATTTGTTTCCTTGGTGGATTTGAAACTCTTAAATAAACTAGGTAGTTGCTTCTTCTACTTTTTTTAATCTTTGGGAGCATTGGAGGATCCTGAAGGCCTTCCTCTTTTTTTAGAAATTTTAGTTTGACTCTTACTATCATCCTAGTCAACCTCAATTTTGATAGGCAAACTCTCCCTTCTAGGTCTCCTCTTTTTTTTTGGGCTTTAAAAATAAACTCTTAACCATCTTTGAGAGGGGTGGATTCAATGGTCATCTCTTCATATTCAAGATTGTTATCAACAAAGGGATTAAATAACTCCTCCACACTAGATGGGGATGATCTAGGGGGAGAAGCACTATAATCCATTGGTGGAAGCCCTTCTGGGGGGTGCAAGTCAAACTTGGGAAGAATGACTATTAATTCAAAATTTGATAGTCTATCAAACCCTTTATAATTATATTATAGTTCCTTTAGACTATTGTCATTTCTATGAGCAAGACTAGTCAATATAGCCAAGTTGAAAAAATATCTTTCTTCAAGGGTGCTTCTATCACTAGAGCAACAAGGCTTTCCCCCCTACTCTCCACACCCACTGCACATGAATCATTTTCCTCTAGTCTAATGTTCCCACAAATAGTATATTATGTAAACTATTCTTGGAGGAGGATATACTCTTGGTTTTTTGAAGGGCTAATTGTTGGGTGTTCAAAGTTTTGTCTTTGGGTTTACTTGAGGGTTTATCCAGACCAAAGTCTATGGTGTTAATATCTAAGAGCCCACCAATAATTAGGGGTTGTGATCTATGAACAATTTTTTCCTCTTTATAATTATACATAAACATTTCCTAGAGGGCATCAAGATCCTCTTGCAATATCTTATTTGAAGTAAGAGAAGTTCAATTACGGGGTTAATTAGAGACAAATTTAGGGTTACCATTAGCAAATTTATTTTTAGCTTTGTGAAGAGGACAATATTTTCTTCTATGTCCCTCCTTTGTGCACAATAAAAACACATTAATCCCTCTAATTAAGGTCATTGGGCATTAACAAAACTAGCCCTCAATCTCAAATGATAAGTCATTAGGGATTTTCACCTAGGGGTTAATAGCCATAAGAACCCGAGCATCATTATGTGGTAAAACATTATTTGTTTGATCCACCCTAATAACATTTCCAATAGGGGTTAAAGCATGAGGAATAAAATTCTATAGAAATAAAGGAATTTTCCCAATTATTACCCATCTAGGGAAAGAAAGAGCCAAAAATTCATCAAGCAAAGCCTTGGGTGTCCAAGGAAGGGCACGAAAAACACTCTGCCCTTTTCTCCAATATTGTTTCTCTACCACATCTTTTTGATGCCTAGGTTTGCAAAAGAAAACAATGAAAATTCCCTTTTGAATTAATCTAAAGTATGAGAACTGATATCCAAAAAAAATCCAAATATTTTGATTCTGATCATTCATGAATTTCCTAGAAGGAATAACATTTATATCTTGAGCAACCAATTTTTTTGCAAAATCTTTAAGTCTTCTTTTTCAACATCAATTGCTATGGACATGGAAGCATTGGGTTTGATAACAATAGCCTTGGCGCTAGAAATCTTACCTCCAATGTCAATTGTCAATGGTTGGCTTGGCTACTAGAAGAAATCTGCTCCATATGGGACATGAGTTTTGCTCTCCACTGCTTCTCTAGATGTTTTGTGCTTTCAAAGTGGAACTAGGTCAAATCGTTTGTCTTTGCCATGAGAAATCAACCCCACTAAAGGAGCAATACCATGGATTCCTGACTGCATTTAATGTGAGGGACCTTTTGATAAAGGGAAGGCCACCTCAAAAAGCACCCTAATTGCAGACTCAATAGAACCCCATTGGGTATAGGATCTAATATATTAACATTTGAAAGAAAATAACTCATGTACAAGAGATCATCATCAAAAAGATCAACCTAGATATATCTACACTTTTTTGTTTAATCAATTAGCTTAATTGCAATTTTACATTTACACATATTTAATCAACTTTACCTTACATGAAAGAGGACTTTCTTTCATTACTCATTGATATAAAATGGGCTTAGCATTAGCATCCCTTTATCCCTCTAGGTAGACTTAAACACTTGCATTCTTAAATTTCTTATCCCATGCTTGATGTTTATATTCATTGTATCTTTATTTCTAATTTTTAAAAGGACATTAGAGATAAGATTCTTCTTACTGAATACTTATTTTTTCATAATTGTATGCAATGCTTCATTATTATCAATAACAAGTTAGCCACCTTGAGAGTACCACTCCAATGGCTCCTCCCAGCATTGGTAATACTGATTTTTCATCTCATCCTAATAAGTTTTAGAAATATAACAATTAAGTTAAAATCAAAAAAGCATATAATGTAGTTGTATGCAATATAGATTAATTCATAAAGAACACAAAGAATAAGAAAAGCAACAAATATGATAAACCAATAAGGAAACCCAAATAATGAGAATGAAAACTTGTGAGTCTTTGTAGCCTCTTTGATATGTAGATATGGTCATGATCATGGATGTGTACTCAAATCTAGTGCTCAAGCTTCAACAATTGATGAATTTGATAGATGAATGCATAAAAATATGAATATTCCCAAATAGCACTTTGAAAGTAATTAGCTCTCAAAATGGTATAATAATTCTATGCAAAAGGTAGATAATTTGTAAGGAGCAAAGGGTTTAATTTATAGGTGATTGTGTGATGAGGAGATAAAAATTCTTGATGACTAGTTAACTAAGTGAGGTGTGAGATGGCCTTGTGGACTTATGTGTTAGAGGTGGATGAGGGAGGTGGTATGAGAGTGGGCTTGGGCTTGAGTCAGGAAGAATAAATCGTGCCTTAATTTATGCAAGTGATTTGGAGAGGGATTTTAGACATGGAAGAGGAGGTGATGTGTTTTAGTTAAGGTGGGTGAGGTGACTCAATTGATTAGATGATATAGGAGGTGGATGAATTTGTTAGAAAAAAAGGTTGGTGGGTGAGCTTAATTAAATAAATGAATTGTTTAATTGAAAGGGGAATTTTTGGTGCATGAGACTAATTAAATAAATAAATTATTTAGTTAAAAGAGGAATTATTGTTGCATGAGATTTAATTAAATAAATGATTTATTTAATTAAAAGAGGAATATTCTATGCATGGAATGCAACTGAATAAATTAATTATTTAATTAAAAGAAGAATATTTGGTGCATGGGATGAGTTAAGTTAACTCAGGGTTAGCAGTGGGTTTGTGGTTGGAGGGATTTAATTGATTTAATTAATTAAATAGAGAAGGGTTTTGGAGTTTTTTTTAAATAGGTTTGCATTTATTTCATTTAATAGAGGAAGAAGGATTTTATTAATAAATTAGACTATTGGTTATCTGTTAATTTAATAATTGGGAAATAATTGATTAATTAAATTAATTAATTAGGGGATAGCACTAAAAATATATATTTAATTAAAATATGCATTAGAATATGACTAAATTTGATAGTGATTAATGTGACCAAATTTAGGTGTCTACATTTTGCCCCTCTTTGATATATAGTTGGTACAACACTATTTTGAAGATTTTTTTAAATAATAGATGATATGAAGAAGGTTTTAAAGCAATTAGGTTGCCCTAATCTTGACATAAGACTATACATACTATGGTATGCCCCTTCAAGAAGACAGTAGAAAGAAAACTAGACTAGACAACATCTTGAAAAGTAAGAAAATTGGGGTGAGATGGAGGATGCACAAATGATGAAAGAGGTTTAAAAGTGGTTCATACTCTCATTGTGGGAGTAAATGACAAGGGGAGATCAGTTGTACAAATTAGACAATTTTGTGAGATGGGATGGGGACATGAAGGATAAATGGGGGATTTTGCTTTTTAAATTGAACCCTTAGGATGTGGTGGATGAATGAGTGGAATTTTGGAAATTTTATAGGATTTTCTGGGATTTTTGGATAGGTTTTAAGATAGGATAAGGATGTAGGATAGATGGTGGTAGGATGATTTTGATAAGGATAAAAAATGACCCTTTTTGTTGTTTCCTTGTTGTGAAATAGGAGTGAGATGGAATCCATTTGAAGTTTCAAGTGTGGGATTCTCCATGAGGAGGACCACCATGTAATTGAGCATTTAATTTAATATAGGAATATCGAGGACTGGCCAAGGTTACCAAGAACATCAAGGCCTTGTTATTTTTTTTTATAGGAGTGACTCCAACAAACACACAAGGATTACCCTAGCATCACACATGAATCCCAATGGGAATTAGAGTGGAAATGACACCGGGTAGCCCACAAATGAGTGATATTTTGCAAGTGCATTATGTAATCATAAATGATCATATGTTTGGATATGCAAGGGTTATACTTGACTAACTCATAAGAAGAAAATAAAAAATAAAAGACAGATCAAGACCTTGCTCGTTGATTGCCCCATTTGCAACACACCATGATATGAATAATCATGGTGACCTTGAGGATGGGAAAACCAAATTAATCAAAAAAGATAATCAAGAACCATAATTAAAATCCAACATCAAAAGAAAGAGTAAATTGACAAAAAATAAAAAATAACCGTGTGCTAGAGAGATCGATGGGACTCGATATTGATAGACCCAAGTCTGATGAGAGGAAAGATGTATCTTGTAAGAACTTATCGATAGTACCTAACACCTAGACTCAAAAGTTACAAGAAATTATAAGGACAACACTTCAATGATATAGGATTGTGCATAAGGACTTTCAAAAGCATAGAGTAGTGACAACTAAAGGACCCGATCTAACTTGAATTGACATGAGACTGGGCTATGCATGATGGGACCAATGAAAGGCTAATCAAGACTTTGTGCTCTGATTGCCCCATTCATAGCGCACCATGATATGAATGATCATGGTGACCTTGAGGAGAGATAACTAAATTTCTTAGAAAACATAATTAAGAACCAAAATTGAAATCCAACATTGAAAGAAAGAGTAAATCAACAAAGAATAACTATGTGCTATAGAGATTGATAGAACTCAATACTAACATACCCAAGTCTGAGAAGAGGAAAGATGTATCTTGAAAGGACTTATTAGTAGCACCTAACACCTAGATTGAATAAAAACTAGAATTTCTAAGGACAACACTTTAGTGAAAAAGGATTGTACATAAGGACTTTATGTAGCGTGGAGCGGTGAGAAAAGAGGACCTAGTCTAACATGAGATTGGACAATGTATAATAGGAACTGGTTAATGATGATGACTAAGGGTTGACAATTTATGATTGATGACTGATGACTAATGATGACTAATTGGGTATGGTATGTACAATGGAACTGACTAAGATATTGTACAAGAATGACACTATACAGGGGCTATTTACAAGGGTGGAAGGTTGAATAGGGTAGATTTCTAGTGGTGCAAATAAATACATGATGGTGTCCTAGTCAAGTTAAAAAGCCAAGATGGACTAATGGTGGATAGGGTGATGTGGTAATAGGAATGATATACCTCAAAACAAGGAAAGGGTTGGGAATGATGCATCCCAATGGTGGTGATTGGATTTTGATCAACGCTTTCAACAAGGCTAGAAAAAACACTAAGGGTGTGATTGGATGGGTTTATTGATGCACAATTTTAGATAGCTAGAGGGGAAGAATGGGATGGATCATGTGATGGTAGATTTATAGGAGCTTTAGGATATGAATGAATGGCATTGGGTTACATAGGGATAACATAGAACTAGATACCAATGACAAAGGGTATGTTAGGTGATGAAAATATGGAGGAGATATTGGGAGGCACAAGGATGGAAGAAAAAGGTATAGTGAATTGGAAGATTTGGATATAGAAATGTGGGAAGATAGTGATTGAAAGATGAAGATGAAAATGGAACAAGAATAGGGAGATGGAAGGTGTAAATATAGGGATTGGAAGATGAAGATGGAAATGGAACAAGAATAGGGAGATGGAGATGGAAGGTGTGTAAGATAGGGTCTTCAAGGAATACAATTCCCCTCGTTATAATATGCCATGCAGGAGGAGGACTTAAGAGGGGTATGATAAGATGGAAGAGAGGGCAACAACAAGATGAGGGAGGTAGATAAAGGATAACTAAGATGGGTAAATGGAGCTAAAGGAAAGGAAGAGGATGGATTATATGAAAGGAAGAATGGATGGATAAAGGATGGGTGGATACACATTGTGATGGAAGAATGAGTGTTAAAAGGTGACCAAAACCATGTATCTATGGCATTGGCCCTTTTTTTTTAGTCAAGATCCCGAGGATGGAAGAGGTAAAATGGATAAGATGTGGTGGGTATGGTAGGAAGATGGGATGGGTATGGTGGGTAGAAAAACTTAGCCCCAAGTGTGCAGAGAATTTAGATGGAAGGATTACGTGTAATGCTTTTCTTGCCAAGTTTTCATCATGGTAATTATCCAAGGCACTTGTTTGCCAAGTTTTCACCATTGGATGATTTTTTTATTTTGAATTTTTTTTTAATTGTTGGACTTTTTATGCATAAATGTTGGTAGGATGGGTGGATAAGGAAGCATGAAAAAGATTGGATTAAATGAGTGGAATGGTGGGTGGGAGTTGGAAGATAATGGATGGGAAGATGTAATACTTGTGGATAAATGGATGAAGGAATTGGAAAGATCATCATTAGCGCACACCCTAAAGGGTGATGAAGTAGTGAAAAAGATGATGGTGAATGACATTAAGGAGAAAATGGAGTGGGAAGAATATAAGGACCAAAAGTAAAGTTGGAAGATGGAGGATTGGCAATGTAGGATAAGAAGCATAAGTAATAAGAATGAATTGGGGGGATGGAGGATTGTATATGGTGATTTGGATAAATTATGAATGAATGAGGCTTTTTGAGCAACGGGAATGGATGCCAATTGAGATTTTTCTTTGAGATGTGTTTATTTTGTGAGTATCTTGGGTATCCACATGATTTTTGGCTTTTCCATTTTGGGCCTTTGTGGCCTTTTAAATGTTTCTTTCTTTTGGATCAAATTTTTCTCTTCTTCAACATTTATTTTAGATGGGACATGTTGATACTTGGATTTTTGTGTATTTTTGGATTTATGCTTTTGAATTTTGGCATCCAATTTGCTTCTATTAGCTATGGTATGGGAACAAGAGGATGGAGGATGTGAAGAGATTATGGATGGAATGAGAGAGGTTGAAGGTTGGAAGGAATTCAAGGATGGGTGCCTTTGATGATCTAGCTTGTGGATTTGAGGGGATGGAGTGATGGATTGGCATACAAGACATGGATGTTTGTAAGTGCCCAAATTGGATAGAAGTAATGAAGGATAAGGACCTAAAACATATGGAAGAAAGGAAGGAGTAGATCCAAAATAGATGGAGGAGATATAGGATTTGGATTAGGTATATAAAGACCCAAAAATGGATGGAAAGGGTGAAGGATTGAGATAAGGGATATAGTGACCCAAAATGGAGTGATGGAAAGAAGTAGTAGGATAAGGGCCCAAAATGGATGTGGAATAAGATGGATAAGAACTTTGGGGTGAAGATGGAAGGACTTGGGACCGTGACGAGATAGAAGGGATACCAACATCTAGATGTAAACTTTTATTTATTTTTCCAGTATGATGTTCATTATTTTGAACACAAGATGTGATTCCAATAGTAGGTAGAGGAGTAGAAGTTCTGGGTATGAAAATTATTATCTCTTATGTAGATGTATTACCATGGATTACAAGAGATGTAGGATTGTGAAGCAAAGGGGATGGGGCTTGATTATCTTTATTTGAATGGGTGGATGGAAATGGGTCTTGACTCAAAGGGATGAATGAAATAATATGCTATTGAAGTAGAGTAATGGATGAAAGGGTAGGATCTTGATATGGAGGAGATGGTGACTACTCTTTAGATGGATTGGATTGTAAAAATGGATCATGTAGGGGAATAAGTGTGATGGGAGGATCTTGAGATGGAGTAGATAAAAAGGTACGATTTTAATTTATGCCAATGGATATTTCAATATGATTTTGGACATGATCTTGACAAATTTGGTTGGGAGTGGATGGTGTGATACAAGCTGTATGGGTGAAATCTTTAGATGGGATCAATGGATGGATGGGAGTTTCTTCAATGGGGATGGAAAGATGGAGAATGGACTCATGGGGTTTGTTAGATAGGGTTTGGATAATTCTAAAAGGAGGAGATGTGGATTAGAATTAGAGGGATTCAATGGATGAAAGGGTTTTGATGATGGTAGGATATTGTAATGCCCTACCAAGGAACCCAAAAGAGATTAACCTATTAAGTCACTAAGTTTTCCAAACATTTTTTTTTTAAGATTGAAAAAACAAGGGATAACATAGTGGAAGTAATAACTCACATACATACAAACAATCCATAAACAAATTTCATCTCTTAAGGGTTCCATGACATTGAATCACACACATAAGTTTTATTAAAATAAAATCTGATGCATAACAAAATCCACATCATAGAATAACCATAAGTACGATTCAAATGAAATAATATACAAATACATAAGATGCCACATGGCATAACTAGAATGCATAATCATCCTCTATACAAGTCATAGGGTATGAAAAGCTAAAAGAATGTACATCATGATAAGATACAACATCTCATAAGATCTCCACTAATCAAGTACAATACATCAAAGTATGACCAAAGAACATAATTGTGAGATCAAAAGAATAAAACAACTGCACAAGTACATCAAGCAATGACATCTAGTTGTCATATGTCAATGGTATAAGAAACACTACCACCCAACCTCATGGAACCTAGATGGCCCACTCCCACTGTGCTAAGGAGATAATCTCAAGTCCCACATAGATAATAATCCAATAGTCATAACCGTCATCTAGGTCAAGGAAATCCTAAAGCAATCTATCTCAAAGGTACCAAGACACGAGTAACATCTAATCTCAGAGGTAGCAAAGACACGTAGGAAATCTACTATGTAAGTGGGCAAGTGTCATCGCATGAGCCAACTCTAAGGTTACCCTGGCAGCCTCTCTAGACTCCAACCCCCTAGTGACTTTATATGACATTAATATCCTTCTTACAGACGAGCATACTAATGAGGCAAGGTTGCAACCAAGCATCCTCTCTACTCCCATCCTAGCCTATGCTAGCACTTGAGGCATGGGCGAGGTAATCCATTAATTTTTGTTAATTAATTTTAAACACATTTAATGAAATATTATCACTTATTAATACAACCTACAATGGGTTACCCAGACAGCCTCTTTAGGGCTCTCGCCTCCATTACAAGCCACTTCCCAACATACATAAAGATAACCTACCCTAAGCTCATAGCAGAAAGTATCATAAGATCACAATGACCACATCAGTCCTATAAAAGCAATTAGAAATCACAAGATATATACTGAACAAAACCTCAAAGGTCAAATCACATAACCATGACATCACATACAACATCATAAAAATACTAAGTTAAACCCAACCCAATACGAAATAAATCATACATCTCGTCAAGTATTTAAACAAGTGTAGTTTCATAATTCATTTGTTTTGAAATCATAAAAATTTAATCTACAAACGGGTTTAAGTTTTTTTGTTTTCAAAGTGTCACATTTGATAAAGTTTTTCGAGTTCACAAGTATTTAGAAACACTCAACAATCCATTAGAATCATCTTAGTACATAATACAATTTCATATAAAATGAATTACTTTTTAAAACAATAATCAGAATATTATTAAAAAACTTCTCTTAATCAAAATAGTAGTACAACTTTTTTTTATAAAATATAATTTAAAAATATATAACAAAATCTTAAAATTAAATATTATTATAATTAATTATAATTATTAAAATATAAATACTTATTATTATTAAATTATAAATAAAATAAAATACATTAATTTATTAATAATCATAATTATTAAATTAAATAATTAAATAAAAATCATTAATAGCAATTATTAATATTAGAATTGACAACATTATGGTATCTAAGGATGGCGATGCGAGTCTGTGCGTTCTAAGCTAGGGCATTCGTGCCCTAGCTAAGTCTGATATCTGCTTCAATCTGTTGTGTCGAGGGTGACTTTGTGTCTACAGGGTCACGTGTTGGGAGGCTCTTCTTCTTGCACTTGGGGTTTGGCCAAGTTGCGGGAAGGGGAGAAGTTGAGAGTGAACAGGTTGCAGATTGCGCCTATTACTCCATTTTTGCCACGAACGGGGGTAGTGGGATCCTTGCCATAGCTATTTTTTTGATCTGCTGCCTTTTGGTCTCTGAGCTAGGGTGGATACAGAGGTTTTTTGGGGGAGTTGGTTGGACTCCGACTCAGGGTGAGGGGCGGATTGCCTCTTAATCATTCTAGGGTGGGTTTGGTGCAATAGCATTATGGTAGATTCCACAAAGGAAAGGATGGTGAGAGGTTCTACACTGGATTTTTGAGCAGTTTTAGGCTCGAAGTCTTCGTATCAAGGGATGAAGACCTTTGATAATAATTTGTTTGCACCGAATTCTGGGAATGCTGATTTGGGGCCATCTAATGGTTCAAGAGTTTCGAAGACTAATGGTTGTCTTGAGAAGTGCAAGGAGAGGCCTAAGCTGGTTATCCCAGTTGCGATGATTGCTGAAGATGTTGAGTACTTTTCGAATCACTCATTATACTGCAAGTTTTGGGGGATAAGGGTGTCATTGCAGTTTTTGGAGGCGTGGGCTCAGAGGACTTGGGAACTGGAAGGGGAAATGGAGATTATGTTATTGGCAAACAATTATTTCATGGTTACCTTTAATTGCACTACTGATCGCAATCGGGTTTTTAAGGGGGGGCCTTATTTTTATAATAAGGTAGGGTTGTTTATCAAGCCATGGCATGCCAGATTTAAACCTGCAGAGGAACTTCCAAACCGTGTCTTGGTGTGGGTTTGATTACCATGGCTTCCGGTGGAATGTTGTCGTTAGGATGTGTTGCATCTTTTTGCCTCGATGATTGGTAATCCTATAGGAATGTCATCGCAAACCTTGGGCAAAAAGGTAATGACTTTTGCTCGTATTTATGTTGAAATTGATCTAACTAGGCCATTACTAGATGCAATAGAAATGTGTGTGGGTTCATATTCTTGGGTGTAGCAGTTAGATTATCAAACCCTCCCTTTTCGATGTCGGCTCTATCGAGAATATGGTCATTTGCAACAGAGGTGCCCAAGATTCAAGACTAGGGAGGCTTGGCCTTCTCAACCTATGAATAATCTTCCTACAACGGATAAGGGAAAGGGCATTTCTTTGGATGAGGTCGGGGCCTCAGATGGTTTTGTGTAGGTTAAGTCTCACAATCAAAATAGGGGTCGCAAGAGGCCTTTTAATGAAAAGCATGATGATGGTACATTTAACAGGTTTGAAGTTTTCGATGAGCTTAGTCAACAGGAAGTGAACCCAGGTTTAATCAACTTGGATCAGGAGTTTGTGGATTTAGTTCAGGAGGAGCCTATTCTAGAGGCTTCTATGGACCCACAGGAGGAGGGATGTCGGCACTTGGAAATATATCAGCAAGGAGGAATCCCTGAGCTATAGGAACCCTTGGCCATTGTTTCTTCAGTAGGAGTGGACTTTCCATCTATGGGGGGGAAAAATGGCTCAGACTCAGCAACAAAGCCCAAGCCTCCTCCTAGGTTGGGCATTTTGCAGAAGGACATTAAGAAGAGTGGGGCAGAGAAGTTTGGCAAACCTGGCTGCAAAAAGGATATGGAAAAGATTAAACTTGCTAGGGAGAATTTGGTAGAGTCAGGGGTTGTTAAGCCTTTGGATTCAAATTTTCACAAGCCCCTTGAAATGATAGTTCTATCATGGAATGTAAGGGGCTTGAACAGCGACCCTAGACAAAAGGCAGTTCAAGAGTTAATCAGAAGGCAAAGTCCTGACATTATTTTTTTGTAGGAAATAAAGTTATCTATTGAGAATATGCAAGGTCTGATTCCTAATTTGTGGAGAAATGGTAAGAGTTAGAGTATTAGAGTTCATGGAGCTTCTGGGGGTCTGGTTTGTTTATGGAATCCTAGGAGAATCCTACCGCTTTGGTGGATTTCCTCTAGGTCCTCTATGTCTATGATTGCTACTAGCCTGGAGATAAAAGAAGTTATATTATTCTCTAATATTTATGCTCCTACTGATTTCCAGGGTAAATGAGGTTTGTGGTCTCACATTAGATTGGTTTGTAGTATGATGCCCTTCTATCCTTGGATTATGGCAGGAGATTTCAATGCGATTTGTGAGCTGGATGAGAAGAGTGGAGGTACTGGAAGGTTGGAACCCTCTACATTATTGCTTAGTGAGAGCATCAATTCCTTGAACCTTGTTGATATCAAACCAAATAATGGTCAGTTTACTTGGAACAACTGTCAGGTTGGTGAGTCTTGGATTGCAGAAAGGTTAGATCGCTTTTTGGTTTCTTGTTATTGGGTTGGAGGGATGTGGTCTTCTTGCTCGGAGATCTTGGATTGGAGAGGATCGGACCATTAGCTTATCAAGCTAATTACAAAATCTACTCGCACGCTCTGTAAGCCTTCCTTCAAGTTCCAACTCATGCGGTTATGGGATCCTTCACTAAATGATTTGGTTTCTGAATGGTGGAGAAGGGGGAGACTAGCTTTTGGCACATCAATGTATGTCTTTGCTAAAATTTGAGCTTAAATGGTGGAATCGTCTATATTTTGGGAATGTCTTCCAGGCTAAGGTGTTGGCCCAAGCAGATCTGGATGATATTACAAGGAGAATTAGGGAGGAGTGGTTTACAGCTAATCTACTTAAGGATGAGGCTCGGGCTGTGAAATTGCTGGAAGAATGGGAGTTGCGGGAGGAATTGTACTGGAAACAAAAGACTCGGATTGAGTGGCTATAAGAAGGGGATAAAAATATTGCTTTCTTCTTCAACTCTATGAAAGCTAGATGATAGGGTAATTCTATTACTAGATTGGTTAATGATAGGGGTTATCATCTTTCTTCCTTCTTGGATATCTCTACTGAGGTAGTGCGGTATTTTGAGTCTCTATTTCATGAGGACCTGCAAGGGGGGTCTCCTGAGGAGGAGCAAATTATTTCTTGTATCCCTTCTGTTGTTTCTGAAAATATGAATCAGCAACTCATGAGAGAGATTTTTTTAGAAGAGCTTGAAGGGACTGTGTTTAATATGAAGAAGGGGAAAGCTCCTGGTCTAGATGGTTTCCCGATTGAGTTTTTCTAGGAATTTTGGGAAATCATCAAATTTGACCTCCTAGTGGTGGTTCGTGAATCTCAACAGAACAAGCAGATGTTAAGGGCTCTCAATGCTACTTTTCTTGCCCTTATCCCCAAAATGAAGGAGGCGGATAGGTTGAGCCAATTCAGGCCCATTTCTTTATGCAATGTTATTTATAAAATTATTTCTAAACTTATGGCTGACACATTGAAGAAGGGGATTGTTGATTTGATCTCTAAAGAGCAAAGTGGTTTTATTTCTGGTAAGAAAATTTTTGATGGGATTGTCATTGCGACTGAGGTTATCCACTCTATGGCCAGGTCAAAGGAAAAGGTGATGTTTATTAAACTAGACATGACTAAAGCATATGACAGAGTTAGATGGTCCTTCCTCTGGCAGGTTCTTAGCACATTTGGATTTGTGAAAGATTAGATTCAATGGGTCAGAAGCTTGTTACCTCAGTATCCTTTTCAGTGCTTATCAATGGTAGTCATTCTGATCTTTTTGGAGCCTCGAGAGGTCTTCATCAAGGGGATCCTCTCTCTCCTTATTTGTTCATTCTTTTGGCTGAAGGTTTGGGGAGATGGATTAAACGAAATGTGGAATTGGGCCTTATCCAGGGTTGGAAGTGGGGGGGTGCATTACCTCTGCAAACTTACCTGCAATTTGTGGATGACACTGCTATGATGGGGTTGGCCACTATGAGGGAGGCCTCTAATCTTCAAAGGATCTTGGATGTGTACATGATTTCCTCTGGTCAGCAAATTAATGAAGGAAAGTCTTCTATCTTCTTCTTCAATACTTCGGGCCCTATTCAGCAAAGGATTGTCCAAACATTAAGATTCCAGATTGAGAGTCTTCCATTGATGTATCTCAGTATTCCCATCTCGATGAGTAAACTCCCTAGAGAGTCCTGGAAAATTATTTTGGATAAATTTTGGGTGAAAGTTAATCATTAGACTCATTGTTGGCTATCTTTTGCTGGTCGGGTCTAGTTGATTAAGTCTGTAGTGCAAGCTCTACCCATTTATAGATCTATGCTCCAAGTTGCTCCTATGGGCTTTCTGAAGGATCTTGATTCTGTGGTGTGCCAGTTTTTATGGGCTGGTTGCTTGCAGTCCTCTAAATGGAGTTTGGTTAGATGGGAAGTGGTATGTAGCCCAAAACAGTATGGTGGATTGGGCCTCAGGCAATCAGCTTTGACTGGGGAAGCTTTGGCGACTAAACTATATTGGCGGTGGTGTAATGAGCAGGATAAGAGCTAGGCTAGAATTATTTCTCATAAGTACCTTCCAAGAATTTCTCCTCTTGACATCTCTAGATACCCCCTTATGGGAAAGGGATCTTCAATTTGGGACACCCTTAAGAAAGGTGCAAAGCTTATCAAGGACGGATTATTTTGGATCTACAAGGGAGGGGAGGTAGCCCAGTTTTGGTTGGATTGTTGGGATGGGTATCCCCCCATTAGTTCTTAGTTCCCCAATTTGGGGCTTCTTTGTCAGTAGTTTCAGGAGGCTGGCTGGTCTCGGGTGAGGGATTTCAAGTCCTTTTATCTCTGTGATCAGTTAGAGATGGCAAGATGGAATCCCCCAGAGGAATGGCCAGTTAATGGGTTACAGGAGGAGTGTGATGTGTTGCATAATATTCTATCTAGTCGAAGATGTTGCTCTCTCCAGGAAGATGATGTGCTTGCTTGGTCTTCCAATCCTAAGGGGATCTATATTGTTTCTTATGGTTACAATAGGTTGATGTCTCATAAGTTGGTTGGGCTTGAAATGCAATGGTGGAAAAAGGTTTGGAATAAGCTTTCGTGGCCAAAATGTAGTTGTTTTGTTTGGATGTTGGCTTGGAATAAGTGTTTGACCTGGGATAATATTCAAAAGAGAGGATTTCTTGGCCTATCTATTTTTGTTATGTGTGGGGCTAATGAGGAGGATTCAGCCCACCTATTCTTTCGTTGCCCTTTTGCCATGCAGCTTTGGCACTTTTGGTGGGGTGTTTGGAATACTCCCTGTGTTCATGCTTCTTCCACGATTGAGTTTTGGCAAGGAATGGGTCAACCCCCTTCTGTGGCTCCCTTTCTACAGGAGGTGTGGCTTTTGGGGCCTATATTCTTATTGTGGCAGATTTGGCTGGAGCGTAATCGAAGGATATTTCATGGGGAGTAGAGGTTAGTGTAGCAAGTTTGGCTAAGGGTTCTGGGCATGGTTCAAGAGACAATTGCAGCTAAGTGTGATGTGGAATTCCCTTTGGAGAAGAGTGATGCAGAGCTGGTTGAAATATTGGGGTTTTTGGGATCCTCTATGGCCTTGGCCAGGGATAAGAGACAGCATCGTGAGAGGCAAAAAGTTGACAAAGTTAGAAAGTGGCAGGCCCCTCCCCTTGGTGTGTTGAAGATCAATACTGATGGTTCTCCAAGGGGTAATCCTGGTCCAGCTGGTATTAGCGGGATTGGTAGAGACTCTCGGGGCACTGTGATCTTTATCTTTTTGATCTATGAAGGGGTTCAAACCATCAACTGGGTTGAAGGCTTGGCTATTCTTGTTGCTCTTGAGAGAGCTCATGCTTTGGGGTGGAAAAGGATAGTTTGTGAGTCTGATTCTCAGGTGTTGATCAATCTGCTCATTAACCAGAAAGTGGTTGATGTAACAAATTTTAAGGATTTATTCTCTGATGGAAATGGTGACTTTCATCCATATCCGAAGGGAATGGAATAGAGCTGTTGATTGTTTGGCAAAGTGGGCTTCTGAGTATGTTGAGGGATGAAGAATTGAGGAGTGGGAGTTAATCCATTAGAAGTTCCATCTGGACCAAATGAATATTTTGGATGTGGATGGCATTGAGAATGGTGATAGATGATGGTGAGGATTGTTTTAGTTATGTGTGGGGAGGTACTTTGGCTTTCTTGAGACCCTAGGTCTGTGCTTTCTCTGTAATGGTTCTTTCTGTTCTTTAATAAGAAATTTACCCCTTTTATCCAAAAAATTAATATTATAATTATAATTATAATTTAATAATTAAAAAATGTGTGATTAAGAATATCACAAACCCCAAACTATGGGGTGTGGCAAAAGTCATGTTGTCAAATGCAGTGGCAGACTGTCTTTGGATAGCCACATGCCACCTTGGCAACATATTTGTCATTTGGACAATAAATCCCAATGGCAGCCAAGGGTGGGGGATGGTGTCCCCGCCCCCCAAACATATATATTTTTAAAAAAATTATAAAAGAATTCTACTCCATATGAATTCCAATTAAATGTTTTTAGTATTAATACCATAGTAATAATTTTATTATTATGGTATTAATACATTTTTTTTAAAATTCATTTTCAGTATAGATTTGATAGGGAAAATAATTGAAACAATCAAAATTGTTAAATTAAATCTGATTTTTGTTTTCAAACCCTATCCCGATCTTATTTTTCTAAAATTTCAATTTTCTAATAAGAGTTTTCAATTGATTTCTCTCACAAACATTTCAATAACGAAAAACAATAATTTCTCAAACAAGGGTTTCAACTAAAATTGATCTCTGAAACAGGATCCACAAACAAACACAAAGAAGACAGAGGAAAACTTTGAAGCAATCTACTATGATAATTCAACAAAGTTCCTACCTTGATTTGATTCTAACCAAATGAATCCTCAAAAGTTGCAAGAATTCCCCTCTCTTGAAACCTTTCAAGAAATTTGCTCCTCTAAACCTGTGTGTGGACAAATGAGCTCTAATTTCTTAATAAAGAGCTTTCTCCTTTAGGGTTTCTAGTTTTATGAATGCGCAAAGCCCTTTCTTTATTACTTAATTTATTTTAATTTCATGTGCAAACTTTTTGCATTTTAATTAAAATAAACTTTATTTAATTTACTCTCTCTTACTTTTATTAAATAACAAGACGTATTTAAAAGTATATTTATTAATTTAACTAATAATAATATTTAGAATTCATTATTTAAAATGAAACTTCTAAATTAATTATCATTAAATTAAATAAATATAATTATGCCAAATTTAGAACTTTAATTAATCTTTTAAATTTAATTCTTCTATTTAATTAATTTCTCAATTAATTAAATATAATTAAAATTTATTTTTTCTTTATAATTTTTTTAAAATTAAATGATTTAATAATATCTTCATTTGATTTAATTATAACTAAAAATCACAACAGACCCACAAACCTAAATAAGAAAACTCATTTTAAAGACACAGTACTAAATCAAGCTCAAGGGTCAAAATCTTGAATTCACGTCACTTGACAGATTTAGAAGGGTAAATAACTCAAATACTTGTCTTATTCTCTAGGAAAATTGGCTTAGAGTTAGGATTTGGACTCAAAAACTATGTCCCCTCTTTACCATTGAGATACTGTGATAGGGCATGCTCCAACTGGAAATTAAGGGAAATTGATGTCGGGTACCTGCAATCTACATAAAAGTCAAACATGTGCATATGTGTGTGTGTGTACTAAATAGGCAATGGTGGGGAGTGGTGCATCGTGTAGAATGACTCCCTCCCTCAACCACATCAGAAACATAAGTTTGGGGTAAGTAATCGTAGAAAACTGTATATAAATCATCCATCTAACTATCATCATGAAAAAAATTGAAATCGCTATATGAACTTACAAAGCATCATCATCAAAAGAATAAATATGAATAAGTGAAATAACCGAGTATCAAGTAGTTCATCAAATATATAAACTGAGTATGAAACAACATCCAATCAAATTAGGTAACCGAGTACCACTAAATCATAAAATATAACCATAAAGCTAGCCTAAAAGAATTTGGAAGTATAACATAAAAATTAAAGTAGGGGTAGGCACTACAGAGATGGAATGGGATTTATAAGTGGGGTGGATGAAAAATACATAATAGCTAGGGGAGATGGTAAAGGAATGATGGGTGTGGGTGATGGAAAGAATTTATCACTAAATTTATGTAATGGAATTAGATGGCATGACTCATCAAACTTAGGAGATGCAATTCCTATTAGATTCCTTGTAAAATTCCTTGGAGGCTTGGGCATTAGATTTTGAGGTGGATAATTGGTAGAAGTAGATGTTGGAAAGCTATATAAAGGTGGGGTGGAATTTTGTAGGCTTGGATGAATGAGTGGAGGTTTATAAATGGATGTATGAGATGTCATGGCTAGATAGTGCATGTAAGGGTTTACCCTTGTTTGTTGGTGTTGTGGTGGTGGAATGGTTTGAGTAATGAGCCCCATGGATGGCATCCCTACAATGTATCAGGTACATATTGTGAACCTTGTTGGGTCATGTTCGCTGAATTGTTAGTGGGTGGAAGGATGGATGCATATGGGGTTTTTTGGGTGGTAGTATTTTGGCTAGGTTTCTGGGAAATGATAGCCCTTGAAATGATCAAAGGTGTGGACATGGGTTGTGTGATGGGAATGTGTGTGGATGGAACTGGTAATGTGGTGGTTGGTTGTGGCATTGTATGAATTTTAGATGGTGTGATGCACAATGAGTTGCTTTGGGGGATGCGAGCACTGATTTGGGTAGATGCAAAAAAAGGGTCTTTTAGCGGTTGTATTAATGGATGACTTTCATTTCTAGGTTGTTTTGGATCTAAGGATCCCATGGCGTGTGCATTCCAAAAAGTGGATGGTTGGGATTTGTTACAATGTTGGATGGTGGCATTCACCCAAAGTCAAAACTTTCAATGTATTCTCTTTGAATATTGGCCTTTATGGTATCTTTATTCTTTTCAATGATGGCTCTAACCAATGATACATTCCTAGGCAATCCATAAATGCCTCTATAGCAGAACTTGTGTATTGTGAAGTCATGATGTTTTTGGTTTTAGTTTTTGGATCTTGAGATGTTGGGTCTTGCATGTTGGTTATTTTCTTAGGATTGAGATGTGCGCTAGTTCTTGTGCCAAGAGGATATGAAGAATTTTTTTTTCCTTTCCTTTACTAAGATGTGTGGTTGGTGGCATTAGATGACACTATAACCTAGATGTGGGGTGAAAAAAGACAATGTGATAGTGGATGCAAGCTAGGAGACAAAGTCTTGTTGGAAACTACAATTGGAACAATTGTTATGTTGTCCTTGATGTCAAACCTATTGGTGAGACAGTTTTCTATATGATCTAAGCGTCATATCTATTTGATTGATGAAGAGGATTTGAGAATTTGTTCATAACAAAAGTATCTAGAGGATAGGTTAAGTTATGAACAGGAAACTACAAATGGATTTTTGATTAGTTGGACTTTGGCAAGATAAATTGCTTGTTGAAATAATGTTGCAAATGGAGAAGATAGTAATGCTCAAATCTTGAAAGTGCGAACAAAGACAAATCAAATGCATAGGCTTGACCAAGCAATAGAGAAGAAGACTAAAGAGTTTTGAAGTACATGTTGAGTGATGCTAGTGTCGACCGAGCACCAGAACAAGTCGAGAAAAGATTAGTGTTGACGAAGAATCAGTATTGATTGAGTGACAATGTATGTTTCGAGAAAGAAATATAGTACTAACTGAGTAACCTAGGGATGACCAAGTGTCAGAACACAATGTTGGTCGAGGAACAACATTTTAACTGTTTATGAGAAATCATAATTTCTAGCTAGCTAAGTTGATTTCTTGGAATATGGAAAGCATATTGAAGATAAGGATCGATGAGTTGGATCATTTAATATTAGGAGAGGATTAGGTAAATAACCTAAGTCATGGATTCTAAGAGAAGTTTCTAGAAAAGAAGAGGATAAACAAGATGATGATCAAATACATTGTATGTGATGGATCTAATCGTAAACCCTAAGATATGTGGTGATGATTAAGTGGAAAAAGATAAGAATTGCCTATTTAAGGAGGTACAAGGGAAAAATTTTGATATGTTCTAGAATGAGTATAGTGTTGGAGTAGTTGCTAATGTTATTGAACAGGTGATTCTAAGCAGAAGGATGAGACAAGTTGAGAAGAGGTGAAGATTGATTGCTTGAAGGGTTGCCAATCAAATCAAAGATAGATATGAAAATGGAGGCTAGACAATGAATTAGTTTTATGAGCTTAACGGAGATTTGTACATGCAAAGTGAGTTGTACTTAACAGATCAAAACCTTTTGTTACTTTCTAACCATTGTAAATAGTATTTGAAATCCTTTAATCAAGGTTGACCTAACAATCATATGTAAATTCTTTAACAGGGTGAAATTCTAATGGAATGTTCTAAAGTCCTCTAACAAGGCCACTCCTAACAAGGTGATTAAATCCTTTAACAAGCTCACATTTAACAGTATGTTTTGTAATGATCAGAACCAAGACCAAGTGGGCATGGACAACCGAAGGGCCAATGAAACTGCAAAGACTCTACAAGTTCTAGACAGGGAGAACTAATAGTTTCAGTTTTCATTTTTTGTTTTATCCTTATCTAGGGTTGCTGGCTTTTATTTCCTGGTCGTGGGCCTGTCTTTTGGTTTTGGCTTTTTATAAGCAGATGCATAGTAGTTGGACTTTACTTATTATTTCTATTTCAAATTTTATGTAAAAACTTTTGGGTTTTAGGATCCCTATAAAACCTATTTTACTTAATCAAAAATAGTATGTTTTGTAAACCTTTAACAGGGTTGGCTCCTAACAGAGCTCACTAAACGAAGAGTGAAAATTATGACATGTTGCTGGTGATTTTTTTCCAAATTGGATTTCTACATTAAATCTTGGTGTCAAACTTGTGTGAATGTTATTTATGGTGTTTTACTGATTAATATTTACATTCTACAAGTCTGTTATATTTAGGACGGTGGACAGCTAGTTGATGTTACTAAAAGTTGAAATTCATGGATTTTCTAAGAGGCTAAAGGTGGTGAACAATGTTGGAAGATATATATGATGGTGGAGGATTAGTCTAAGGATGTGATGCCTATAGGACTATGAGGATTATCTTAGTATCAAAGTTGGATATAATGTGATCTGTGTGGGAGCTATAGCATGATGGTTGATAATCATGTGTGGAGCCCAACCATTTGATCAAGGTGATGAGGGACACAAATGACAAGATAAAGTACCTTGGACAAGTGTGTTAGCCAAGGGATAGTCGTGGTGTTATGTGAATGTGAGATATAAGATACATGGTTGTTAGGATGATGATATCAAAGATAAGATGTGATAGAGGATGTGGATCAATATGTAACTGGGCAAGATTCTGGATGTGCTTCTAGGGGATGATGAAACTAACAATGTTGAAGAGGATAAGCTATATAATGGCTCTAAGATTTTTTATATTAAAAAAAAAGTGCAAAGTGTGTGAGGAAGAAGCTATACCTAATCATAATAGTCGTAAGTGGTGATCTTGATAAGGGCATAATTAACTCTAGGGTGGGCTCTCAGTATGTCGATCTTGCACTCCTGCTCTACTTGTAATGCACTTTCAATGCCCTTTCTCTCAATTCAATCTAATTGAGAAATTCTTGGATTGGGTGCTTCTTTTTATTTTCAGCTTCTATTTCTATTTCTTTTTTGAAGTTGTGTTTGGATCGTTTTAACATGAGGACCTGGTTTTTTAGATTTTCCTGGTATAACAACTTTCAGATCAGGTAGTTGTTGGAAATATGAGATAGGCTAAGTTACTAAGAGGGGAGGGGTGAATCAGTAACCAATAAAACTTAATCTTTATTTACTAATTAATCCTTCATTTGTATTATGATCTAATTGCATGAATGAAAAACAGAAAGCATTAAAATATTCATAACACTAACACACAATATGGTAACTCAGAAACCTTCCAAATAGAAAGTAAAATTAGGGTGGGGATGATACCCACAAGCTTTAGTACTATAGTATAAAGTTGGCCTATTAAGGCTTACAATGATCACTTCTAATGATTTGCCCTATTAGGAGCAATAGGGACTGCTAGGTCCACCTTGCAAAAGGATTAACAAACATACAATGAAGTATGTAATTGGTAAAGACATTTACAAAAGATTGTTAAGTCTACCTTGTGAAAGGATTTAACTGTTCCACTTGTTAGGATGAACCAGTGGTTGATCTTTGATCTGCAACTTGATTTGCTGAATGAGATTCCTTTGAGTGTAATGATCACCTTGCTGTGATAGATAAATCTTTGTTGCTCCTTATACTGTTGTAACCTTTTACTTTGCACTTCTTCTATTTTTATACTCTGATACCTATTTGGATGCAATTTAATACATTACATACATACCAATCCAATTTACAATTCAACAAAGTCGGCTACAATACAAGTTTCACCAAAATATAAAAAGTTGGCCTAACTATAGATACTCAGGTTCTGAAGACAAACTTGATGAGGTTCTGATACTTGGCAACCATTGTCAATGCTCGACATCATCATGCACTCAGTAAACGTAGAAGCTCGGCTCATACTAATCACTTCCAAGTAATCTAAACTCAGTCTACACTAGTGACTCGATGAACACTGTGAAACTTGACATATAAACTAAATCACTTGGTTGACACTGCATAGCTCGGTCAACACTATCACTATGAGCTCAATATAAACTAAATCACTTGGTTGATACTACATAGCTCAGTCAACACTAGATTCACATCAGTAAAGCTACGAACTTGGTAAGCACTGTGGAACTCAGTTTGCACTGAGAAACTTAGTAAACACTATGAAGGTTAGTTTAGTCTGATAATCACCAACTTGGTAGAAACTACTCAGTGCAAACTGAATATTGTTCCTAGAACTCAGTAGCAACTGTAGAACTCAGTACAGCCAGAAGTACTTGGTTAATATTGTTAACTGTACTATAAAATCGTTAGCTATTAGTCATCTAAATAAGTGTGTGTGTCACTAATAAACAAACTTGAATGTAATGTCAATTGTAGTGACTGCAGTAAGTATACCTTAGCTCTGATTGAATAAGTAGTTTCTCTGGAATAAATCCTAGGGTTGTTGCGACTAGACTAGCTAAAAACCTTTTGGTACTTAATGATAAAGATCTCTATAACAAAGAGCATGATGTATGATGAGGCTAAAAGGAATCATGATGGTTTATGGATGAATGGTCAATAAGCTTATGGTTTACTTATTTCCTAGGGATTAAATTGTTGACTTTATTGTCCCACTCAATTTGTAATGTTGTTTCGACTCCTTCTTTCTCAATTTGTAGTTCCTTTACAAATCTAGGATTGGAGGGTACTAGTTTTGGCGTGTTGAATCTCTTTCTCTATATGTTAAGGATGGTTTAAGCTTGACCTTTATAAACTTGGGCTTTGGTTGATCAAACATTAGGCCTTTGACTTCTCTATGCATGTTGGTAAATAGATTGTTCTTTTTCAATAAACTCCCAAATGCCCAAATCTGAAAGAAATGATCATCTACCAATAGCTGGATAATCTATCATTGAGTTGATAGATTTCTCTAAATTGAAAGGTATAGCTCCCTTATGAATGATATGCAATGAATTTTTTTAATTCCTATACTAACTGGGTATGTTCTTAACCCAAGAATGAAAAAGGAAAACCAAGCCAGCCCTAGATAGAACTAACTCAGGCAATGAAATACAATTATGAACCTAACTAACTCCAAAAACTTACAATACCTATGACTCCATGGCATTGGTGATGCAATATGAATACTACTTATGCAAATGTAATGCAGAAAGAATAGAAATTTGATATAATTTCTATGATAGGAATCGATGCTAATTCTTCGATTCACAACAAATTCAACTTTTGACTCAAGATGCAAGAAAGTGCTCAAAACTTGAATGCATCAATTATTTGATTGATTATAATTAGAAAGATAACACTCAAATATTTAGATTCAAAAATGAAACCCTTCTTTATTTTCAACACACAAATACAATGCTCTAGTTTTATTCACCTACAACTTATGTCAAATCTATTACAGAGATCAAAATAGAAAACTCCAATACATAAAGTGGAATACCAAAATAAAATGGTTCATCCCCTCTACTCTAGCTCTCCGATTGTTTTCAAAAGAAAAATCTCTTCCCCCTCTAACAAAAAGGTTTTACAATAAATACATTCTCCAGCAACCGTTTGGTTTCTTCTTGTGACTTTTCAGTTATGTAACCAACTCTTGTCTCTTTGATTTCTCATCTTTTTCCTTTTGAAAATTGATATGCTTATTAAATTTAAAGTTAATAATAATATCCTTTAACATATTCAAATTACATTTTAACAATTGACATTTAAATATGTTAAATCAATATCAAAATATTTCCTTTGTTGGGCGGACAGAAAAATAAATACTACTGCCAAAAAAAATGGGTCATGTTTCAAGGGGCATATCTTTTTCTTCCACCATTGGATTGAGCTCATTTTTGGATATATTTTTTCGAACCTAATTTTCTACATTCTAACAAAAGCGATGAGAAAAATAATCACCTAGTCAAAATATATGAGCTATTGAATGTTGGTCTATATGACTGTTACAAAATCAGAATTGATAAAATAAAGTTTCCAACCACTCTTCTTTCACATGCTTTGTAACCTAAATGTCTTCAATTTTCCAATATATTATATTCCATGCTTATCATGTTGATTCTCTACTAAATTTTGGGAGGGAGTCTCTGGAATACCTGTGGTGGAAAATCCAAAATGGAGGTCAAAAAGCATATCAAGTTCTCAATTATTTGCATCTTTGTTGTAGGTGAAATTTGCACATTCTAGTAACAGCTACACTTTGTAAATAATTAACAAGTAATAATTCTTCTTTGCTATTGGGTCACTAGTTATAGAACACTCCAATTCATTCTTTGTGGAAATTTGACTTTTGTCTTCTCCTTTTTGTAGAAAAGAAAACTCCAACTTGACTTCGAAAGGTGTAGCAGAAAATAAATTTTCCACTTCATATTTAATATCATGTTGATGTCCAAATCTTACTGATCAGTACCTAATCCATTGGGAAATTCTATGATTCAAATACATACACATTGGTACTTGAGACATATTCATATCTTCATATATCTAATCCATCCCTATTCTTTGGGTTGGGGAAGCATGAACTTTGAATGGGCCATGTTTGATATAAGGGTTAGCCGATCCCAGGTGTAATCTCCATATCTCGTTAAGGATGGGAGAGGGTCAAGAGATAAATCATTATTAGATTATGATTCTTTGTTTAATCAAATAAGAGCTCTTTTCCTTCTCTCTATTGTTGATTTGATACTTGGTGGAAAATCCATTTTTGAGTGCGAAAAGCGCACCCAATCTTCAATTTTCTACTTACATGTAGTGGGCACAATTTTGATGTAGATTGATTCATAAATTACTTTTTTGGAGTGATCTTGATACTAGAACCCATATATCTTCATTATGGATTGAGATTTTCCTTTTCTCTCCTCGTGTGAAAAACTAAACTTTGACTGCAAAAGGCGTAGTGGAAAATGAGTTTTCTGCTACACTTTTCCCTTTGGCAAAAAATGAAACATTTTCTTCTCCAATGGAAAATCTGAAAATGACTTCTCCATTTTAGTAAACATTTCACTCATTTCTTGGCATAGATTTGTTCTTCTATTCATCTCTTCACATGCTTTCCTTTGAATTTTAGATCTACATTCTAGGCTTTCATCTATTATGTTTCTCGGCCTTTATTCAATCTTCATAAACAATAGATCTTCACAAAACATGTGTTTACAGCAAAACTGAATTTTCTAATAGTCAAAAACTGAAACCATAGAACCTCTGCATCAAATACCTTAAAACATTGAAACTTCATAGAAATATGATTGGGGAAAACCATAAACATTTGGGGAGACTCTTTATGAGGTTGACTTTAAAATTTTGAAAATGGTGTACCAAAAGTACAACTACAATGCACAAATAAATAATTGCAATAATAAATAGGACAAGTAATCTTTCAAATAGATAAAGCAGCAGTGTAATTTTATAATTTCAACCAAATTATCCTAGGGTTGTTATGAATGAACCTACTAACAACTTATTAGTACCCAAAGATAGATAAATCAACAATAAACAAGATATGTGAACTTTGAGAGAGACAAGTACGCAATCTTTTCTAGAAAAGGATTTGTGGAAAATAGAACTGAGAACTGTGCATGTTCAACAATTATTTCCATGAGGTCAAATCACAATGCAAGCACTTCAAAAAATCATTATCCCTAAGGTAAAAATGGCTTTTTAGAATATGGCTAAAAATGTAGCTACTAAGTTAGTTCATAATTGGATTCACGAAGTCCTTCTAAATGGTTGTTATGTGTGTGATCCACTTAAGAGTCTATTCTAACCATACTGAAATCGTAGGAAAGTTTTCCTACCTCAAACTACCATCAAAATTGCACTGCCCAAACTTGCATGGATATAAAGGGAGAATTTTTTTCAGCACCTTGTTTCTATACTGGTTGGGGAATATATCGGTGTGAGGTCGTTCTCCAATGGAGTGACACTTCCCAATGGATAGGCCTCTCTAGAAGTGCTCCTAGGGTTATTGCAGATGATCTCGCTAACAATCTTTTGGTACACACATCGCTCAATTAACTAGATTCTAATATACAAGAAATAAAATGAGCCCATGGAAGTGTTGTAGTGGAAACATTCCTAGAAACACACCAAAAAGTTTGTTCTTTCCAAACTGAAGATTTTAAGTTGGCTATCTATGACAGAAGACACACATGATTAAGATGCAATAATCAGTTTTCCAACTTCAAAATACACATGGTCAATTGAGTAAATCAATTATCAACTTAATAAATTATTCAAAGGGGTCAATTTAATAAATCAAATCGTGAAAGCTAGAAAGAGAAGAGAATAAAAACGCGTTAACCTTAGTCATTCAAGAATTGTGCATTTATTTTAAAGCCCAAATTGAAGTGTACAATTTGAAATGATCTTTGAAACTTTATGCATTAAAGATTGTGCGACTTCATTGTAGACCCAAATCAAAAAATGCATTGTGTGGTTTGTTCCCTTAATCATTCAAGGTTGTGTGTATGTGAAAGCATGCATTGTTCTTTTTAGTGCCCAAAATAAAATGTGAGTTAAATTTTAAGATTTAAAAATTAACTCCCAAAGCTTTGTTTAAATCTAAATTTTTTATCACTGCCTCCTAAGAACATTAGCAACCTACAAAAAAAATCATTGGGCAATGCCTTTATGTGCTCGCGAAAGAATTTTTAATATGCAAAATCATGAAATTTTTTATAAATTGTGAAATACTGATCCAACAAATCTGAATTTTTTATTGTAGGGTGTCAATATCAACATCAACATGCAAAAAACAAATTTCATCAGCTAATTCCTCGCTTTTCTCCATAAAATAATATTTCAATAAAAAATCATGAAAAATTTATAAATTGATAGAAATTGATCTTAAAACTCTAAATTTTTTATTGTAGGTTGCTGACATTAATATCAACCTGCAAAAAAATCACCATCCAATTATTTTATTTGCTCCCAAAATGATATTTTTATGAAAAATCATGCAAAAAATATTAAATATCACAAATTAATCAAAAAAATCTAAATTGTTTACTGTAGGTTGCGGACATCAACAACAACCTAAAAAAAATCATCATCAAATTCTTTTATTTTCTCATAAAAAAAGTTTTTGATGAAAAATCATATAAAATATATTAATTGTTGCAAATTAATCAAAAAATTCAAAATTTTTAACTGTTGATTGCTGACATCAACAACAACCTACAAAAAAAAATTCATCATCCAATTCATTTATTTGCTTACAAATTTTTTATTGTCAAAAATCATGAAAAAATGATAGATTATCAAAAATTGATCAAAATTTTTTGAACTTTTTACTCTAGTTTGTGGGCATTAACAACAACCTACAAAAAGGAATTCATCATATAATTCTTTTATTTGCTCCCAAAATGATTTTTTAATGAAAAATCATTAAAAAAATATAAATTGCTAAAAATTGACTCAAAAACTTTGATTTTTTATTTTTGTAGGCTCTTGATATCAACCTTAATCTGTAAAACCCAAGAAAATATACAAAGGAACCACGAAAATACAAAAATGTTAAATAATCCATTAGTCATGTGATAAAGAAAAATGAGTCTTGGATAGTGAAATGACTCATTTGTAGGGTCCCACTAGGCGTGTCAAAATGTATGTGATAGAAACTAATTTATAAAGAACACAAAGAATAATCAAAGCATTCACAAAATAAGATCCAAAGCAACAAATATGATAAACCAATAAGGAAACCCAAATAACAAGAATGGAAACTTGTGAGTCTTTGTAGCCTCCTTGATAGATGTGGTCGTACTTGTGGATGTGTGTTCAAATCTAGTATTCAAGCTTCAACAATTGATAAATTTGATAGATGAATGCATAAAAATATGAATATCACCAATAGTGCTTTGAAAGTAATTAGATCTCAAAATGGTATAATAATTCTACTCAGAAGGTGGATGATTTGTGAGGAGAAAAGGGTTCAATTTATAGGCAGTTGGGTGAGGGGAGATAAGAATTCCTGGTGGATAGTGAACTCAATGAGGTGTGAGATAGCTTTGAGTTGACCGAGATAAGTGGAGGAGATGGACATCTATGTTTAGAGGTGGATGAGGGAGATGTGGCATGAGAGTAGACTTCAGCTTGAATCAGGAAGAATAAATCGGGCCTTAATTTATGCAAGTGATATGGAGAGGGATTTTAGACATGGAAGGTGATGTGTTTCAGTTAAAGTGGGTGAGGTGGCTTAGTTGACTAGATGATGTGGGAGGTGGATAGATTTGTTAGAAATAAGGTTGGTGGGTGAGCTTAATTAAATAGAAAAATTATTTAATTAAAAGGGGAATTATTGGTGTATGAGACATAATTAAATAAATGAATTGTTTATTTTAAACAGAAATTATTGGTGCATGAGATTTAATTAAATAAATTATTTATTTAATTAAAAGATTAATATTTGGTGCATGGGTTGTAATTAAATAAATGAATTGTTTAATTAAAAGAATAATATTTGGTGTATGGGATGAGTTAGGCTAATTGTTGGTTAGGAGTGAGTTTGTGGTTGGAGGGATTTAATTAATTAAATAGAGAGGGGTTTTGGATATTAAATTAAATGGATTTTGCATTTATTTAATTTAATAGAGAAAAGGGGCTTTTATTAATAAATTAGACTATTGGTTGTTTGTTAATTTATTAACTGAGCTATAATTAATTAATTAATAGGGAATAGTGTTAAAATAATTAATATTTAATATTTAATTAAAATATGCCTTTAGAAGATGATTAAAATTGATTACAAATTTATGTGATCATATTTAGGTGTCTACAATAGTAGATGATCAAGTGGCAGCCACATCTAAAGATGTGTCCCTCTTGTCCTCTATTTTTAGACCTAATCGTTCTTATACTCTCTTCTCTGATTCTTTTCATAATGTCACAACAAAATTGATTAATGCTAAAATAATTAAGCTTCCCACCATTAGACCACTGGACATTAGTAAACCCCTTCCTAAGTCTTATGATGCTAATGCTTTTTGTCACTATCATCGCTAACCCAATCATGACATTGAAAAATTTTATTCTTTGAAGAGTGTTATCCAAGATCTTATTTATTATAAATCTATATCTATTGATTTTGCTATTATGCAAGGGAATACATATGTAACACCTCCTAATCATAATTTTCAAATTTTCCTGAACCCTTTATCATTTCATTCCACCACCATTATTGTCCAACCTTCTTCACCTGAAAAACACATTAGTAATGATGATAATACAAAGTCAAAGGAAAGTTTGTAGAAGTTGAGTGTTAACCGAGCTCACTCGGTTAATGAAGAAAATTTTGGATGGAACCAGTGTTAACTAGGCTCACCTGGTTACCAAAGGGAACTTTGTGAATATGTAGTATTAACCAAGTTCACTTGGTTAACATAGGAAAATCATTTTGAGTTAGTGTCTACTGAGCAGGGTTGGCTAACGAAGGATTTTATTATTTTGGCATATTGAGTTCACTAGTCTTGTTTGTTGTTTTTAGCCAACTAAGGAGATGAATATTAATTATTCTAAGTTGTATTTAAGCCGCCTTGATAATGTGTAAGATATAAATATAAGGTCAAGTTGAATATTGAATGTGTGTAACATAATAGAAGATTCAATGATGCTTAGAGGAAGCAAATTGAAAGGATAAGCAGAATGTCCTTGTTGAGATGCAAAGGTACATATGATCAAGAAGGATCAAGTATACAAGCCAGAATTGAGATCTGTAATCAGTAAATTTAGTTGCATCATAAATCAAGTCATCTTGTTGTTTCTTTCTAACCATTGTAGTGGTGATCTAAATCTCTTAACTGAGTCGGCTTAACAACTATTTAAAAAATCCTCTAACAAGGTGGAATTTCTATTTGAAGTGTCTCAAGACCTCTAACAAGGTCACTCCTAATAGGGTGATTAAATCCTCTAATAGGGTCACACCTAACAATGTGTTTTGTAACCTTTAAGAGGGTTGGTTCCTAACAGGCCTCACTTCAAAAGAGTGAAAATTAGGAACTAGTTGCAATTGGTGGTTTTTCCCAAATTGGGTTTCCATGTTAAATCTTGGTGTCAATTTTATTCATGCTATTTCTTTTATGTGTATGCAACTAAGTTAAGTAAGAATAATCACAGATAATATGTTAAATATTTTCATGTTAAGCAGTTGCCAATTTATTTCAATATGTATCGAGTTACAACAGAATGAAGTTCACTCAAAGTTTTGATTTGTATTGACATCTAACAAATCTAGGATTTATTTTAGTGGTAACTGATTCACTCCTCCCCTCTCAGTTACTCCTCTTATATTTCCAACACTTCTATTATAAATATTATAGTTCAAGAATATATTTTTAGTAAATAATTGCATAAGTGTGTTTATAATTCATCTAATGTGTGACATCAAACTTGTAATGGTTTTAGTTATCATCCTTGTGGCTTAACATAACTCTTCATGTCAAACTTAGTGCTAAAGTTGTGAATACTACATTTATGATTGTTCCTACATCTAATTTAATTTTAAGTTAAGCCTAGTTTTCCTTGGCTTTATTTTATAAAAGCTATAGATTATCTTTGTGCATAAATGTCTTAAATTTATTCATGACAGAGAGATCAACACCATTAACCATATCCTTTATCATCCCTCCATGCCTCATGATTTTGCTACTATTTATTTCATTTGGCCTAGTGTGAGATGCTCAACAGTACCATGTCTTGATAACCTATTTCATTCTTATCAAGATTTAAAGGTTGAAAATATATGTGAACTTAGTTTTCCTAAGAATGGTATTCCTTTGAACCCATTGAATCCTCCTTTGTTAGCATATCCATCACCTATTCTTATTCCAACCCCATAGCCTATTGTGGTTCCTTCTATTCCCCCGTCACAAGGAGAAAGAGACCCTATGGTAATTAATCCTAATCCTTATCAAGTACCTTCCAAAGCTAAAATTAATTGATGTTCCTGTGAACATTTTTAAGATGCCAAACTAGAGCCAAAGCTCCCACTCATGATTCTCAACATGCTTCATCCTCTAATATACCTCCTACTTTGCCTTTTTTTTTGTCAACTGATGACCAAAATTGGTAATGATCAAATTTGTGTCTTGGATTCTATTATGATTAATTTTGATGAAGAAGATACTCTTGATGATGTTATTGATGCTAACAATGATATACATGCTAGTGATTTTAATGATTTATATGAGACTATTGATCTTGATGATGACTTAACATAGATGCTTTCTTCATAATTAACACTCACTCATAGTCCTAAACACAATGATCTAGAACTTGTCAACATGGTCCTTGTTTGGGATTTTCTATTTTTCCTTCCTTTATGCTCGAATGATGCAAGCAAAGGATGAATAACTGGGGCCAAAGGCTCACCCAACTATCCAAACCACCCTGCAAGAGTTAACACAACGGAAGCAACACAAGGAACAACAACCAAAGGAGGAAGAAGAGATAAATAATTTTATTGATTCATCAAAACATCTTCATACATGCCCAGTTGTAAGGCCTTCTAGGTTACAGCCAATTACAAATACATTCACATTCAAAGATCCAACTGTAAATTTGCACTTTCAATTTTGCTCTACAATCTGCTCCCAAAAACTTGCCTAACTCTAAGCCTAAATACTCTATATATACTTGCCAAAATGGCTTACTGATTATTCTAGAACATTACATAAGAGGAGGGTCGACCCAACAACAGTCTGGACACATTCCAACAAAAGATCTTAACATAAATGTTACGATCAAAAATAAATCCTGCAAGTCGGCTCGCAAAAATCACCTCCAAATGTTGACACTCAACATACACTAGGTAACTTGGCACATGAAGAAACACTTAGCATACACTGGGTAACTCAGCACATGAAGAGTCACTCGACATACACTAGGTAACTCAGCACATGAAGGAATTGCTATAGTAGCTCGACACGTGAAGGAATATTAGGCACATGAAGGACTGTTGGCACATGAAGGAATTGCTAGGCACATGACGGAACTACTAGGTACATGAAGGACGGTTAGGCACATGAAGCAACTGCTAGGAACCAACTTGTAGAATGAACAAAAATGAGCAAGATAACAAGGCAACCCAAGATGCTTCTGCATCAAACAACCAGAGTTGAAAGAAATGATTCTCCTAAATCATTGAGATGTCACAACCTGAGTTGAATCTAACTCAAATTCAGAAATCCATAAAGCATCTTCAATAGGTTTGTTCTTCCACTTCACGAAATATTCATAGTAATTTTTTTCTCATGTGCTTTTGCCAACTCTTTGATCCAATATATGTTCAACTTCTTCAATCTACTTCTTAGGATAATCATCTGATACAACAACTTCATCCTCTGACTCATGATACTTATACAAATCAGTAATATTGAATATAAGAGATATATCCATGTCATCAGGTAACTCAACTTCATAAGCATTACCATTGTGAAACTTCTTCAAGATCTTACAAGGTCCAAATTTCTTCATCTTTAGCTTACTGTATGTTCCAACTAGGAATCTTCCTTTCTTCAAATGAACCATCACCTCATCACCAACTTGAAAATTATGGTGTCTTCTAGACTAATTAGCATTCTCCTTATACTTGTGATTACTTTGTTCCAACCTCAACTTCACTTCCTTATGCAAAGACTCCATAAAATTAGCAAATTCTTCTCTTGCAACGCTTCTTTTTTCTTCACCAGCAACATCTCTCAAATCTAATATACCTCTAGGATGCATTCCAGTAACAATCTCAAAAGGTGTCTTCCCTGTACTCCTATTCATAGAATTATTATATGCAAATTCAGCTTGTGCCAATACCACTTCCCAATTACTTGACTTATTCCCAACTAAACATCTTAGCAAATTACCCAAGCTTCTATTCACAACCTCTGTCTGACCATCTATTTGTGGATGGAATGTAGAACTAAACTTCAATTTAGTACCCATCTTCTTCCACAAAGTCTTCCAAAAGTAGCCAACAAACTTACTGTCTCTGTCAGAAATAATACTTCTTGGTAATCCATGCAATCTCACAATCTCTTTAAAGAAAAGTTCAGCAACATGCTTAACATCTGATGTCTTCTTACAGGGTATGAAATGAGCCATCTTATAAAATCTATCCACTATAACAAATATAGAATCATACCCTTTTACTATCTTAGGCAATCCAAGAACAAAATCCATATTGATGTCAATCCAAGGTTTCTCAAGAACAGTAATAGGTCTATACAAACTAGTATTTTGACTCATTCCTTTTGCAACTTGACAAACTCCACAACTATTTACAAATTTCTAAACATCCTTATACATTTGTGGCCAATAATACTACTCTTTCAGCAAACTCATTGTCTTATCAATTCCAAAATGTCCGACCAATCCACCACTATGGTTTTCCTTAATCAGTTTCAACCTCATAGAACTTCTAGGAACACACAACTGAATACCTTTGAACAACATACCTTCTTGAATGAAATATTCATCATACTTACTTATGTGATTTGTCAGATTTGGTGCTCTGCACTCTCTCCACACCTCAAAAAAATCAGGATCAAAATCATACAACTATTTCATTTCATCAAAACCAAGAACTTCAACTTTCATTTCAGTCAACAAAGAACATCTTCTACTTAATACATCAACAACTCTATTAGTAACTCCACTCTTATGCTTAATAACAAATGTGAAACTCTACAAGTACTCAACCCACTTCATTTGTCTCTGATTCAATTTATGTTGACTTCCCAAGTATTGTAAAGCTTTATGATCAGTATACAACACAAACTCCTTAGGAATCAAATAATGTCTCCACTTCTTCAATGCTTGAACAATGGCATAAAATTCTTGATCATACACAGAATACTTCCTTTTAGCATCATTCAACTTTTCACTAAAGAAAGCAACAGGTTTACCTTCTTGACTTAATACAGCTCCTATTGTATTACCACTTGCATCACATTCAACTTGAAGTACTTTGTTGAAATCAGGCAAAGCCAATACAAGTAATTCAAAAACCTTTTGTTTCAAAGTTTCAAAATTCTTATCAGCTCCATGTGTCCACTTGAATTCCTTTTTTATCTCCCCTCATTGTCTCAGTCATAGAATTACAAACAACATTGAAATTCTTTATAAACTTTCTGTAAAAACTAGCCAAACCATGAAATGATCTTACCTCACCCACATCCTTAGGTGTAGGCTACTCCAAAATTGCTTTAACCTTCTCAAGATCCATCAACTAAAATCACAAATCCTAAATATACAATCTCCTCTTGCATAAAAGAACACTTTTTCAGATTAATCAGCAACTTTTCCTCTTTTAATCTCTGTAATACTTTTCTAATATGCTCAAGATCTTCTTCCTTAGTCTTACTGAATATCAAAATATCATCCAAATAAACAATCACAAACTTACCCAAAAATCTTTTCAGAACTTCATTCATAAACCTCATGAAAGTACTAGGTGCATTAGTCAAACCAAAAGGCATAACCAACCATTCATACAAAGCATCTTTTATCTTGAAAGCAATCTTCCATTCATCACCTTCTCTAATTCTCATCTGATGATAGCCACTCTTCAAATCAATCTTGATAAAATACTTTGCTTCACTCAAGCAATCCATTATGTCATCCATCCTTGGCATAAGAAACCTATATTTCACTATTATCTTGTTAACAACTCTGGAATCAGTACACATTCTCCATTCTCCATTCTTTTTAGGTGCTAATACAATAGGTACAACACATGGACTCAAGCTTTCTCTAATCAAACCTTTCTGCAACAACTCATGCACTTGTCTATTAAGTTCCTCATTCTCTATTGGTGTCAATCTATATGGCACTTTGTTTGGCAAACTAGTTCTAGGAATTAGATCCATACAATAACTTATACTTCTTACTGGAGGTAAACCATTAGGAATATTATTAGCAATAATGTCTTTATACTCATTCAACAATTTTGTAATTTCTACTGGTACTCGGCTATCACTATCTGTTGTCACTCAATCATTACTAGCTTCTGCTACTCAGCCATCACTACCAACACTCAATCCTCTAAGAATTATGGCAAAACAAATTTGATTCTTTTTCATTTCCTTTTCAAATTGTTTCCCATTAACCATGCAAATTTTTACAGCAATACAATTAACCTCATCTGGACTTTCAATCAAAGGCAGCAATGTTTGTTTCTTCCCATTTACCCAAAGAGTATATTGATTCAATCTTCCATCATGTACAACATATCTATCATATTGCCAAGGTCTACCCAACAAAATATGACAACAATCCATGGGCATAATATCACACAAAACTTCATCAAAGTAATGTCCAATTTTGAACTTCACAAGGCATTGCTCACTTACCAATATCTTATGCTCATCTTTGATCCATGAAACATGATATGGTTTGGGATGTTTTAGCCTCTACAATAGAAACTTGGTAACCAGCTCTTCTAATGCCAAATTTGTTGAACTTCCACTGTCAATGATCACTTTGCAGCATTTTCCAACCATCTTACATCTTGTCTTGAAAGACTTCTCCTTAAAATAGGTTCCTCGTCACTTCCCTTATTGCATAAGGTTCTTCTCACCATTAGATTTTCTCCAACCTCAAGTCCACTTGGTGAACCCTCGTCATCTCCTTGAATCACAGCATTTATGTTACCTTGCCCACTTTCAGAGGATCTACATTCAAAAGATCTATGTCCCTCTTTACTACATCTGAAATAATTACCATGAAATCCACCTCTAGAATAAGAATTACCTCTTCCTTTGTAAGAATTAGTGCCTCCTCAATAAGAAATACCACTTTTCCATTCAGTATTTCCTTTCTCATCATTCTTCCATTCAAATTTGCCTTTATCCTACACAGAACTTTCAGATCTGCTACCTTCACCATAAGATCTACCTCTACCTCTCTGGAATCTGCCACCTCTACCTCTTCGTCTTTGTTCATGCTTCTTTGTCAAGATCTCCTCAGCCTTCAAGGCATATCGGTATGCTTCTTCCACACTTTCCAACTTCACAAAACTTATTTCATCTTGTATTCCAAATCTCAATCCATTAATGTACCTTGCAATTTTCTCAACATCATCATCGACATGTCTAGATCTGATGTCCAATCTATAGAATTCCTCAGTATATTCTTTCACAGTCATGTGTTTTTGTTTCAAATTTTGCATCTTTCTCAACAAGCTAACTTGGTAATCAGTAGGAAGGAATTTTTTCTTTAAGTTGTTCACCATCTTTGGCTAAGTTCTGATATTCTCCTTTCCTCTCCTTTGTCTATCAGTTTGCAAGTGCTCCCACCATAGTGATGCATGACCTTTCAACCTAATGACTACAATCTTCACCTTTCTATTATCAGGAGTGTTTTCATATGCAAAGAACTTCTCCATATCAGAGATCCAATCCAACACAGCATTGGTATCCAATTTTCCATCATAAGGAACAACTTCTACAAGAGGCTTTGAATTTTCCCTAAACAACACTCGCAACAATCTTTCCTCATCTTGATCTTCTTCAGGTTCTGGATTATGGTTTGGTGTTACTACTTCATCATCACTTACATCATCAAGATGTGCTCATCTCCTCTGGGCTGTCTCCACAGCATCTAATCTGGCTACAATTTGTCTCAACTGATCCAATATAGCATCATCGGCATTTCTCGAACCATCTTTACAAATCAGGTTCCTGCAAGATCGTAACCCTCTACAAGTTATAGGTCAAATCTGCAGATTTGCAACCCTACAACCAAATCCAAATCAAGGTTCCACATGATCCAATCTCCACAAGGATGAACCTTAGGCTCTGATACCAATTAATGCAGACAAAGGATGAATAACTAGGGCCAAAGGCTCACCCAACTATCCAAATCACCCTGAAGAGTTAACACAATAGAAGCAACACAAGGAACAACAACCAAAGGAGGAAGAAGAGAGAAATACTTTTATTGATTCATCAAAACATCTTCATACATGCCCAGTTGTAATGCCTTCTAGGTTACTGCCAATTACAAATACATTCACATTCAAAGATCCAACTATAAATTTGCACTTCCAATTCTACTCTACAATCTGCTCCCAAAAACGTGCCTAACTCTAAGCCTAAACACTCTATATATACTTGTCAAAATGGCTTATAGATTATTCTAGAACATTACATAAGAGGAGGGCCAACCCAACAATGGTCTAGACACATCCCAACAAAAGATCTTAACATAAATGTCACGATCAAAAATAAATCCCGCAAGTTAGCTCACAGAAATCACGTCCAAATGTTGACACTCGGCATACACTAGGTAACTCGGCACATGAAGAAACACTCATCATACACTGGGTAACTCGACACATGAAGAGTCACTCGGCATACACTAGGTAACTCAGCACATGAAGGAATTGCAATAATAACTTGGCACATGAAGGATTACTAGGCACATGTAGGAACCTACCAACTAACGCAGGCAAAGGATGAATAACTAGGGCCAAAGGCTCACCCAGCTATCCAAACCACCCTGCAAGAGTTAACACAATGGAAGCAACACAAGGAACAACAACCAAAGGAGGAAGAAGAGAGAAATACTTTTATTGATTCATCAAAACATCTTCATACATGCCTAGCTGTAAGGCCTTCTGGGTTATGGGCAATTACAAATACATTCACATTCAAAGATCCAACCATAAATTCACACTTTCAGTTCTACTCTACAGTCTGCTCCCAAAAACTTGCCTAACTCTAAGCCTAAATACTCTATATATACTTGCCAAAATGACTTACAGATTATTCTAGAACATTACATAAGAGAAGGGCCAACACAACAACGGTCTAGACACATCCCAACAAAAGATCTTAACATAAATGTCACGATCAAAAATAAATCTACTTGAATAGATCTTCTTGTGTAATGGTCTTTATGTGTTTCCTATTATATGTTATAGCTAGATTATTTTAAATGATCCTTGTTGCTCCATTGACACAAGTTGATAATAGAATCAAACACAAAATATGTGTTCTTCTATTTGTATTGTCATTATTCTACATGTCATTATATGTTGTGTTGCACATGTGCCATTATTTTAAAATTTTCCTTCGGTAAATTCTAAACGTAAAATGCGAGGAAGCATCAATTGTGCAAAAGCACACAATCAACTTAAACCTAAAGGAATAATGCAAATTTTCTTGGTGAAAAACAATATGGATTAAACAAAATTTCAGGATCCCTTGATATATATACAATTGGATGCAACAATTATAAAAGATGCATAAATTCACTGATTCATAAGTCTAAGGATATACAACATAACTTTATACATATTTATTTATATTGATATATGTTTTTGATATTAGATTTTATATTACAGTATTTATCTTGTTATATCATGTTTGTTTTTAGTGATTTATTAAACAGTTAGATTTGTTAGTGCACCTTAAGTGCAAATAATTGTTAGTCTAGTATGTTTGTCATATATTACTACACATGTAAAATTGTTAGATATCACCTAGATATTTAGAAATTTGTTTGCTATATACTAGCTTTTGAAGCAACATATTTATGTTAATTTGAAACCCAGCAGACTATGAGGGTGACAACTATGGGCTTGTACCATTATTGAATACATAAAACTAATTATAATCATCAAATGTAATGTATTATTAGATTACAAATATTTCTCCACCCACCAACCAAAGAGCACAGAATAGAAAAAGTACCCATATACTACAACACCTTATCCACTACTTGCTACCTCCACTAGCTAAATTTGACAGTTAATAGAGACTAGAATTGAGTCCATATTTCTTTCATCATCTTGTAGGCTACCGAACAAGCTTCTCCTAGCTAATTGATTTCTTAAATGTTGTTCCTTATTCTGGTCTTCTCTGTGTGCATATATTCAAGGATATTGATTATTCCATGTAGTGTTGTGCCTGTATCATTTTTTTAATTTTTTATTGCTTCATATTAAACTTTATGTTTTTGTAAAATGCATGGTAATGACTAGTCAAGCTTAGAGTTTGAGCATTGATGAGATTTTCCTTTCTTTTAACATTTGTGCATGGTACAAATTTTGTGTATATTTATTGTGTTACCCACCAAAATCGCAAGTTTACAAATTCTCTTATCAGGGCCTAAAGTAGATATGCACAAAAATAAGTGGGAGTGGTGGTGTCAAAAATTCTTTCTCTATCATCTTTTGGGATCAATATGATACATTAGTTCACCAAGTTTTTGGGATGAGTTTACTATACAGTTTTTCTTAAAATCAAATTTGTAGGGAAAAAATTAAAAATATAGAAAATTTCAAATAATCATAAGCCAAGGCATTCATCATATACATTATAAAACTTTATTACAAAACAATAAAGCAAATTGATGTTTGACATCAGAATCAACACACAAATTAAAAGATTTCCATTGCTTTCATTTTCAATGTGCATACAAATTATATCAAAAATTACAATGAAATGCCCAAAGCCTATATGTTTTGACTTAAAATGGAAAACATAGAAAATCTGCCCTAAGAATTGTGTTTACAATTATATTCACAATAAATTCATAATTTCATATCTACGTATATTTGTTCTTTAAGATTGTCACCAAAAATTCCAAACTTGATGCTTGCATATGACTACTACTAATCTTATAATATAAATCGCAAATCCAACTTATCATTTGCAAGAAATTCAAGTACAATGAATGAAACTTAATACTAATGCATTTGTTTGAACTTGTAATCTTATTATTGCTGTTAGAGAAGCACAAAACTGATTATGCTATGATACCATGTTATGCTAAAAAAATTGGTATTTTATAGATAAGCAACATTTGATGATATTTATGTCCTTAACATATGTGATGAGAAGATTGGCTAGAATTTTCATTAAATAAGGTTAAAGTAATCAAATATATTATATTCATTGATCAATGTTAGTTAAATAAATCACTGTAAAGCTCAAATTCATAGGCAAATTTGTTTCCTTGATGCCAAAGTTCACAACTAAGGTTAGCAACCTTCATAGGAGTTAATCACTTTTATATTATGATTTTAATAGGTAAAGAGGCTAGAGAGAGGAACCTTGCCGTAATGAACCTTTTTGAGGGTCCATCATTTTTTTCAACTTTCCTTTTATCCGCTCTTTCCATGCTTAGTATTTGTAACCCAATTCATGGATGTTCGTTCCCTGTATGTTCTCTGTCGTTGGTTCTTCCTTATCATTCCTCAATGCCCTTCGGTGGTGTATGTTTCTTTTCTTCTTTTTTCTCCCCCATTCCTTCTTACACATGCCTCTCAAATATGAGTATGGTGCGGCATGACCCTTCAAGCATTTATATTTGATTAAGTTATAATGTGGATTGCGGTTTTAGACTTGTATACTGATTGTATAATCATATATATAAATTATTAATTAATAGTGATAATAGTAACATCACTATAGTATATTTTCTTTATATATTATCTATAATATTCATTTCTCATTTTAAGTAATATGTTATCATAATATACATTATAAAATTGTTATTGTTATCTGATATTAGTTATAATTAATATTATATATCCCATAGGTTATTATATTATCATAAGTATTAAATATGTTATGCAATATTACGTGTTATTACAACATATTAAAAATATAATATCATATTGTATATATATTAATTTCTTGTATCCTTAATATTATATCGATTAATCAATTTATTATTATTAGTTATTAATAGTACATAGATTAAATATCTTTTATTATTATAATATTAACCAATGTAGATATGTTATAAAATTATTATCCTTTATAACCAAATTATTTATTTGTTATTTAATATAATATTTTATAGTACAATTATGCTATATTCTTATATATTATTTTATATTGCCAAATATATTATTATTATAATGGATTATAATATTATTTTTCTTAATTATTATCATTGTATATTATGTTATTCAAATATTCATACATCCTTAAATTTGGGGTCATGACACTTGCAATAAGTGAAATCATTGCTATCCCTATAATGTTTAATAGCTTATCCATTAGGAATTTTTATTAGTATGGTGAATTTACTTTTGTTGCATGTGTTTGGTGTTGCGCACTTTCTAGATTTGTGAATTGGATATAACAAACATTAGAATTATGGCTCTTCACATGGTTGTACTTAATAGGAAATTTGTTATTGCTTCTTGATATGAATGAAAATGTGTCATCTTCTACATTCCATTATGGTATTTGAATGGATATAATAGGTGTGATCCATTTTAAATACTTAAATTTACAGTGGACACTTATATTTACTTAATTTTTTCCTTTCAAATTGATGATGTGCTACTTAACCTTATATTTTACATCATATTAATGGATTATGTTTTTATAGGATTTTGAAATGCATCATTTACATTATGTAACCTATGGAGGCAATATACAATTTTATTAGGTACTTTCAAATTTTAATTTTTTTCTATCTTAGAAATGTTTGAGACATTTATTTCTTTGTCTAATTTGTATTCCATTAAACTCATTCAAGTTAATTGAAATTGAGCATGGTAATTACATTTCTTTTTTTAAATGTAGATAAGAATGTAGCACAAAAACTTATAAAATCACAATTTCCCTCATTGACTAAGCTTAAGGCTAACAAAATTGTATGAGGATATCTCATGAGCATCCTTCTACTTGCCTTCATGCTCATGGTCTTATGATAGTTTCATCTTATTCAAACTTCTTCCCCATTGATGTTTAGGCAAAATTACAATATTTTAATTTTTTATTTATATTTCTTGATTAATTGAATTGGTAGATAATAGAATATGCATCTATTTGCTTGACATGAATTACATAATCATTTCCATATTGTTTTTGAGAAGTTAGCACAAGTAAAAAACTTATATCTAACTTAATATATCCAAGTTCTCCAACTTATACTATATAAGAATATATCACTACAAGAATTTTTAAAAGTATATTTTACATGTAATCTAATTTTAAAAATGCATGAACATAAAATTTTAAAATTGTTGAATTGCTATAGACAAAGATTTGGATCATTCTTTTTCATGATATCTAAAATTGTTCTCCTTAAAAATATTATATCATGTTACAATGACCATGATCATGGTAGATCTAATGTTGAGAAGGAAACTTTGACATGTTTTCAAGGTGAGTCTTCTATCTTTCATTTCATTTTGCAATTTACACTTAATTGCATATCTAAATTGGTTTTTTTGCATAAATCTGGCTTCTATATTTATATTTCACATCTTACTTAGTAATTTAGTTCAATCTTGCATTTACCTTCACATTTCACATATGGGACAAAGAATATATCTTTGCATCACATTTCTTTTAGTAATTCAAATTTAGTATTAGCATACCTTCCTCAATTTGGGTCTTGCTAATCAGTTCGAATTCAAAAGGGGTTGTTCTTGGAAAGTCTCCTTCTCTCCACATACATATTTAATGCTTTAGCGCACAAAGTGGAGCTCTTTACCCTATTTTAGCACTTCCATTTCACCACACACACACACACACACACACACACACACACACACATATGTGTGTGTATACATAATATATGAATTTAGTATCAACAAACTCCTATGGGTGCACACTTGTCGAAAAACTATAATCTACTATCTCTTGCATATTATTATTGAGTGGGAGAGTCAATAGCTAATCCAACAACAAGGAAAAACTAAGATGATTTTATTAAAATTGATTAAAGATCAATCCCACAACTCCTAAGAATCACCTGCATGCAAACACCTATCATAGAAAGAGAGAAGCTGTAATGCCCCGCCAAGGGATCCAAAGAATTAACCTAGAATTTCACTAAGTTTGATAGCATTTTTTTTTTAAAATGAAAGTAAATACCACATATAACTCATGCACCATAACGGAAGCAATAGCAATGTCCATCTAAAAATAAACATAACATACATAACTGATTAGATTCTTTAAGATCCCTTAATGTTGAATTACATCTAAATAACTAACATTAATGAATCCATCTAGTACAACATCCACATGAAATAATAATAATAAGTCCAATGTTTATACATTACATTTCAAATGCTCAATCATCCACTGTACATGTCATAGGGTATGAAAAGCTCAAAAGAATATACATATGTAGAATAAGGTACATCATCCTATTCTAATCCATGATACATCAAAGTAAAGATAATCACATGATATACATTATACATCGTCATAGAAGATATACATCCATCATAAAGATCAAACATAATAAATTAAGTGCACGGTTCCTCCCAACAGTAAATAGCATCATTAGACCATTGTGGGCCCTAGCCATCCCTTCATGCATAACATTCCAAATCACCGAAGAGATCATCGGTATTAACATAGTAGGAATGTCACCCCTAACATATACTATATCATATGCAGAAAGTAATCTAACATGCAAATAAAAGCATAAGATAACATCATCTAACATATGCTAATCATCAATGAAAGGTTACATATCGACCATCATGAAGGACGCATCAGCCACGATGTCTCAATGAATCTCAAATGATAAGAGTGAAAAATACACTACCACCCGACCGCGTGGTACCTAAGTGGTCCACTCCCACCATGCTGAGGAGATAATCTCAAGTCCCAAACAGGATATCCAAAACACATAACATAAATCTTTGCAAGTCCAGGAATCCTAAAAGTATACTAACTCAAAGGTTCCAAGCACAAAAAACCGACATCTAATCCTAGAGGCACACAATGAAATGTAGGAACCTACTATGCAAGCGAAAAAGTGTCATCGCATTTATCATGTACAAGTTACCCTGGCAGTTAGCTAAACTCCACGCGTCCATACTGATCTTATGCAGCCACTAGTATCCTCTCATATTGACGAGGCATACTATGAAATGCAAAGTCGCAACCATGCGTTCTCACTACTCCCATCCTAGTCTATACAAGCACTCAAGGCATGGGCGAGAACCAAAACACTTATCTTTTTAGGTTCATTCAGTTAGTATTAGGTGTGAATGTTATCACTTATTAATCCAACTTACAATGAGTTACCCTGGCAGCCTCTTAGGGCCTCGGCCCCCATTGCAAGCCACTTCCCGACACTACATGCAGACATCCTACCCTAAGCTCATGGAATCATAAATCTCAAAATCACAAAAGATAATCCATAATGAAATCATCAAATATGCATAAAAGCATCAAATCTCCATGAGCAAATATCCATAGAAAATCATGAACACAACAGCTCTTTATTGGCAACTGAAGTTTCACTGATAATCAAAAGTATCCAATGGTTCTCAATAACCAAAATAGATCGAAGACTCCAAAATGGTTGAGTCAAAACATGTCACAACATGACATCATCAAAAATAAATCCATATTTCAGTCCCATCATGGCGACTAGAAAATAACCAAGGATAATTGATCGATGACCAAAAATGGTTAAGTCAAGTGTCTCATACATAAGAATCTCAACTATAACAATCAGTAATTACAACCAATACATAGAGCATTCCATCACATAACCATGGTTGGGTTTATAAAGATCAAGATTAAAACATCATCATGACATCACAATCACATAACCCCCAAGCCTCTGGTAGACGTCTTATACTGGTCAACACTAGTCAACCCAAAACTCAAAACAATAGCATAAAGAATACCCAATGCAAACACATGTTTTGGTTTTGTTAAATTTGCAAACTTGAATTTAAATGTAGAGGTCTCAGTTTATGTTTCCAAGTTTAGAGAATAAATGGAGGAACATTTTATACATGTATTATTTTAGGTGAATAAAATTCTCCCTTAAAATCCATCTTTCAATTATAATCTTTGTTTGAAAACGTCCCCCACCAAATTATTAATTAAATTGCATATTCTTTCTTTAATAATTTAGAACAATTAATTAAATCTTATAATTAAATTATAATATTATAAAATAACTCATCGTTATAAAAGATGAACCTTTAATATATATATCTTTATCAAATAATAATAATTTAAATTTATTAATTAACATATTTACATACTTACATATATATATATATATATATAAAATTGTTGCATTTAAAAAAAAATGAAATATAAAATCGAATTACAAAATTTTGATTGATGTCATATTAAAACTTTAATATCATACTACTGTTTAATAACAGTCACCGCCGGCTATAATAGCCGTGCGGCCACCATGCCTGCCGTCACAGGCCTGCGACAGCAGTCGCAGTACCTATGACCGTAGGTATGATGTCACTGCCCGACGTACAGGGTACGAGTCATATACCCGCCCAAAGACATGTTTAATATTGTTTTTCAATAGCATTTTTAAAATGGTTTTCTCAGAGATGAATCGCGATGCAATTTTTAAAACATTCGCTCGCTGCGAAATATATGTCATTCGACTTTTAATTAAATATATATGTATGTCTACATATATATATATATATATATATATATATACACACATACAGAGTTTAATCAAATATCTCAGCACACACACACACACACACACACACATATATATAATTGTGTTTATATATATATATATATATATATATATATATATATATATATATATATATATATATATATATATATATATATATATATATATATATATATATATATATATATATATATGTATGTATGTATGTAGATTTTAAAAATATATAAACATTTATATACACAAAATATAAATTCCAATTCACAGAATTTTCCTATAATCCTTGATCTCAAACTTTTTCCATTAATTAATCTAATGGGTTTGACTATGAATCTAAACCCTAGCCCCGTGTTCTTTTCAAATTTATGCATATAAAATTCTCAAATAAATTTAACTACCCATATTGAGAATGCATACAATTAAAATAGAAAAATCCTCAGACGACATATGGAAGACACGAAGAAGACAGGGAATGCAAGATGCGGAAATAACATAAGTAAAATCACAAGAATCTACCCGGATCCTAATGCTAATTCAATCTTCGTCAGAAAACCCACAGAGCAAGCTCCTCCCTTCTTCAGAGTTCTCGAGTCCTCCAATGCTCCAATTGCTCTCCAACGCTGTGTCTAAGCTTCTAGGAATGCCTGAATATAAAGAGCTCTCAGGAAACCTCTAGAATGCTTCTAAAAATAGCTAGAAGGTGTCACCAACTAAGCATGGGTTTTTTCCAACCTTCTAGATGAGCCATAGGGTTGTAGACACCATGTGCTTAATTGATGCACTAACCCCCGTGTTGTTGACATATGAGAAATGAAAAGGTGCGTTAATTCCCATGCAAGCTTATAGCTCCAATTTACTTTTTATATAATTTCTATTTAAATATTTATAACTTTCATTTTTTATTTTTTATAACTTTTATTATTATTATTTATTTATCACTTTATTATTGTTTTATTATTATTATTAATTTTAATTTCTAATTTTCTTTTATTTAATTCTTTTTTCTTCAATTAATTCACATTTAATTAATTATAATCAAAATATCAAAGATCATGATATTTTATATTAATTTTCTCAAATAATTAATTTATTAATTAAATCTATTTATTAAGACTTAATTAATAGAAAATTCACCATAGACCTCCAAGATAAAATATGAAAACTCATCATAGAGCAATTCACACAAAATCAGTCTAAAGGGTTAAAAATCACGAATTATGTCATCCGACACATTCGATGGGTAAAATATCCAGATACTTGTCCTACCTCACTAGGACAATTGGTTTAAGGGTTTGGAATTTGGACTTGAGAATTTATCTCCCTTCTCTTATCATTGAGATAGTATAATAGGGTACACTCATCCTGGAAAATTCAGGGAAGTCGATACCCGGTACCTGCAACCTGCAGAAAAACTATGCATGTAGATACAATATATATAATGCTAAGCTAAACAGACAATGGCCAGGAAGTGGTGCATCGTGTAGATCCCGACTAAGCAGGTGACTATGACTCCCTTCCTTAACCATATCAGAAACGTCATACAATATGAAAACACGCACACCATACACATACAAGTATAGGGTAAGTATCCATAATAAAGCACATGAAATAATAAACCATCTGACTAATCATCAACAATAACTGAAAGCAATGTAATGGTCATCATGCATACATGAAATGTAAAGTCTAAATGATCTCATCATATAACCACTAATTCCATAACATAATGTCTGATAGTCTCAAAACAATACCACTAATCTATCAACATAAAACTAGTCCAACATAGTCTGATAATAACAACAACAACGTACAGAAAAGATGTGAATGAGGGTAGGCACTATATCCACCCCCCCTTGGATTTGGCTTACTCCTGGAAGCCTACAAACAAGTAGGGATATAACTCCCGTAATCTAACTGCATCCTCCCAAGTAGCTGAAGAATCATCAGTAGGGTCCCATTGGACCCTTACCTGCTCGATGGTTCGACCCCTGAGGGTCAACTCCCGCTACTCTAGAATACGAATCGGCTCCAAAGCCAGCTACCCGTCCTCTACCTGCAATGCATTCCAATCAAGAACATGTACAATATCAGGAATATACTGCCGAAGCACTGAAACATGGAAAACATCATGAATGCGAGCTAAGTTGGGCGGTAGAGCAAGGCGGTAAGCAACCGGGCCAATCCTCTCTAGAATCTCGAATGGTCCCACAAAGCGAGGTGCTAGCTTAGAACCCTTTCTGTATCGGATCGGACTCTTTTGCAGATGCACTCTCAAGAAAACCTTATCACCCACAGCAAACTGCTTATCAGTCCTATGAGCATCAACATACTTCTTTTGTCTATCCTGTGCCGTAGTCAGGTGCTCACGGATATGCACTACCTGTTGCTCCACATCACAAAGCATCTCAGGACCCAACAGGATGCGATCCTCAAGGCTATCCCAACTCAATGGTGTACTACAAGGACGTCCATATAATGCCTAAAACGGTGCCATGCCAATAGAACTATGATACCCGTTGTTGTAAGCAAACTCCACTAGGTAGAGATAGTCCTCCCAATGTGTCTGCCTATCCATCACATACATCCATAACATATCCTCCAAAACTTGATTCACCCTCTCTATCTAACCATCAGTCTCTGGATGATATGCCGAACTGAAGTTTAACTGCGCTCCAAGCTCATGCTGCAGCGATGTCCAGAATGTGGATGTGAATACAGGATCCCTGTCAGAAATTATCTTTCTAGAAATACCATGTAATCTCACAATGTCACGCATGAAGACATTAGCTACAGAAGTTGATGTGTAGAAAGACCTGATCGGTGAGAAATGCACCACCTTAGTCAACTGATCAACGGTGACCATGATAGCATCATGATGATGAACAGTCATAGGTAATTCTACAATGAAATCCATGGAGATGATATCCCACTTCCAAGAAGGAATGAGATTTGGCTGCAAAAGTCCAGTCGGGTGCTGATGTTCTGCCTTAACTCTCTGACACTCAAGGCACCTAGCCACAAAATTAGTAATGTCTCGCTTCATCCCCGACTAAATGAACAAACGTCTCAAATCAGCATGCATCTTCTTGACACCTAGATGTGTTGAGTAAGGTGTACGATGGGCTTCTGCTAGAATCAAGGTGCGAAGCTCATCCAGTAATGGCACATAAATCCTTCGCATATGTCTTGAAAGACCATCTGATTCTCAAACATAACCTGCAAACTTACCTTCCAAAGGTCTTCCTGAATCAATCTCTCTGAACACTTCCTGATACCAAGAATCCATAGGAAGTGCCTGAAGAATCTGACTCCTCAAATCCACACTAAGAGTCATAGATAATACCACATGTCTCCTGCGACTCAAAGCATCCGCCACCACATTCTCCTTCCCCTGAATGTACTTAACCTCAAAATCATACTCGCATAAAAATTCCATCCATCGCCTTTGGCGAGCATTCAAATTAGGCTGAGTGAAAATGTACTGAAGACTACGATGATCACTATGTCGCTCAAATTTGTGCCCCAACAAGAAATGTCTCCACCTTTTCAAACCATGAACTACTACTGCTAACTCAAGATCATGCGTAAGATAATTTAACTCATGATCCTTGAGCTTACATGATTCATACGCAATCACTCGTCCATTCTGCATCAACACTGCCCCAATCCCTTCAAGAGAAGCATCTGTACACACCATGAAATCACCTTCTGGATCAGGTATGGCTAAAATTGGTGCACTGGTTAAAAGCTCCTTGAGCTTCTCGAAAGCTTCCTCACATTTCTCTGTCCATACGAATTTCTTTCCTTTCCTCTAAAGAGAAGTGATAGGATGTGCTATCCTAGAGAAGTTCTAGACAAATCTGCAATAATAACCAGCTAAACCCATGAAACTACGAATCTCTAACACATTAGTCGGTGTTGGCCAATCTATTATCGCCTGAATCTTTGCAGGATCCACTGAAATGCCATCGCCTGAAATAACATGTCCTAAATACTGAATCTCCGACTTGAAGAATTCACACTTAGCTGCATTGGCATAAAGTTGATTGTCTCTCAAACACTGCAATACCAACCACAGGTGTTCCTCATGCTCCTTCTGATTCTTAGAATATATCAATATGTCATCAAGAAACACAAGTACAAACCTGTCCAGATAAGATCGAAACACACCATTCATCAAACTCATGAAAATTGATAGAGCATTAGTCAACCCAAAAGGTACCACTGTGAACTCATAATGCCCATAGCGCGTTCAAAAAGCGGTCTTGTGAATATCAGCCTCCTTGATGCGAATCTGATGGTATCCTGACTTAAGGTCAATCTTGGAAAATACTATAGGTCCCTTGATCTGATCAAATAAGTCATCAATCCTAGGCAGAGGATACCTGTTCTTAGTCGTCACCTTATTCAACTGTCTGTAGTCGATACAAAGGCGTAAAGAACCGTCTTTCTTCTTCACAAAGAGCACTGGAGCTCCCCATGGTGATACGCTAGGTTGAATGCTCCTTTTGGCCAGAAGTTCCTCAAGCTGAAGACGTAGCTCACCCAATTCCTGTGTAGTCATGCGATAAGGAGCTTTAGAGATAGGCTTCGCTCTAGGAATAAGATCAATGCTAAAATCAATGTCCCTCTTCGGAGGCATGCCTGGAACCTCCCTTGGAAAGACATTTGCGTACTCCTGTAAAATCGGGTGACCTAAAGTCTTCCTCACAGGATCTTCCTCATCAAGATCATTTACCATAACAACAAATATCTGACATCCCTTACGAAAACTTCGCTTCAATTGCATAGCAGAAATCATCTGCAGAGATATAGGCCTTGGTATCCCAACTATCTTCACTTCATTCCCTTGGTCATCTTGGCACATAATAGTCTTCTTCTTGCAATCTATACTGGCTCTATGAGATCCAAGCCAGTACATGCCTAAAACCACATCATAAGAACCAAGGGGTATGAATCGAAGATCCACTGTAGTATCAAAGCTTCCCAAGCTAAGCCCGCACTTATGAACTACAGAATCTGTAGAGACCTTAATGCTTGAGGCTAGTTCCACTTGCCAACCACAATCTTGCTTCACCGCATCCAGCTTACACTTAGAAACTATAGATGGTGAAATAAATGAATCTATAGCTCCAAAATCAAACAATACTGAAAGAGATATACCTCTAATAGCACCTGTGGTCTCAACCACTGTTCCCTGATGATCTGCTTGACGGTGATCAACTGCTGCAAAAACTCTATGGGCTCTACTTGCATCACCAATTGTAGGCTCTGAAACTGTAGGCCTAGGTCCTGAAAACTGAGGTGCTCATTGTGGACACTGAGCTGCATAATGTCCAATCTGACCACATGAAAAATATTCTATATTTCTGCCAGATCCTCTACCCATAGGTGGTACATTTGATTGCTGATGACTGTTCCTGCTAACAAAAGACTGGCTACTCTGAGCTGGCTGATTTTGTTTATTGCGTCAAGCATTGTGGTTGTTCTTGGAATTAAAACCTTTGCCACCACCTTGAGTCTGAGAATTCGATCCCTTCTATTGATGTGTTTGTTGAGACTACTGCTGATACTGTTTCCCCTTAGAGAAAGAAGGCTTCTTGTTACCACCTGAATTGTAATTGCCTTTAGATCATGATGTTGTTGGCGCTCCTACAAAACCTCCTTGACCAAGGTTGACACTTTGCTCAACAAGGATAGCTTGACGTACTGCATCCTTGAGGGTTTTTGGCTCAAATACCTTGACACCCCCAATTATACAGTTATTCAAACCCCTAATAAAGTGTTGTGTCAACTGAGCTGAATTTTCACTGAATCCTGAAAAAGACATGAGCTCATAAAACTTATACTCATACTCAGTCACTGACATAGTGTACTGTTTGAGGTTATGAAATTCATCTGCCCTTTGCTATTTCCATTCCTCTGGTAGGAATCGTTCACAAAAACTTTCCAATAATAGTTCCCACGTAACACTGCTCATATCGATTTCGAGCTTCTTCTCCTCAATCGTCCACCAAGTGGCCCCAAAATTTTCCAAATTAGTGATCGCAAATCTTGCCTTAACATTGCTGTCGAAATCTTGCATGGCAAAAATTCTATCGAGGAAAATAAGCCACTGCTCGGCCACATAACCAGAACCTTGCCCATTGAAAGGCTTGACCTTAGATCTTGAAAGATCCTTCATCTGAGTGGACACAATGGACCTCTGACGATCCTTCTGAGGACTCCTAGACCTGGGTCTATGCTCTTGTTCTGTCTGATGCACTTTGGGCTATTCTTGAACAAGAGGTAGATGTTCTAGAATAGTCTGCATCATCTGTCTCAAACCAACCTCTTCAGACTCAGCTTGGTCCTCTCTACGGCTCTCTTCTTGTTGCCTACTAGTGTGCTCTTCCCTGCTCTCTACATGAGCCGATCCCTCATGGGCAGACTCATGGACACTGATAGCTCTGCCATGAACACGGCCTCTACCATGGCCTCTAACAGAAGACCTAGTCCCAAATACCATCCTACAGCAGTACAAAGTTCTATTACAATCAAAGGCACATGTTTGCAATAGACTAAGTTCAATTTCTATGTTTAGGTTTAAGTAAAATTTTCAGTTTTGAAACTAAGTGTTGAAGTATGAAAAATATACAAGTAACAGTTCAAGTTCTATTTCAGTTCACCTAGTTTCAAGTTTGGAAAGATACACTTAATAGTTCAAAGTTTTCTAGTTGTTCCAAAATACCTAGAGCTCCCAATGTAGAAACTTGGGCTCTGATACCAAATATAATGCCCCGCCAAGGGATCCAAAGAATTAACCTAGAATTTCACTAAGTTTGGTAGCATTTTTTTTTTTAACATGAAAGTAAATACCACATATAACTCATGCACCATAATGGAAGCAATAGCAATGTCCATCTAAAAATAAACATAACATACACAACTAATTACATTCTTTAAGATCTCTTAACGTTGAATTACATCTAAACAACTAACATTAATGAATCCATCTAGTACAACATCCACATGAAATAATAATAATAAGTCCAATGTTTATACATTACATTTCAAATGCTCAATCATCCACTGTACATGTCACAAGATATGAAAAGCTCAAAAGAATATACATATGTAGAATAAGGTACATCATCCTATTCTAATCCATGATACATCAAAGTAAATATAATCACATGATATACATGATACATCATCATAGAAGATATACATCCATCATAAAGATCAAACATAATAAACTAAGTGCACGGTTCCTCCCAACCGTAAATAGCATCATTAGACCATCGTGGGCCCTAGCCATCCCTCCGTGCATAACATTCCAAATCACCGAAGAGATCATTGGTATTAACATAGTAGGAATGTCACCCCTAACATATACTATATCATATGCAAAAAGTAATCTAACATGCAAATAAAAGCATAAGATAACATCATCTAACATATGTTAATCATCAATGAAAGGTTACATATCCACCATCATGAAGGACGCATCAGCCATGATGTCTCAATGAATCTCAAATGATAAGAGTGGAAAATACACTACCACTCGATCGCGTGGTACCTAAGTGGTCCACTCCCACCGTGCTGAGGAGATAATCTCAAGTCCCAAACAGGCTATCCAAAACATATAACATAAATCTCTGCAAGTCCAGGAATCCTAAAAGTATATTAACTCAAAGGTTCCAAGCACAAAAAACCAACATCTAATTCCAGAGGCACACAATGACATGTAGGAACCTACTATGCAAGCGGGAAAGTGTCATCGCATTTATCACGTACAAGTTACCCTGGCAGTTAGCTAAACTCCACACGTCCATACTGATCTCATGCGGCCACTAGTATCCTCTCATACTGACGAGGCATACTATTGAATGCATGGTCGCAACCATGCATTCTCACTACTCCCATCCTAGTCTATACAAGCACTCAAGGCATGGGCGAGAACCAAAACACTTATCTTTTTAGGTTCATTCAGTTAGTATTAGGTGTGAATGTTATCACTTATTAATCCAACTTACAATGAGTTACCCTGGCAGCCTCTTAGGGCCCCGGCCCCCATTGCAAGCCACTTCCCGACACTACATGCAGATATCCTACCCTAAGCTCATGGAATCATAAATCTCAAAATCACAAAAGATAATCCATAATGAAATCATCAAATATGCATAAAAGAATCAAATCTCCATGAGAAAATATCCATAAAAAATCATGAACACAACAGCTCTCTATTGGCAACTGAAGTTTCATTGATAATCAAAAGTATCCAATGGTTCTCAATAACCAAAATAGATTGAAGACTCCAAAATGGTTGAGTCAAAACATGTCACAACATGACATCATCAAAAATAAATCCATATTTCAGTCCCATCATGGCGACTAGAAAATAACCAAGGATAACTGATCGATGACCAAAAATGGTTAAGTCAAGTGTCTCATACATAAGAATCTCAACTATACCAATCAGTAATTACAACCAATACATAGAGCATTCCATCACATAACCATGGTTGGGTTTATAAAGATCAAGATTAAAACATCATCATGACATCACAATCACATAACCCCCAAGCCTCTGGTAGATGTCCTATACTGGTCAACACTAGTCAACCCAAAACTCAAAACAATAGCATAAAGAATACCCAATGCAAACGCATGTTTTGGTTTTGCTAAATTTACAAACTTGAATTTAAATGTAGAGGTCTCAGTTTATGTTTCCAAGTTTAGAGAATAAATGGAGGAACATTTTATACATGTATTATTTTATGTGAATAAAAATTTCCCTTAAAATCCATCTTTCAATTATAATCTTTGTTTGAAAACGTCCCCCACCAAATTATTAATTAAATTGCATATTCTTTCTTTAATAATTTAGAACAATTAATTAAATCTTATAATTAAATTATAATATTATAAAATAACTCATCGTTATAAAAGATGAACCTAAAATATATATATATATCTTTATCAAATAATAATAATTTAAATTTATTAATTAACATATTTACATACTTACATATATACATACATACATACATATATATATATATATATATATAATTGTTGCATTTAAAAAAAAATGAAATATAAAATCGAATTACAAAATTTTGATTGATGTCATATTAAAACTTTAATCTCATACCACTGTTTAATAACAGTCACCACTGGCTATAATAGCCGTGCGGCCACCATGCCTGTCGTCACAGGCCTGCGACAGCAGTCGCAGTACCTGCGACCACAGGTATGATGTCGCTACCCGACGTATAGGGTACGGGTCATATACCCGCCCAAAGACATATTTAATATTTTTTTCAATAGCATTTTTAAAACGCTTTTCTCAGAGATGAATCACGATGCGATTTTTAAAACATTCGTTCGCTGCGAAATATATGTCATTTGACTTTTAATTAAATATATATGTATATATACATATGTATGTATAAATATATATGTGTGTGTGTGTATATATACACATACATACCGAGTTTAATCAAATATCACAGCATATAGACACACACACACACACACACACACACACACATATATATAATTGTGTTTATATATATATATATATATATATATATATATATATATATATATATATATATATATATATATATATATATATATATATATATATATGTATATAGATTTAAAAATATATATAAACATTTATATACACAAAATATAAATTCCAATTCACAGAATTTTCCTATAATCCTTGATCTCAAACTTTTTCCATTAATTAATCTAATGGGTTTGACTATGAATCTAAACCCTAGCCCCGTGTTCTTTTCAGATCTATGCATATAAAATTCTCAAATAAATTTAACTACCCATATTGAGAATGCATACAATTAAAATAGGAAAATCCTTAGAAGACATATGGAAGACACGAAGAAGATAGGGAATGCAAGATGCAGAAATAGCATAAGTAAAATCACAAGAATTTATCCAGATTCTGATGCTAATTCGCTCTTCCTCAGAAAACCCGCAAAGCAAGCTCCTCCCTTCTTCAAAGTTCTCGAGTCCTCCAATGCTCCAATTGCTCTCCAACACTGTGTCTAAGCTTCTAGGAATGCCTGAATATAAAGAGCTCTCAGGAAACCTCTAGAATGCTTCTAGAAATAGCTAGAAGGTGTCACGAACTAAGCATGGGTCTTTTCCAACCTTCTAGATGAGCCATAGGGTTGTAGACACCATATGCTTAATTGATGCACTAACCCCCGTGTTGTTGACATATTAGAAATGAAAAGGTGCGTTAATTCCCATGCAAGCTTATAACCCCAATTTACTTTTTATATGATTTCTATTTAAATATTTATAGCTTTCATTTTTAATTTTTTATAACTTTTATTATTATTATTTATTTATTACTTTATTATTGTTTTATTATTATTATTAATTTTAATTTCTAATTTTCTTTTATTTAATTCTTTTTTCTTCAATTAATTCACATTTAATTAATTATAATCAAAATATCAAAGATCATGATATTTTATATTAATTTTCTCAAATAATTAATTTATTAATTAAATCTATTTATTAAGACTTAATTAATAGAAAATTCACCATAGACCTCCAAGATAAAATATGAAAACTCATCATAGAGCAATTCACACAAAATCAGTCTAAAGGGTTAAAAATCACGAATTATGTCATCCGACACATTCAATGGGTAAAATATCCAGATACTTGTCCTACCTCACTAGGACAATTGGTTTAAGGGTTTGGAATTTGGACTTGAGAATTTATCTCCCTTCTCTTATCATTGAGATAGTATAATAGGGTACGTTCATCCTGGCAAATTTAGGGAAGTCGATACCCGATACCTGCAACCTGCAAAAAAACCATGCATGTAGATACAATATATATAATGACAAGCTAAACAGACAATGGCAGGAAGTGGTGCATCGTGTAGATCCTGACTAAGCAGGTGACTACGACTCCCTTCCTTAATTATATCAGAAATGCCATACAATATGAAAACACACACACCATACACACGCAAGTATGGGGTAAGTATTCATAATAAAGCACATGAAATAATAAACCATCTGACTAATCATCAACAATAACTGAAAGCAATGTAATGGTCATCATGCATACATGAAATGTAAAGTCTAAATGATCTCATCATATAACCACTAATTCCATAACATAATGTCTGATAGTCTCAAAACAATACCACTAATCTATCAACATAAAACTAGTCCAACATAGTCTGATAATAACAACAACAACGTCCAGAAAAGATGTGAACGAGGGTAGGCACTACAGAAGCAAAGCTATGGGGCTCGAATTCAAGGATCCATAGAAGATGAGACATTTTTGGTGTACAAAAAGGAATTACAAATTGTATTGAATGAATGAATATTACAAGAAGAGATCAATCCTTATTAAAGGAGATCAAAACCCTAAAATAAACTAACATATGCTACATGATAATAATTAATAAATGTGCCCAAGTTTTAGCTTAAGTAAACTAGAGATAATAAGTGACTTAAATACTTTATTACTCTAATACCACCCCCCCCTTGAAGATAAACATAGGGAGTAGCTAAAAACTTAGAAACTATTACTAAAAGTAAATTTGTGTCCCAACAACAAAGGCTTGATGAGGTACCCAAGCATAGCCAAATCTTTGTAAAGAGAAGAAATAGAGAAAACCACAAGGGAAAAACCCTACTTCAAGAAGAGATGGAAAAAATGCTGATATAACTAGTGAAGGATAAAGAAGACTCCATACTAGAGAATGTTTGAGAAGATAGAAACAAAAGAGATTATCATGTAGAACACCATTGAAGCATGTAGAAGCTATAAAGCTCATTCAAAAGTAACTAGTACTGTGAGGAACCTCCACTAAAATAGAACTTGACCAGGTAAAGAAGACTATAATCTACATGAGTACTCTCAGAAGACACCACTCAAATTAGTAAACATGTAGGAAAACAACTAAACTCAAAGATACAAATGGCATGAAACACCAAATCCTGAAGAGCTTATCAATTGAACATGGAAGGTTGCATCCAAAGTGAGAGTGACAAGAAAAGTGTTTATATGCTAAATGATCCATCTCACCAAAATGCATAGGTACCTAGACACTGCATTCAACTACTACATTTGAGAAAATACTAAATACATAGCTCACTCCATCGAACCAAGGAAGCATGAGAAACAATAGAAGAACCCCCCTAATGTAGATAAGGGTGAGGTGATAGGAAACTAGAAAAGTGAGCCAATAGAGCTACATGTAAAGGATCCATGATCAAGATGCACAAAAGAATACATATGTGTGTGCTAAAGTGATCAATCTTAGACATGTCATGAGGCTAATGTCACGGAAGGGAAACTTACTAGACAAAGGAAGATGGCAAACAAAGGCAAAACATTAACCCCCCCATGGCACTTTAATCAAAGTGTTACATGTACAATAAGGCTCAAGATACGATAAATCCCAATAATACAATAATATGCATGAGTGTCCTCCAATGACACTGCTCAAATCAAAAGGCAAAACAAGGTAAAACAACTAAAACAAAAATATAGATTTAATATGATGCTTTATCTCAATGCATTTGCAATGATGAATACAAATGTTATCTAAAATTACCATAAGAGACATAAGGTTGGTACAATAAATAGTACAACCCATGACGAATCATCTAAAGCAATGAAATCGATCCCCGAACCTAAAACAACCAAGATATCCACTAGAATGCAAAAATAAAATAAAATAAAATAGAAAGTTACTAGAGTAGAATCTCCAAAAACAACTAGGATCACTGGAAATAGTATGGAAATACCTCTCCAATGATATAAAGAATTCCCAAATTGGAGGTAAATGCTCAAGATATGTCTCCCAAAGTGTGAAATAGAACTCCTAGTTTTAACTATAAAAATAGGTAATGAAACGAAAAAACTAGAAAACCAAACTCGAACCATCACAACGGGCTTGGAAAGAGATTTTTGATGATATAAGATTTGTCAAAAAATACCTCAATATGTCAAGATATGGCCAAAAAATCATCAATAGCTTTTTATGACAAAACAAATCAAACAAGTGACATGACAAAACAAATCAAACAAGTGACAGTTTAAAGATTGTCAAATCTTACCTCAAAATTGGATGACTTTAGCAAACTACACACGTGTCAGTATCAAGTTGACATGTGTCAGGTATGTTAGTACCTACTGATGTCGTCCATGATGTAGCATCCTTTTTCAAAAAGCTATTAAAAAAAATAAAAAAATAAAAAAGGCATGGACTTTTCAAAGTTCTTTTTGAAACTTTTTTTTAAAGCATGCCCTTTTTTTCAATAAATTATTTTTTATTTTATTTTTGCATAAAAAATAATATAAAATAAAATTGTCACCTTAGGAAGTGTATCCAATTTGGAGGTAATTTTTTTGACTCATATTGCAATTGTGTCCAAATTGGACAAATTTTAGATGGACATAAGGGTTTTTGGGTGCCACAAATCCAACGATGAGGTTTGTTTTGGCTCAAAGTGCACCAAAAAAAATGACCCCATAGATCCAATACAAAAAACCTCACAAAAATAACAGATCTGAAAACTAAAGCCAAACCTCTCATGAAGAGAACAGGGGCATGAAAGTTTGAAGCTTTGATATTATCATGTTGAAATTGATGAAAGATCAACCCCACAACTCCAAGAATCACTTGCATGCAAACACCTGTCACAGAAAGAGAGAAGCAAAGCAAAGCTATGGAGGCTCAAAATCAGAGATCTATAGAAGATGAGACATTCTTGATGTACAAAAAAGAATTGCAAATTGTATTGAATGAATGAATATTACAAAGAGAGATCATCAAAACCCCAAAAGAAACTAACCTAGGTTTCATGATATTAATTAATAAAAGAATTAATTATTAGATGCCCAAATTTTAGCTTAAGTAAACTAGATATAATGAGTGACTAATAATTAAATCAACATGATCTAATTAATGAGGAAATTCTTTATTACTCTAACAAATTTTATGTAGAAAAAATATATTATGGGAAGGTCAAACAAAATAAACATTTAAGTCTGATTTGTGCATATTGTTCACTGACTCAAGAACCAAATTTTAGAGTGGATTCATTGTGATACTCTCAAATATAAGTGAGAAATTATAACTAAAGAGAACCATATGATTTACAAAGTGCATTATCTCTCTCTCTCTCCCCTTCCCTCTCCCCCCCCCCCCCCCCCCCCTCCCTCCTTCTCCTTTAAGTAATGTGGGCACATCACTCTTCCTAAACTTGTTAATTGTTTACCTCTAAAATATCCATGAAATTCATCTTTATTGGCATAAAATGAAAATGAGTTAAGGAAACTTAACCCTTTTATACCTTTGGTACCTAAATCTTAGTGTTAGCTTCCCAGATAAGTAGTCACTATATTTCCCTATATAATTCAAGTACTCTTTTTTTGACATCATTGAGGGAAATTATTCTTTGGGATAAAAATTGGAACCAAGGGATACTTGATTAAATTCACTCAATTTTTTTGAATATTTTCTATAAGACATTGAAGCCAAGCTTAGGATAGAATAGGCCATTTTACATGAGCCTAAAATACCTATTTCTTCACATTCATGAATAAATGGAAAAGAAACTATTGAATTTGAAAGAAAGCTTGGAAAAGACAATTGCTTGGTAGTTCATCAAAGTATTCATAATATACTCATGCAAAGTAACAACCCAAGTTATCATAACTCACTTATACATAGCACAACTTTACTTCATTTGGCACAAACTTAACTTTTTCCTACAATGGTTACCACCGAGAGAGAGAGAGAGAGAGAGAGAGAGAGAGAGAGAGAGAGAGAGAGAGAGAGATTCTAGTAGGTGTCTTTAAATGTACACTTGAAGGGATGCCTAGAGAGTTAGAGAAATAAAAAGAGAGAGACAAAGAGAGAAGGTGGGGGGGGGAGATGATTTTGAAAGAGTAACCAATGGCTAATTGCACAAGAGATGTGGTATGAAAAGGGGGGTGCAAGATGCGACTTTTTTTTTTTCTGAAATCAATAATTTCTAAACTTTGATGAGAAATTGAAAATTGTTAGACTCAAAATTTCAAGGTACGACAAAAAAATTGTAGTAAGATTGGACTAGGTGTTGCTTGTGGATACCTTCTTATTAAAAATGGTTTATCCTTATCCATATATTCCTTAACATGTCAAATGATTCCTCATTTTTCATATGGAATAGATTATTAGAAATAGGAAATATTAAGGGGGGGTGAATCAGTATTTCACAAACTTTTACCCAATTATGGATATCATTGCATAAATGAATAATTAATTAAGTTGAACAATAAGCACAACCATAATCCAATGCAACAAATTACACCATACTTTGTTAACTAGGGAAACCCTGGACAAGGGAAAACCCCGGTGGGGATGGTACCCACAAAATGATCCACTAATCAAAAGTATCTCATGAAAGATATTGACCCTGTTAGGAATTTATTACATCTGTATAGTGTCTTGGTCCTTGTTAGAGAACTAGGCCTTGCTAGAAGTGTCAACTGTGATAGGAGTTGTTATTACAATTATAGAATGTATGCAAGTTGATCCCACTTCCCAAACATGCAATATACAATGATATACAGTATATAAAAAAGTAGATACAAAAACCTCTTTACAATTGTTGATATCTTCCATATTTGATATGACCTTTGTAGCTCATTGTATCAACTTCACATACTCTAGCTTTTACTACTTTTCCATCAATGTTCGCATTAAAAAACAATCACATTCTTATCATAATTACCACACTTAACTTCACATTCAAAAAAACTTTCCTTTATACCCTAATATTTCGTAATAACCTACACTGTCAATCTTCATACCTTTACACATTTTCCAAAATGCAAAACTATACCTTGCCCACTTAGGGTTAACATCTAGGATGTCATCCCTAATTAGTAAAGTAATTTTTTTGGTTAAAAACATAATTTCTTAATATAAAATATCTAATCCCTTAATTATGTCTTGTTTAGTTGGCTCATTATTACAACTAAAAAAATTGCAATAACTCCATCCATAGCATTTGTATGGCTTCACACTCTTAGTTGTACTATCCTCATAGTTTTTACTTCATGTACTTAAGTGTGCATGTTCCAATGACGCCTCTTTGAATTGTGCCAAACAAAAATCTAACTATACTGCCAGATAAACTTTGTAATTCTTAGACAATTTTCTAAGTCTAACTTCCAAAACTGTATCTTTATACTTTGCTCACTTTATATGACTTATATGTTGCCATAAATTACAACCTTGTACTATCTAACCTAGCCAAATTTCCAATAATCTCCCCCTTTGGCATTAATGGCAACATATGGGAAAATTGGCCAAGTCCCAAAAATCAAAATTTCAAAACTTGCGAAAATCTTCATATGGCCATTACAAAATTTCAAAATGTCAAAATGTGGATAAATTTATATCACTTACTTCCTTATATCTCCTCATTACAATATTACTCCTTATATTAAATTCTTACACATACTCCAATCCCCCTTGCATACACATACTCTAATCCCACTTGCATATACATACAATATTCTATACATATCTCTTCCTTACTACTCTTCTCTATATATACAATTTTCCATACATAAGTCTCCCCCTTTGACATCAATGACAAAGGTGAGTCAAAAATCTATTTACAAATCAAAATTTGAAGTTCTACCTTTATGTGTGCTGATTGGATATTAGTGGGATGTAATCTGCAAAGTTATTCTTCAAAATAGAGAGCTTTGTGTCCCATTTGTCCTTGTTGCGTCTGATACACTTATTAATACACACAATCCATATGATGAAATATGAAAATTTCTCATATGATTCCTTGGCTGAAAGGAATTCATCCAATTGTCTTGATACATAATCAATCTTTAAGGTAAGGTGCTCTCTCAATAATGAGAATCTTTTCAATGTCCTTTCTTTTTTATGCTCCAATAGTCCAATATCATTGTGGACTTTGTTGATTTTGATCTCCAAGTCAATAATCTATACATTAGGATTTTGTAGCTCATTTAAAAGAGTCTTCAACTCTTCTATTTTAACCATCAACTCATCTGAGATGTCCTTGATGAAAGATGTGCCAAGGCACATTTTCCATACGCTTCTTTTCCTTCTATCAAGCATCTCCTTATCTCTTCGATACTTGAATCAATATTCTTCAAGTCTTCATTGATGTTTCCACAAACCTTTTTGAATAATTCACCATCATGAAGGGTTTGTGCCTTTGTAGCTACAATATCTGATAACTGGGTGAACTCATTATCAAATGCCTTGATCACTTCTTTTGCTTTTATCTGAGGGTTTGATTCAGTGACTGATGTTGATATAACACTTTCTAACTTTTCTATCACTTCCACTATTGTGCCTTTTAGACTTTTCACTCTTGTGTTCTTTTCAAAAAAAATTCTCAAAGATGATATCAAGCCAACTTGATCGTCATCATCATCTCTAGATAATGTTGTTAAAACTAATTCCAATGGTGATCTTGAAGAACTTGTTGCTTTTGCACTTATGATAGGAGTGAAAACTAAATTTTCATCCTCATGCTAGAAAAGGACTTTGTCAACCTTATTCTTAGTGTGTTTCAACTAGGGTACAACTAAAGATGTTTCATGTGTAATCACCTTCCATTTTCCTTGCAAATTCTTACCAATTTTTTGAAGTTCATCTGCTAAAGTAGCCAAATCATCATTCTTTTTCTCCTCTTCCTTATTTTCTTCTTCCTTTTTCTTCTCTTCATCTTCATCCTTCTTCTCTTCATCTTTTGATCTCTCTTAACCTACCAAATTTTCAACATTGGGGTCATTATCCTTGAAAGGATCTTCTGATGTATCCACTATTATGCTTGTGTTGTCAATATTCATGGTATTTGTACCAATTGTGATTTGAGGGGCCTCTAATAGTGGTGCTTCTACTGCTCTATATCCTTCTTGCTCCTTCATTTATGTATCCATTGTTATTGATGTAATTTTTTCCACTACTAGTGGTGCCTCTACTATGATTGATGTTGATGTTGTTACATAAGTAGGAAGTGCTCCCCTTAACTCTATACTTCCCTCTGTAGTTGTTATCTGATGGCTTAATTTTTGTCACCATCTTCACTATAGCTACCTTTGTTTCTTTATTTACTTCTTCATAATTCCCTCCCATAATCAATATAGGTCTTCTCTTGTTCCTTAAGTAAGGTTCAAGACCTTTCATCAACCTTTGTAGGTTCTCTTCATTGTTTACTTCGCATAATTCCTTATTATGTTTTCTCTATTTTTCTTGTCTTCTTCTTGCACTCTCATCTTTTTGTTCACAAGTCTTCCGTACAAGGCTTTGGGACTAACTCCTTCTATGTCAGTGAACTTCTTGTTATTCAAGATCATATGCCATATTACCGCATTTTCTAACTCAAATTTCTCAATTTTTTTGTATTGATCATAATAATTTTGTTAATTGTACAAAATCGCCATCATCAATTATTGCACAATTTAGTTTCTCAACTTTAGGCTTCCATCACCTTCTTCCCTTGCTCACACTTTCTACTTTATTCTTTTCTTATTCTTCTTGTCCTATTTCCTCAGGGATATCAATATTTCCTCTCATTTTCTTTTTCCCTTAAAATGACATCAAGAATTTCTATCTCTTACTAGGTCCAACTACCATTTCCTTCATCCTTTACTATTTATGAGCCTCTATTGGTTGTTGTTTTACCTCTGCTAGCCTAGCAAACTTTCTCTTCATCTCTACTACACTGAATTCTTCTTCCTCTTATCCTTCTCTTAGCTGAATATGTGGAATAGTTGGTGTGACATGTGGTTGTGCTGGTGCAACTATTGCATGTGAAATAGTGGATGCCTAAATTGTTGATTTAGCTATTGTAATTCCTTCTACTAATGATGGAACTGGTGGTAAGGATCCTGCTACTACCAATGGTGGCACAAACATAATATTCTCCTGAACAATTTTCTTCATACCTACCACCATCTTCCTTACTATAGGTAGCTTCTTCCGAAGTCATCTATACTTTCTCCATGATCTTCTTCATCATTCTTTCCACTTTCTTCTTAGTAGACTTCTCAAGTTTCACTTAATAATTCTTCTACATGATTTCTTAATATGTGCCAAATCTGTTCAACTCTTTATCTGGATTAGACTTAAGGATTTACTTCACATATCCTTCTAGTTTCACATCCAAGGGGATCAACATATAACATTGTAGGTTCAGCTTCCTCAACATATGTGAAATATGTGTCAACTATAAAGCAAATATCATCCTTGTATTTACTTAGAACATATTGTGGAACTCTAAATCTCTGCTTCATCTCACTCTATAATGTATTAAATTAGGTCTGCATTGTTGTAATGCCCCTCCAGAGGGAACCCAAAAGAATAGGCCAAGTTGATAAGTTTAATGAGTAATTTTTTTTCACATCCTTTTTTATGTTAAACTTATTAATCATAGATGTAAAGTCTTATTTTGGTTCCCTTAACATTCATTCCTTATTACTTAAGTTATTAGTTTTATTTTCATGAAGATTATATAGCTCTTAAATATAAATACAAATGCCATAGCATCATTATAATTGATTGATTTAGTCTTATGATGAGAACAATCAAGAACATCAACTATAATAAGATATACACATAGATGTTCAATATAAATAAGCATGAATTACATAAAGCAATGATAATATAAGTAATCACCATCATACATATATGCCAAGCTGAATTCTATAAAAGAGATACAATTTTCGTACATTTACTTTTCAAGAACCAAACCTCTTTCTTATTTTCGAAGCCCTTATACATGTCTTTCCTCAAAATGTATCTATCTAAACCCCCTTTTCATTATTTATCAAATTACATCAAAGTATATTATTTGCATTGTTTATAGTAATGCAAGCAACATGAACATCCTTAAGTATTATCCAGGCATATATCCAAGAAAAAACTCCAATGTAAGCCATAAACAAGCCTCTTGTTTTGCCACCCAACCACATGGAACCATAAGGAACCACTCCCCTGAGCTAGGAGACAAAACCATGATCCACCTAGGTTATAAGGTAGTCTAAGTCTTATACCTAAAATCAAGTACAAGGGTAACATAAGGCCACACAAAAGCATAAAGCCCAAAATGAAACCACAAAGAAAAGGGACAACCAGAGGCATAAGTAGAGTGAGGGGTTCAACTGCATCTAGGTGAGTATCATCATATATTCCCACAATGTTGAGATCATTCCCCTGAGCCAAGGACCATCCTACCACATAGAATATCATTTCCTTGAGTACTCCAATAGGATATGCACAACCTAGTGATGTTGGGATCCTTCCCTTGAGTTAGGGACCATATTCTGCATAGATTATCCCCTCTCCAAGTACTCCTACAATACTCAATCTTAATCTTTATTAATGCGTTAAAGCCCAACCCATCCCATAGATTTTTATTAAGTTATCACTTGTTATCCAACTCACTTATAGAGCCAACCTGTGTAGGGCACTAGTTTCTAGGCATAAGATCCTTTGGCAGACAATTTTGGGCCCTAAAACCTATGATGAGCCACTTGCCGAGGGTTTCCTACCCTACTCTAGATCTAACACACAAGCCATGCAGAGTTACACAAGTCAATGCATCTCAGAGAAGTCACATAATAGAAACAAGGCCAACTAGGATCAACCAATAGATAAAACTGACTATAGGATATCACTATGTGAACCACAAACTAAGAAAATAGTAAAACAGTGCATCTATTTCTTATAACGACGCATTTTTTTAATGTTGTCGCACATTTGTTCAATGTTGACATGCATTTGTTCAATATAACTACACATTTGTCAAGTAAAACTACATATATGTTTAATATAGCTACTCATTTAATCTAGTAGAATGACGCATTGGTACTAACTAGACAAAAGGGATAAATTGCAGAGTTGTGCACATGTGTAGCCTTCCTGTGCATTTATTTTGGAAAGCTCAAAAAAATATAAAGAAGGCTATGAATTGAATTCCATGACCTGATAAGGTGGATGAGGGTTTTCTAGTACCATCTTGGTTGTGATCCCAGATTGAAACCCCTACAGCTATTTCCAATCAAGGGATTCAACTCTTAGCATTCTTGTGACATCACTCCATACTCAAGACCCCATCATAGATGACCAAAGAAATACAAACACATTCAATTCAAATGCAACAAGTAGAGGCATGCATATTTGTATAATTGCATTATCTAAGGTAGCAAATTAATTTTATTTTTCTTATCCTAAGTTACAATATGTTAAATAAAATGGGATATAAAGGCCTACTTGTTTTTCTATGTTGGTGTGAAATTGGGTTTGAGTTTGTGAAAGATTAAAGTTTCCAGCCATTATCCTGGTATTTGTATCCTTCCCATCCTTAGTCTTGGTATCCTCTAAGTTTGTACAGGTAATTATCTTTAAAAATGCACATTTGACTGTAGGTTTCACCTCCATAATTCTATCTATTTTCTTTTGATATTTTCCCTTATTTATAGGGAGAAATGTCATTTCCAAAAGGTTATGTCCATTGTAGCTGACACCCTCTCTAAGGTTTGATTAAATAAAACCACTTTAATTTTTATTTTTATTTTTGTTAAACTTTTAGATTAACTACTAGGTTATATATGTTGTAACAAGATCCTTACTCAAAGGACACATATGGAACGATGGTTAAGTCTTTAAGATCTTCCCTCTAGAGGTCAAGGGTTTAATTCTTACAACCTTTTGCAATATCTAAGTTTTTACTAAGATAAGGGTTACAATCCAATTCCTATTTTATTTTTCATGAAGAGTTACATGGATAAGTTGGTGGAGGAAGAAATCAATAGGAGGATAGTTTGGAGTTCAATTCCATTAAGCATTTTAATTCCTTTATTTATTTATCTTCTTTAATTACTCTTCCACTTTTTAGTTATTAAGAGGTTGCAATATAATCATGCAAGAAAGCACATCCAACCAATAATCATATATGTATATACATATCTTAACACATACACATGTATATATATTTATTTGGGTATATATGTGTGCACCCATATATACTTGGATAAACATATATCAAGACTCCCAATCATAAAAATACAATCACAATAAAGGCATAAATAAAATATTATTAAACCAGACAAGAAAAAAAAATCCCCAAGTTCCCAAACTAGGCAATTGACCACCTAATAAGACTTCTAGGTTCAGGGTGTCTAAATGGATCATGGTTTTATCTTTGAATCAATTGATATTTTTTAGGCTTTTAATGCATGTTCCTGCATCACTGACCAACATAACATGTATATAGAAACATATCAATTGTAATATAGGTGTTAGATGGGTTAGTGGGGTTAGAATACCATAATAATCTATACTTCCTAATCCATATTTAAAAACAAATGAAATGTATCATAGCAAGTGTAAAAAAAGTATCATCTAACCTCCTACCATACTCATAATGTTAGGAACCTAATATCCCAAAATATAAATCAAGTTTCTAGGGAGGCATTACAATTACTCTCAATTTTATCGATGGGATGTCTCTTGTACAAAGTGGTTATCTTCTCCATTGTGCATCTATCAGTGTTGATTATCACGAAAATTGACATAAATGGGAATCTTCTTAAAAGTTGGAAAAAACATATAGGTAATTAGGGATTGAAACTTGAATTGACCATTTCTTACTTTATTTATCCTTTCCAAGTTTTCTACTAATTGTACTCTTAATATCTCATACAAATTGACCTTTGTTTTCTCAATACACATTAAGTTGCATGAAAAAAGTTTGTCCTCTTCTCTAGAACTAGAGCATATCTTTGCAACCATAATTCTATTGACAAACCTCACATCATCTTACTTCATTTTGCTGAAAACATTTCCTCTTCCATTATAGGTTGACCGAGTGTTCTCTATCACAATTTTCTTCACATTCTTCTCATTTAATGGGATAAAGCCTTCATTGCTCAAACCAGTGACCTCATGAATTAGGTTAGCTGATATCTCAACTACATTACCACTCATCTAGAATTTTCCATTATGAATCCTACTCAAAATGATCTTGGTCCATACCCCCTTATCAAACTCATGTTGAAATAGGTATTTAACTAGGTCATTCTGCCCTAGGTGCTCATAACCTTGCTTAAATAACATGCCTTGTTTACAAACATGGTCGACTTCATTTGAAATGTTGCTTTCACCTATTTTCTAAAACTTTCTTCGGGTATAACTATTGGTGTCCTCCAGATATAAGAAGTCATTTGGGGTTTGTGAAAATGTAGTTAAACGATCATCTTCCAAAGGTTGAATGGGATTTATCTTCATTTTAGGTCTATGAATATCTTCCACATTTTGAATCATAGTCTTATCGATCTCAAATGATAAAGTACTGAACATAATTATGTAATTATGACCTTCACAAGATCATAAAATACCTCAAATATCATAAAACTAGGGTTTGCTATTGCACACACTTCAAATTTGCTTCAAACTAATTTAATTTGCCTTAAATTACTCCTTAACTCTTCACACGATCAAATGGTACATACAAATCCAATTTTGATCCTTAAATCCTTTCAAATTGACTTCTGCATCAATTGCACAAGTACGCAATCAGAAAAAGTTGTTTCTATTTTTTAAAGAACTTCTCTTCGCACACTCAAATATGAACTCCAAAAATCATGCATACTCAACCATAGCTTCCTTTCATTACTCTATACCTCCTTAACTGTGCAACACCCTATTTCATCTCTAAGGGATTCTACATTATTCTAATGCTAATTCTCTAATAATAATTGATGAAATGAATTGCTCAATCTTATTGGGATTATTTGATAACTATCACTGACTTCAATCTTTTTTTAGGTGCTTCACTTGACTAATTTTCTAATACAACATGTGAACTTGTTGGATCCTTAGCTTTAACAAATGATTCATCAAGATTTCCTACAAGGTCTTTCACATTTTCTCTTCAATTATTGTTGTTGTTATTATTTCTTCTAACATTGTTCATATTCCTTCTAAAGTTTGGGTTTCTCATGTTTTCCTCATGTTGTTTGGCATTCTCATATTGTTCATCCTAAAAAAATCTCATTGTACGACCCAAGTTGTTACAAATTTGACATATTATCACATTGTTTCCATATCTAGGTCCTGACTAACTAATATGTAATCTGCAATCTCTAACAATATGTCTAAAATTGTTGCACTTACAAAACATGACACCATTCCTTACAATATTGATTCCTCTGATAGGTCTACTAGTTGTAAGGTTAGTACCTCTAAACATTATATTATTGTCATTATTAAATTTAGGTTTCTTATATTCAATAGCTTTATGACTAAAACCATGACATTTATAACAATAACCATAAATAGGTTTAAAATGCTTACCTGTATAGTCCTTCTTCATGTCACCAAATTCATTGCATACATAACATCTTCCTCTAAATTGGCTCCTTGCTTCTTTAGGTGATTCAACTTGTTCAGGTTGCTTAGATACATCTTCAGATTGATTTGACTCAATCTTATTCATATCTTCTTTTTCATGCTCAAGCTATGTGATATCCCCATTTTAGCATATAATTTAAATAATAAATAAATATTGTATATAAAGTAATATTACATTATAATCATATAATAATATCGTACATATCATATAATAATAATAATAATAATCTAATATAATTATGATTAAGATATATTTTAGTGTAGCAACATGCTATATTAATAAAGTATTATAATCTAATAATATACTTGATATATTATTAAATTAATATATGTTATAATATAAATATAAATATAATATATTTTATGATATTAATTAATATAAACTAAGCTTATTAATATAAATTTATAATTAATATAATTATATTATTATATTTTGAAAAGATGCGACTATATATATATATATATATATATATATATATATATATATTGAATGCAAATTTTGGTAAGGGAATCATCATAGGGAAGATAAATAGAAAGAATATATGATTCTGAACTCAAACTTATCTTATTAATATGGATGGAAAAAGAGATCATTACAATTGGTATTAGAGCAAACATTCTGCCAACTTGTGAAGATAATTTTAGAAGTATCAAAACAGAAAAGTCAACATTTGAAACATACATTACATGATCAAACAAAAGTGACAAAATCTCATTGAATCATTGAAGAGAAAAAGCAATGAAGATATGAAATAAGCCACCAATAAATAAGAAATTTCCATCTTCTGCAAAAGAGGATTAGAGAGATTAAAATCCTTATGGGTTCAAAGTAAAATGTCATGCCAATTGCATTATAATTCTAATATTTAATCGATCTACAATAATTCAGAAGAATGGAGGCTATTAGAGCTCTAAATGCAGTCGTTGTCGCAGAAACTGACGGCCCATGTGATTCGTACCAATTGACAGAGCTGTCCAATGTGTCCAACTAGAGGGGAGTTTAGTGCCTGAAGGATGTAGTGTCATCATGGTTGGTTGTATCTACAACAAGAAAATGGAGTGTATTCAAGGAGCCTACAAAGTAATTATTTGTCGTTGGAATGTTGCAAATGGGAGTTGATGTCAATGGTTGCGGCAATTCAATTGTGGAGAAATGGATTCAGCTATCTCCAATCGTTTAAACAATTTCTGAAATGCTTGATTTAGTTGAGATCAAGAATGTGGATCGCTGGATCTATGAGGCTTAAGGTTTGGTTACGCTTGGGGTTGGTTTATTTGTTTAGAAGGTGTCAATGACATGGCTGGATCATGGTTTTTGTCTTCTTATTTTCAGCAATTGATAGAATTCTGGCAATCTTTGCAAGTTGTACTCAAAAGTCGCTCAGATTTTTGGAAGTCAATAGATTGTGTTGTTTTCAGCAATTGATAGAATTCTGGCAATCTTTGCAAGTTGTACTCAAAAGTCGCTCAGATTTTTGAAAGTCAATAGATTGTGTTGTTTTCAGCAATTGATAGAATTCTGGCAATCTTTGCAAGTTGTACTCAAAAGTCGCTCAGATTTTTGAAAGTCAATAGATTGTGTTGTTTTCAGCAATTGATAGAATTCTGGCAATCTTTGCAAGTTGTACTCAAAAGTCGCTCAGATTTTTGAAAGTCAATAGATTGTGTTGTTTTCAGCAATTGATAGAATCCACGCAAGTGAAATATGGAGGAGAGCAATAATTTATTTATTTATTTTTATATAAAAAAATACATTTGAAACTAAGTCAAACTTAGAATCCACGTCAAATGGTGTTTGGGAAAGTAAAAGAAAAAATTAAGTGGAGAAATGTGGGAGCAGTATAAAGTAATTGACTGGAAGTTTAATATAAAAGAGTGCAGCCAAGAGATGTACCGTAAAGGGCAAGTATTAAGGGGACTAAAAATACAACACTAGTTTATTTGCCTATTCCCTTTCAAAAGTCGAAATTAAAGGGCACCACCAAAGACAAAGCTTTTAAGAGTATAAGCCATTATTTTAATTGTTTTAAAGATAAAAGATATTTAGGATATATATATATATATATATATATAAGAAAAGGGGATTATACCATATGAATATTTGATGAAGTAAAGGTAAATCCTAATATAAGTTATCATCCTCATGTTATATCATGATATATAGAGAAGATTTCAATGGGATTTTGGAATCTTAATAATTGTCAAATTTTAATAAGAAATGAGGTATCAATGAAAGTTAATAATAAGATAATTAAAGGAAAGTTCAAAGAATATAACATAAAATTTAATTATAACTCTTAAGTTGAGAGTTAGAAGAAATTAAGGATACATCCTGAGAAGAAAGTATTTCATATTCATCAAATATTGTGGACTTCAAAAAGATAAGTATATCTTTATTATTTTCAAGATAACTTTTTTTAAAATTTCTTTATTTACTTTTATTACATTTTAAAATGTATTGAAATTCTCATATTAGAATCAAACTATTAATTTTTAGGATCAATTTAAGGAAGATTCCATGTATATTCAATACAAAAAAATTGGAAAGGAAGGTTATAGTTGCGACTTTGAGAAATAAACAAATTTGGGATTATACAGGAAGATCATCAGGGAGAAATATGACAAAAGCATACAATTTTTTATTTTTTTTTAAAAAGCAATAAATATATGAATCCTTCTCGAGTTCAATACTTGGAGTTAGCGATTTGGTTTTGCAACCTGTGATGGGAGTGAGATCAAACAGCTCAACTTATTATTTGTGCAAACAATGCTTATTGTGAACATGATCTAGATCAAGCAGTGAAGGACCTTATCAATGATGGGAAGGACAAAAAAAAGTAGTTGAGAACCACACTAGGAGACTCTTATGTTCAACCCTAGGCTGAGCATTTCCCAAGAAGTAAAATCTTTTACTAAGTGAGCTAAGGAAGATGGTGGAGAGTAAAAGATAAAAGAAAAATAAAAAAATCATTCTCCATATCGTGTCAATGTGGAAAAGGGAAATATTCCAAATGTACAACACATTTCAATGCACTCCACGTGATGACATCGCATCAGCGTAGAATAAGGGGCTTTAAGGTAGAAACTGATACCAAGATTACCTCATACAGTCACCACCCCAACACTTAAAGGTAATGAGGTAAGTTATATATCTTGTTCATCTATTATTAAGGAATATTATTAATAAGAAATATTATTACTAGCATTTCTTGTCATTGTGATGAATATTGAATATTTGAATATCTAATATCAATTCTTATAAGGGAGTGAGATTGATTCTGTAAGTTGATAGGAATTCTTATAAAATTGATACAAATAAGAGGAAATTTAGTAAATGTCTTGAAACAGGACATTACAAGTGGTATCACCTTTGACATATATATATATATATATATATATATATATATAGGATTATAATTCTTTCCACCATGTAATAATAAATGTAAATAAATAAGACCTTTAATAATATTAAAATAAAATGTACAATTATAAATTTAATATTAGTAAAGATCGTATGACTCTTGTATTAGTCACATGATGGATAGGGAGTGTGCACAGGGGGAGGAGTAAATCAGTTGTGTTGGGGCAAAATGAATCCCAATATGGACTAAGGTCTAAGGGAGCCCCAAGCTGAGCGTGTCCAAACTCAGAGCCGCAATAAATATTCCATTCATCATGGGACCTACTACAAGGGCAACAATTACAAAAATCTACCATCCATGTCAAAATTAAACATGTTCTTAGTGGGTATGGGGTGTGTATAGGGGGAGGAATAAATCGATCGCGTTGGGGCAAAATGAATCCCAATATGGACTAAGGTTTGAGGGAGCCCCAAGCTGAGTGTGTCCAAACTCAGAGCCGTAGTAAATCTACCATCCACTATGGAATTATACAACCTATTATAGTACTAGCTATAGAAAATATGCATTTTCAATCTAACTTTTTATTTCAAGATAGGGGAAAGGAGCACGACATTCACGATTAAAGTGGTAAAACATTTCCTTATGCTTTTCTTATTTCAATTTGTAAGCTAGATTCTAACATGTATACTATGTGTCTGTGTTAGGAACCTGTGTGTTCCTTCTGTTTATTTTGTTAGAGTAGAGTTGTTGGACGCATATGCTTTGTAAGTCGTCCCGTGAGTTTATTTTATTATCCCACATGCATAGGTAGTATTACTTTTCTAGATCGTACCCAGTATATAAGAATAGGTTGAGGCCCTTGATGGGCACGGACGAATTTATTGTATTGAGCTTGCTCAAAGGAGGTTACCCCCTCGAAGTGGCCTGCGATCAGTAGATTTATTCGGAGTTCTGCTATCACTTTGTATTCTGTTATTTCGAGCATTCTCACGATATTGCTATAAGGAGGTTCTTCTCATCTGGTATCAGAGCACTCTCTTGGGCTCGCTGGGTGGAAATTACATCAAATTTTTTTCTGTCGTGGCCTTCAGGAGCAAAAATCATGGAAGAGGAAATTGCATCCCTCAAAACCAGACTTCAAGATCTGGATGACAAAATTCTGGGTCTTAACTTTCAGCAGTCAGCCATGAGCCGAAACCATTCAGGAGATACTGGGTCCTCTTCTGGCAATTTCCGTGGACCAAAGCTTGATTTTCCACGCTTCGATGGTTCTGATCCGACTGGATGGATCTATAGGGCAGAGCAGTATTTCAGCTTGCATAATACTTTGGATAACCACAAAGTCTCCCTTGCATCTTTTCATTTGGAACATGAAGCTCTTCAATGGTTCCGTTGGTACATCAAGGCTAATGTAGGCCCAACGTGGAGCGAATTGTGCACCCTCATTTTGGAGCGCTTTGGCCCTAGTTCCTTTGATGATTTCACAGGAGCACTCACTAAACTGCGTCAAACAGGCACTGTAAGAGAATACCAGACAGAGTTTGAAAAATTAGCTAATCACACAGAGGGCTTGTCTGATGAATTCTTCCGTAGTTGTTTTGTCAGTGGTCTGAAGGATGCACTTCGCTCAGAAGTCAAAATGTTTCGACCTACTACAATGATGGAAGCCCTTGGGTTGGCTAAGTTAGCGGAAGACAAGATTAGTGCTCTACAACGCTCCAGATCTAATTTTGTTCCATTCAGAAATACAGGTTCTCACAACCCTCCAGTCATACCAGCTCCCAGAACTACTCCGATCAAGCACTTGTCTGAAACAGAGATGCGAGTTAGGCGAGACAAAGGGCTTTGTTATAATTGTGATGAGAAATGGTCTCGGGGCCATAGATGTGTTCAGCAAAAGCTCTATCTCTTGGATGTGGATTCTCCACCGGAACTGGAAGAATATGTAGATGCTCAGGAAACAGTGGATGCTGAGGTTGAGCCTCACCAGCCTGAACCTCCTTCCCCAGAAGCTCCACCAGAGATATCTGTCCATGCTTTGGCAGGAGTCACTACTCCACAAACCATGCGGGTCCAGGGTTTCTTCAAGAAGATCCCTCTTACTATACTCATTGATTCTGGTAGCACTCATAACTTCATTGATCCACGAATAGCCAAACAGGCTGATTGCTTTATCCATCCCTGCTCTAGCTTTGAAGTCATGATTGCCAATGGGGGCACTTTACCTTGTAAAGGGAAATGTCGCAATGTGCGTCTCTCTATTGGAGATTATAACATGCGCTCTGACATGTTTGCCTTACCCTTAGGTGGTTGTGATGTGGTTTTGGGTGCCCAATGGTTACGCACTCTTGGCCCCATTCTCTGGGATTTTGCTGAACTTTGGATGCAGTTTTCAGCCGAGGGGCACCAACACACTTTGAAAGGCTTACAACCAGGGTCTCTCAGCATCATCAGTTCACACCGTATGGAAAAACTTCTTAAGAAGAATTCACATGGTGTCATCGCTCAGCTCCATTCCATTCAGATGCAGCCATCAGCAGTCTCTAGCACTCCTGCCGATCTCCAACACATTTTGGACAAGTATTCTGGTATATTTGTTGAACCTGTGGGATTACCTCCTTCTCGTCCAGAGGACCACCGTATTCAGCTCCTTCCTGGCAGTGTTCCGCCCAACATCAGGCCCTACCGCTACCCATTTCATCAGAAGACCGAAATCGAGATACTTGTCCGTGACTTACTGAAGCAAGGTATTATTCGCCCTAGTACCAGTTCCTTTTCTTCTCCATTTCTGCTTGTTCGCAAAAAAGATGGGTCATGGCGACTCTGCATTGATTTCCGAGCACTTAATCATCTCACTATAAAGGACAAGTTTCCCATTCCACTTCTTGATGAACTTCATGGGGCTCATTTTTTCTCCAAGTTAGATCTTCGTTCTGGGTATCATCAAATTCGGGTTAATGAGGAGGATATACCTAAAACTGCCTTCCGCACACATGATGGTCACTATGAATTTTTAGTCATGCCCTTTGGCCTCACGAATGCTCCTTCAACATTTCAGGCAGTGATGAATAACATATTTCGACCATACCTCCGGAAATTCATTTTGGTCTTCTTTGATGATATCCTCATATATAGCAAAACTTGGGCTGAGCATCTCCATCATCTGGAGCTTGTCTTGCAACTTCTCTCTAATCATCAACTCTGTGCAAAACTATCTAAATGTGTGTTTGGCCAGGAGGAAGTGGAGTATCTCGGGCATATTGTTGCACACCATGGAGTGCGGGTGGATCCTACAAAAATAGATGCCATGAAAACTTGGCCGCATCCTAAAACTCTCAAGAGCCTTCAGGGTTTTTTGGGGTTGACTGGCTACTACCGCAAGTTTGTCAAAGATTACGGGAAAATTGCAGCACCATTGACAGCTCTGTTAAAAAAGGATGCCTTCTCCTGGACCCCTGTTGCTGAGACTGCATTTGAACAACTGAAACAGGCTATGTGCAGTACACCTGTTCTCGCGATGCCAGATTTTTCCAAACCCTTCACTATTGAGAGTGATGCTTGCGGCAATGGATTGGGTGCTGTTCTCCTGCAAGATGACCATCCTATTGCGTTCACTAGCAAAGCCCTCTCTGGTAAGAATCTAGCCCTCTCTACTTATGAAAAAGAAATGATGGCTATTTTGCATGCTGTACAGAAATGGCGGCCATACCTCTTAGGGAGTCATTTTTGCATCAGAACCGATCACCAAAGTCTGAAATACTTCCTGGAACAACGGGTATCCTCTCCTACACAACAGAAATGGGTCAGCAAACTCATGGGGTATGATTATGAGATCACCTACAAGAAGGGTAAGGAGAATATTGTGGCAGATGCTCTTTCTCGCACATTTGATAATCAAGCTTCCCTTTCCGCTATTTCTAGGCCCATTCCCAATTGGTTAGCGTCTGTTCAGCAGGGCTATGACAGTGACTCTTCTTTATCTCAAATCATTCACCAGCTAGCCAATAATCCTTCTGCTATACCACATTACTCTTGGGATGGTGCTTCTCTTCGATACAAGGGTCGGCTAGTGCTTCCTCAGAACCCAGCTCTACATCAGGCTATTTTTTATGAACTCCATGCTTCTCCTTCAGCAGGGCACTCAGGCTTCCTCAAAACTTATGAGCGAGCAAGGAGAAACTTCTTTTGGAAAGGAATGAAACAGACGATTCAACAGATGGTGGCTGAATGTGATACTTGCCAACGCCACAAGGGTGAAACGACCCTCCTTCCTGGCTTGCTCGAACCATTGCCCATCCCTACACGGATTTGGACTGATATTTCTATGGATTTCATTGAAGGGCTTCCTAAATTCGGTGGCAAGACAGTGATCTTGGTTGTGGTTGATCGTCTCTCGAAATATAGTCATTTTTGTGCCCTCAGCCACCCCTATGCTGCCTCCTCTGTTGCACAAATCTTCATGGACCAGATATTTCGTCTTCATGGACTCCCTTCTTCCATTGTCTCTGATCGTGATGCAACTTTTACCAGTCATTTTTGGACTGAACTGTTTCAGAAAACTGGCACCAAACTAAAGATGAGTTCGGGCTATCACCCACAAACTGATGGTCAAACGGAAATTGTCAATAAATGCTTGGAAACTTATCTTCGTTGCTTCACTTCCGAACAGCAACATCAGTGGGCCAAGTGGCTCCCTTTAGCTGAATGGTGGTACAATACCTCTTACCACACTGCCTCTAAAATGACTCCATATGAAGCAGTCTATGGTCAGGCACCTCCAGTGCTCCTTCCCTACACTCCCAACAGCTCACCAGTCCAGGCAGTTGACATAGTTCTCCGCAGCAGGGATCAGATTCTTCGTACCTTACAGGATAATCTTCACATGGCCCATAATCGGATGAAACAGCAAGCAGATCAACACCGTTCTGAGCGCTCATTTCAAGTTGGGGATATGGTTTTTCTTCGTCTACAGCCATACAAACAATCCTCCCTAAAGCTGAAAGGGCGTCATAAGCTGGCCCCAAAATTTTATGGGCCTTATCAGGTTCTGCAGAAGATTGGTTCAGTTGCTTATAAACTGGAACTTCCTCCTTCTTCCCGCATTCATCCAGTTTTTCATGTTTCTTGTCTAAAGAAAGTTCTGGGTACCACTGTCAGAGCACAAACTACTCTCCCTGAAATGGATACGGAAGGATCCATTATCCTGGAGCCGGTGGCAATCATTGACCAGCGCACTCGCCAGCTTCGCTCTCGCTCCATCTCTGAGGTCTTGATTCAGTGGCATGGCATGCAACCAGAGGATGCTACCTGGGAACCCCTTCTTCAGATTCAACAACAATTTCCACACCTTAAGCTTTGAGGACAAAGCTTTTTTCTAAGGGAGAGGGGATGTTAGGAACCTGTGTGTTCCTTCTGTTTATTTTGTTAGAGTAGAGTTGTTGGACGCATATGCTTTGTAAGTCGTCCCGTGAGTTTATTTTATTATCCCACATGCATAGGTAGTATTACTTTTCTAGATCGTACCCAGTATATAAGAATAGGTTGAGGCCCTTGATGGGCACGGACGAATTTATTGTATTGAGCTTGCTCAAAGGAGGTTACCCCCTCGAAGTGGCCTGCGATCAGTAGATTTATTCGGAGTTCTGCTATCACTTTGTATTCTGTTATTTCGAGCATTCTCACGATATTGCTATAAGGAGGTTCTTCTCAGTCTGCATTGTCTCTTCATGCATCAATGTGTTTGCTTTGTGTCTTCTTCGTGTCTTCATGCATTAATGTGTCTACTTTGTGTCTTCATTCATATGTTTTTGTACATGCTATTATATACTAAAATGTCTACTTTGCAAGTGTCTAACACATATGCAGGAAAGAGAATGAATCCAGGCAATGAATTAATAAGGATCAAATCAATTGCTTGAGCACAAGCAAATTCAAGAGGGGAGGACTGTGATATCCCCATTTTAGCATATAATTTAAATATTAAATAAATATTATTTATAAATTAATATTAATAATGATATTAAAATAATAATATTTTATAAAGTAATATTACATTATAATCATATAATAATATCATACATATCATATTTTATAATAATAATCTAATCTAATTATGATTAAGATATATTTTAATGTAGCAACGTGCTATATTAATAAAGTATTATAATATAATAATATAGTTGATATATTATTAAATTAATATATGTTATAATATAAATATAAATATAGTATAGTTTATGATATTAATTAATATAAACTAAGCTTATTAATATAAATATAAAATTAATATAATTATATTATGAATATAATATAATTATTATATTGTGAAAAGATGTGACTCTTAGAATTAAAATATATATATTGAATGCAAATTTTGGTAAGGGAATCATCATAAGGAAAATAAATAGAAAGAATATATGATTTTGAACTCAAAAGTTATCTTATTAATATGGATGGAAAAAGGGGTCATTACAGGCTATTGTATCACGATATTTGATTCCTTTATAACCTCAATTTTATTAGATGATTCTCCTTCAAAGTATCCAAGACTAGTATTATCATAAGAAGGTCTTTGAATATAAAATTGCTCATCAATTTTTTCACTACTGGAATACAACTTCTCAAGATGTAGCTTAAACTATGTTAGCTATCCTTTCACAATCACATTGTCCTTCTCAAGTTTTGTGTATTGCAAATTTGATGATTCAAGTTCAGATGTTATCTTTGCAAGTTTTGATTTCAAAATTGTATTCTCTAATCTCATATCTGATTCAATTTCCTTGTCATCATCCTTCATACTCAACATTAGATTTGTCATCTTTAATTCATGCTTCAGGGTCTCATTTTCTTTCTTAAGCCTTGAAACTTCATTGCAATCCCTGGTCTGATCTTTAGACTCTTTCTTAGATATGATATGTTCTACCTTTCCTTCAACTTCTCAATGTAGTCTTTAACATCTTCATACTTATCCTTTAGAGTATCTCTTTCTTCTATTTGTACATCAAGTTGTTCAAGAGTTTCTTCTAGGTTTTTTTGTAACTAATCCATATCCATAGAGATCTTACTCAAGTTGTTAGTCCTCTTCTAAGTAACTGTGCTCTAATACCAATTGTTAGAAATTGACCCACAAAATGATCCACTAATCAAAAGTATCTTGTGAAAGATATTGACCCTTATAGGATTCTATTACATCTGTATAGTGTTTTGGTCCTTGTTAGAGGACTAAGCCTTGCTAGAAGCCTCAACCTTGTTAGGAGTTGTTATTACAATTATAGAATGTATGCAAGTTGAAGCCACTACCCAAACATGCAATATACAATGATATATAGTATACAAAAGTCTAGATACAAAAACCTCTTTACAATTATTGATATCTTCAATATTTGATATGGCCTTGGTAGCTCATTGTATCATCTTTGCATACTCTGCCTTTTATTGTTTTGCTATCAAAGTTTGCATTACAAAACAATCACATTCTTATCAGAATAAGCACACTTAACTTCACATTCAAAAAAAAATCCTTTATACCCTATTATTTCGTAATAACCTATGCAGTCGACCTTCATGCCTTTACATGTTTGCCAAAATGCAAAACTATACCTTTCCCACTCAGGGTTAACATCTAGGATGTCATCTCTAACTAGTCAAGTAATTATTTTGGTAAACAAAATAATTCCTTAATGTAAAATATTTGATCCCTTCATTCTTCCCTATTTAGTCAGCTCATTATTGCAACTGGAAAAATTGCAATAACTCCATCCATACCATCTATATAGCCTCACGCTCTTAGCTATAGTATCCTCATAGTCTGAATTTCCCATACCTAAGTGCACACGTGCCAATTATGCCTCTTTGAGTTGTGCCAATAAAAAATCTAACTATATTGCTTGATAAACTCTATAATACTTAGACATTTTTCTAAGTCTAACTCCCAAAATTGTATCTTCATACTTTGCTCACTTCATAGGACTTATATGTTTCCATAAATGACAACCTCATACTATCTAACCTAGCCAAATCGCCAACATACATGTCCTCGTTGTTCCAAATATTTTGTTTACTCTAAAATTTTTAGATAGAGTATACTAGTATAATACAATTTGCTAGGGCCAAATCAATCTCCTTTACACATTTTTGGCATATTTCCTTAGATACAATGCTTGCCTTGGACTACATAAGGATTGGTTGAATTGGCATAAGACAAATTGCTAGCCAACCTGACCTCTCCTTCACATACATTGTTAGGATTGGTTGAATATCATAACATTATTTTCTAGACCATTTGAGCTATCATTTTCATGGGTTGACTAACAGAATACACCTTGATAGACCCTTCAACCTCACATTTCCATAATCTTTCAATGGTTGTCTAATGTATGCTAGACCATAAACTATGTCTTTACACTCTCTTTGATGGGTGGAACAAGCATAACAAAATTTTCTAGACCTCTCCCCCTCCTCTCTTGCTCATGGATCACCTAGTGCAACATAATTTCCTAGACCGTATTCTCTCTCCCATGATTCCATGACATAACACATTTTTCTAGTTGATCGAATATGGAGTCTTATCTTGTATTTGATGTGTGCTCTTTCTCTTTTTAGGGGAGCACTTGTTCTTTCTCGAGCATGATACTAGTGGTTAAAACATTTCCTTTAATGGGGTCTCTTCAAATAGTTGACTTAGAATCTTAATAAGTTATAGGATTTTGTTTTTGTTTAATGTGTCCTTGCATATGCACGTATAATTTAGGATCCTTAGTTTGGGGTTGTGTCCTTAAAATTCACAAATATATTATCTCTCTATAGTTTTCTCATGATCTTCATCTTTTCTTTCTATGTCTTTCTTTTGTTGAAGTTGATGAAAGATCAACCCCACAGCTCCCAAGAATCAGTTGCATGCAAACACTTGTCACAAAAAGAGAGAAGCAAAAGCTATGGAGGCTAGAATTGCCAGATCCATAGATGAGACATTCTCGATGAGAAAAAAGAGAGATTTCTATTATCAAAAGTGAATTAATTAAATTACAAAAAGAGATCATACTTATAAAGGAGATCGAAACCTTAAAAAGGTCTAACCTAGGTTGCATAATAATAATTAATAAAAGAATTAAGTATTATATGCCCAAAGTTTACCTTAAGTGAAAAAGATTTAATTGAGAAATATCTAACTACTCTAACACCCCTCTTAAGATTAACTTAGGGAGTAGCTAAAAACCTAGAAACTACTGCATAAAGTAGATTTGGGTCCCAGTAACAAAGCCTGATAAGGTACCCAAGCAAAATCAAATCTCTGAAAAAAGGAGAAATAAAGAAAACTACATGACAAAAACCCTACTCCAAAAATAGATGGAAAACATGTTGAAAGAAAACTAGTGAAGGACTAAAGAAGTCTCCAAACTAGGGAATTTCCCAAAAGATAAGAACAAAAGATGATCATGAAGAACATCACTGAAGCATGTAGAAGGTGCAAAGCTTTGTCAAAAGTAACTGCTAATCCAAAGAACCTCTGGAACTAAAACAAAACTTGACCAGGTAGAGAAGATAGTAATCTGCATTGAATCAAGAGGCACATTAAGGCAAACAACTGAACTTGAAGATACATATGGCATAATACACCAAAGCCTAAAGAGTTGATCAATCAAACATGGAAGGCTACAACCAAACTAGGAACGAAAAGAAGAGTGCCTATATGGTGAATGGTCCATCTCACCAAAATGCATAGGTACCCAACTACTACATCCACCTAGTACACAGGAACAAATATTGAATACATAGCTCACTCCATCGAACCAAGGAAGCATGAGAAACAATAGAAGAAACCCCCCTAATGTAGACAAGGGTGGTGTGATAGGCAACTGGAAAAGTGGGCCAAAAGAATTGCAAGTCAAGGAACCACAATCAAGATGCACAAAAGAATACATATGTATGTACTAAGGTGATCAATCTTAGACATGTCATGAGGCTAAAGTCAGAGAAGGGAAGCTCATTGTACAAAGGAAAATGGAAAGCACAGGTAAAACATCAAACCCCCATGGCACTTTAATCATGAGTAGTGCATGTACAATAAGACACAAGATATGGTGAATCCTAAGAATACAATAATTTGCATGAGTCTCCTCAAATGACACTCCTCGAATTAGAAGGCAAAACAAAGCAAAACAACTTAAATGAAAATACAAATGAAATATGGTATTTTATCTAAATGCATTTGCAAGAATGCATACAAATGATGTCTAAATAGACAAGAAGAGACATAAGACTAATACAATAGATAGTACAAGTCATGATGAATCATTTGAAGTAACAAAATCAATCCTTGGACCTAAAATAAAAAAGAGTATTTGCAAACCTCTATATACAATCAATGTTGGAGGCACTTGTGTTTTTTTGTTTGTAGGCGTTCTTTGGTGGGCATGAATTTTTTGGAGAGCCATTTTTTTAGGACAATCAACACTTGATCTTTGGCACCTCATGCATTGCCTTTAGCACACAAGCCCATGTACGATCATTGACATTTTTCTTTGTCCCTTTGGTGTTCTCACTTGGTGGATTTCCTTCAATGATTTCATCTCAAGCATCGCGCTCCATATGACCCCTCTTTCCATGTGCAGTTTCATACTCCTGCAGCAGCTTAATGAGAAAATAAAATTTGGAAAGTAAGCACAAATGTTGGGGTTGTTATTCTTCTGAAGGCGTGTCTTTTAATGGTACATTGTTTTTGGAATGAAGCCTATAGCTTTGGCTCTACTATGACCACGTAGCCTCCATAATATTGGTAGTTTTTGCTTGGTGATTGCTCCTAGCTTTTTGTGTTCTTCTTGTGCCTTTTTATTTTGGGCCTAATGTCAATGTCACCTGCAATGGTGGATGGAAGAAATTTCGGTGGAGTTTTGTGTTTTGGGTGACACTTTTTCCTTCTCTACCATGTGCATTAATTGCGCCCTCCTACATCAGCACATCAACCATGCCTTGGCCATTCATTTTTTAATCCGACACCTACCCTTGGTTTTCTTGATGAGCAAAAAGATAAATTGCTATTATAAAAAACAAATTAAATTACAAAGAGAGACAGTCCTTATAAAGGAGATTGAAACCCTAAAAAGGTCTAACCTAGGTTGCATAATAATAATTAATAAAAGAATTAATTATTATATGCCTAAAGTTTAGCTTAAGTGAAATAGAGTTAATTAGGAAATATCTAATTACTCTAACATCTTCTATTTACTGTGAGAATGAGGTGGACTCATATTCCTGCTAAAGTGCAAACTAAATGTGTCATCTAAAACATAAGTGCCCTTAATTAGGTGCTCACTTTAGCCCCATTTTGGTATGTATGATCTCCCACATTGATTTCACATTCTTTTGACACTCATTGAATCTTTATTAATTTAAATCAACATTTAAACTAACATCATGAGTCCTCTCTTAAACATTTTTTACCAATTTATTTAATCTCCTCACTCTAAGATGGGTTTTGCCTCATTTTAAAGTTCAAGGCATGATTTACACATATACTAATTTTATATTTGTGCACGATTTATCTTTTGGGGCCTAGAGACTATCAACTTACTCCTCATGAAATCTTAATAAATTTAGTTAGAAATAGGTTAATTTTTTGGGTACAACTCAACTTTTTGGGTGCACGTCGGGTTTTTCAATGTATCCCAAACATTTTTTCTTGAAATTTGAAGGGTAATATTTTAGGGTCTCACACTTCCCAAAGCTATATTTGTGGCTCATTAACACTTTTCTAAGTCAACCTAAACATGGTTTCATTTCGAAGTCTCTATATAAAGGTCAACTATTTCCGTTCTTTCACAAGAACACAATCAAGAACAAGAGACCTTGAAGGAGAGGGGATCCTACTAAATAATTCAAGAAAATTCTCAAAAAATTTCAAGGTATTATTCTTCCTCTTCATCAAGCACTGTGGGAAACTACAACATCCATCATTCAAGGCTTTGATTTCATTATTTTCTATTAGGCTCTTGTGGAGTTGATGAAATTGTCTTAATAGTTGTGGTCACATCCAAAGAAGCATTATGCCATCAGGGTATAAAGTAATTTAAATTTTAGATCTAGCTTCTATTTTCATCTTTCATTATGCAATTTCAATTCAATTTCATGGTTGATTCCTAAACTGGGTTTTGACTAAGGCAAACCCCTTTTTCCTACTTTTTTTCCCCATATTTTGTGTGTAGTGCCAAGTTACAAAGTCGTCAAAACTTTTTTGGGTAGTATAGGAGCAATTATTGTTAATCCCCAAGTCATGTTGTCTATTAGTGTCAAACACTTAGTCATTCACAAGGCAAGGTTATTTGGTCATCATTGTGACCAAGTCATCCTATATTGAAGACTTGTACATATTCCAAGTTTTGTGCCAAGCAATAGTTACTGTCGAGCAAGCTAGAGGTCATCGAGTACTTTAGTGATTGCTAAGTTTATCAGGGATGATAGTTAAAATTGAGTGATACAAAGGTCGAGCAATTTAGTTCATGTTGAGTATACTTAAGGCCAAGGGCAACATGATGAAACAATATATGTTGAGTGTTAGTACAGTGTTAGTGCAGATTAACACAATTTCACATATTTGTTTGGAATGACACTGAATCTTATGTTAACCATTTTTATCAAGCTGGAAGCGTGTTTTAAAGACTGGTGAGGTAATCATGGAGGTGATTATGCATCAAATGGAAGATCATTGGTCCCTATGTGAGGCAATCCACCAATTAGAAAATTGCAAGGACTGAGAGACAAAAGAAATGAATCTAGATCATTGATTTGGATCTAGAAGGTTCACCCAAGCATCTATTTAAGGAGAGTCTATGATCTAGTTCACATGTGTGAGAGTATTAATGAAGAGTTTGTTTGCATGTGAAGTTTTGGATGTGAATCAGAGTGTCAAGGATAGAGGATACCGAGCATTATAGTGAACAATTTTAAGTAGAGATAGAGAAGATCAATCATAGTAAGGTGATATTACATTGCATAGAGGAGATATGATATCAGGCATTAAAGTGCTAATTGAAGGATCATGTACTAAACATTCTAACAAGTGTTTTAGGGTTTAAAAATCTTAAAAGAGTAACATTAACAAGATTTTGTAAATCTCTTAACATTGTACTCACTTAGTTGTGATGTAAAAGTCCTTTAGTCAAGGTAGAACCTAGCAATTTTCTAGCCTTTAACAAGACAGACCCCTCATAGGGTAAATCATCAAAAGTGATCAAGCATTTTAGCCTTAAACATGCACACTTTATTACTGCAATAGTGAAGATTTTGTGGGTGTCATCCCCACCATAGTTTTACCTTCACCTTGGAGGGTTTCTGCATTACCAATTCTGTGTGTCAATGTATTGTGTGTTTACAATTTTTCATTTATGTAGTTAGAAGGTAGATTTGATATTGTGTTGATGTGAATGATTGCATTGATATGAGATTAATGTTCAAATGAGGGTTTATGTGGTGATATCAAATATGTTTCATGTTTGAAGTGTAAGAAGTCTTATAGATCCTAATTCATCCCCCTCTTAGTATCTCAATTTCCCTATTAGATTTCCAACAGTTATAAAATTTATATGAAAGTTCATCTAAAAGTCCTGGGAGCACATTACAAAATTGACCTGTCCTAGGTACAGGTTGATTTTCACCCTATCCTTTCCATTTTTAGTTGAAATTATGTAGGAAGTTGGTTTACAATCTTCATGTCTCATATTCATAGTTACAACTCATTCCAACACTTTGACATTTAGAAATTCAGGTTTGAAAATTCACTTTTTCTATTCCATTTTCAAGTGCATTCAATTCCTCCATCATCTTTCACACCAATTTTCCTAATTGATTTAGATAAGATCTATGCTTAGCTAGTCTTTTACAAATCAATATCATTCATGACTCTCTTAATAATAAACAATAAAAAGGAATCAAAACCCCTTCAAGCATAGCTATTGTATTGGAACCTCTCAAGTGGTGTTGATCATACTTATCTTGAGGTGATTTTGCATTCTAATATCTAATACGAATTGGGGAAAATAACACCTTTACATGATCCCCCTTTTATGTTATACAATGAATAAGAATTGCAATGACATATTTTAATTTTTGTGAGTCCTAGAGGAGAGAAACACATTCAAACAAAATAATTGAGCAAGAAGATACAATAGTTTAATTGAAACAATGTCAAATCAACAAATAGTAGTACCTTCATAGATATAATATGAATATAATATGAAACATGAGACATTTTATGTGATTTCAAAGTAGGTTCCATTGATAACAATTGATTAATTGTGTATTATCTTTGATGTTACACAAAATGTCATATAATTTCCAGTTAGTGTGTGTTGAGCTCACTCAGACTTTGAAGATAGTTTTATGTGTCTGTCGAACATTCCAGAGTTTGCCTAGTTCAAAAAATAGTGTCTACTGAGTTCACTCGAGCATCAAAGAAAAGTTTGCGAAAGTTGAGTTTTAACTGAGCTCACTTGGTTAATGAAGGAAATGTTTGATGGAACCAGTGTTAATCAAGCTCTCTCGGTTACTGTTGTGGTTTCACAATGCATGCCCCATTTTGACTAGAAATGGGGACCCCCCTACTTTATTTTCCAGAACCCTAGTCCGAGGTCCAAGTCTTTTTGGGGTTTTATTTAGTGTCTCAGTTCATGTCCAAGTCCCAATTCGAAGATCTAGATTCTAGAAATTGAGTTTTGGGAGGAGTTTAGTCATTTTGCAAAATAAAAAAGGTGCACTGGTGCACCTCATAAGGTGCGCTAGTGCGCTAAAACTCTTGGTAAAGGTCATCAACCTTAGTGATGCACAATAGTGCATCTGTGCAACAGTAAGGGGCGTGTGGGTCCCTGGGTCTATAAAACCTAGGGGACCCCCTTCTCCCTCCATCATTTTTTGTCTCCACTCCCATGAACTGCAACATCGCACCTCAGCAGGTGTGCCTCCACCGCTTCACTCCTACAAACAAAAATACACAACAAAGTTAAAACTTATCAAGGTGTGCAACAGTGCACCTCATTAGGTGTGCTACTGTGTACCTTTTTGCTTCATTAAAACCTTCTAAAAACTTAAAACAAACAAAAAAAACATGCATTTGGGGTGCAGACCTTTTTACCAAAATGATTATAGGGTGCGCATCAATGCACCCCATGAGGTGTGCTACTGCGCACCTTATCTTTGAAAACTTTGACAAGGAAATAGTGCACCAAGTGCACCTATTAGGTGTGACTAGTGCACTCTTTTTTGCATTCGAGGGGTGAAATCAAGTTTTTTATGTTTTCGAGCAGTCTAGTTTTTAGTGTCTTGTTTGCATCGTTATTAGGGTTTTTCATTAATTAATTTTCTTCAATTTTGAACTAATGGACATGCTTTTTGTGCAGATTTAATGGCATCTTCATCATCCTCCCTTGTCGAGAAGATGGTTCCAAAGCCAATGGTATTCAAGTTTCAGGGTGTGCTGACAAAATCACGATTTTAGGATGAGTACTCTGAGATCCAGGACACCACGTTAGGTCACACTAATTTGGGTGCATTCTTGACACTGTCTAATAAACCAATAGAAAGATCTCACTAATTCACTCTAGACTAGTTAATGCAACATCACATTTAGTTTCAGTGCAACCCTTAGAATTGGTCATGACACTAGCAGAGAAGTATGTTCCTGAAGAAAGGGTTGTGAAAAGCATAATTGGAGAGATCATCTTGGATCTCTGACCTAGTAATATAGAGAAGGTGTTCCATCTACCAAGGTTAGATCAATTTATCAGATTAACTTACCACCAAGTAGAGAGATGGTATAGGGAACATGTGGAGGAAGCCTCTAAAATCATACAATCATCATACCTCATTAAGAAGACTCCTTTAGGGTGAAAGGCATGAAAAGTGGATATGACACAAGGGTACATTAAAGAAGACATTGGATATTCCATCATATTATTGAGTAGACTCATGGGTTTGCTAGCATTAGGGCATTTGAACATTTGGATGGTGTATTTTATCGAGACCATCAAGACGGCGAAGATGTCATTTGATTGGGCCTCCATTCTTAGCAAGAACTTGGGTGAGTGGTTGATGGTAGTGAAGAATAACAACAAATTTTACATGACATCATACTTGGTTTACTTGTTAGCCGCATGGGCAACGAATTATCTAGTGCTTTATAAGAAAGGTAGCATGTGGGATGCAGACGTACATTGTATACCCTTAGCTAGTAAAGAAGAATCTTTCAAAGTAAAGCAAGGAATATAGGATTGTAAATGATGATTTCATATTTGAAATGCCTTGATTTATAGAGGGGATTATGCAAAGAGGATGTCAGTGGAGGCAGCTACAAAGATATCAAAAGTTGGAACTTACACTATCTAGTTTCGTACATTTATATATTTGAGGGTAGTAGGTACAACTCTCAACCCTAAGAAGCTCCCTAGGTATCCCAGTGACAAACTTATTCTCCTAGAGATCTCTCAATAACTCTTGTCTTCATATGACAAAGTTAGAAAGCATCACAAAATATATTGGATGTGGCCTATGACTATAGGACCTTTCAGGGTGGATCAGAGGCAAGATATTCCATCTTTTGAGTGTGAATGGGATCAATATCCCTTGGATGAGTATAATTTCCCTCGGCCCTATTTTGATAACATCGGGAGAGTGCAATACTTAGCGAGTAAAACATTTCAGCATGAAGATGCCCTTGAAGATCATTGGATGAATGCAACATATGATTATGATGTCCATATAAGGGACTATTGTAGGATGACTTTGTATCTAGTGGAGAGTGCTTTGAAGATCAAGATTCCATTGAAGATTGTGCAACAAGATACATAAGATCTTCTTGATATATTGTTCAATGGGGATAAGATTGGTGATATACGTATAATGAATGCCGAGATTGATAAAGAAGAGAACTCAGACATTAATCATAGGGCAAGGCATGTCATCAAATTGACAAACGATTGGATCGAGAGACCTTTCAAACTTGATCCAATTCCTGAAACAATGATCTTCCATGCTTAAGCCCGTTCAACTAAAGGTCGAGGAGAAAAGGTCACAGTGCCTACATTTATGGCCCAGTCACTAGTGAGACTAGAAATCGTGCACCAAATTGATAGGCTAGCTGGATATTATAGGGCTCAGAAAGGCAAAGGTAAAGGAAAGAGAAAGAGGACTTCTCCTCAGTAAGTTGAGCCAGAAGAGCAAGCAACCCAAGCGCCTCCAGAGACAAGAAAAGAAGATGTGTAAGGATTAGAGAATGTGGAAGCTGAACAAGCTCAAAATGATCCTCAAGTGCCGCTAACTAAATAAGGCCAAGGAGAAGCAAAAAGTAAAGTACAAGAGGTATCTCTACCTCAACAAATAGAACAAGCCTCCCCCTCCGCTCCTAAGAAAAGAAAGATCAAGACTCCTGTCAAAAGGAGAGAAAAGGTTATCAGGAGAGTGATCCCTTTCCCATCAATCCCCAAACCAATCCTTGAAGAAGCAAAAGAAGAGGATGATGAGGATGAAGAGGACAATCTACCTTTGAATCGAAGGACTTGACTTGCAAGAGCTATAGAGTCAGAAAGAAGAAGAAGCTCCATAATCACATCGTCGTCTATCCTTGAGGAACCCATGTAGACTACAACCTTAGAAGATGAAATGCAACAATGGATAGATGAGCAGGATGTGGAGGGCACTGATGTCTTTCAGATGTCAGATTTTGATTTCATGCCCGTGGGTACCGAATTGGTTGGGGATAAGATAAGAGATACTCCAACCAATCAACCTCAATAGGAGGATTGGAGTCAGTAGTCACCCGAACCACAAGGACCTGAAGTAGTGCTATCATCACCAGTACAAATCACATTTTGTGTAGATAAGGGATCGGCTACTCCTCTTCCTTTAGGCACAAAAGCAGAACAAGTCCAAACAAATCAAGAAGAAGAGCCACAACAAACATCTACGAGGAAGTGTTAGAAGGAGGGTAGATAAGTGAACAACCTTAGCAAACTTCCCAAGACACTAAGGTAAGGACTGTTGACTCTATAGACACTGAGACTCCCAGTACAAATCTAGTGCAAAAGGAGAAGACTATAGAAAGGAGTGATAAAGGGAAAGGTATAGCCGAGAAAACTCCTTCGTCCTCAAAAGGAAAGTCTCCAATGGAACATACCTCGAGATGGTTGAGAAAGGAGGTGATAAGAAATAAGAGGCAATAATTCACCATTGAAGAGGAGGATAGAATGGAATTGATTGAAGTGCCGACGAAACCTGAGTCACCACCAAAGGATGCATAGGCATTAGCCTTTTTATCACGAGTGATCAGAGCTAGGACTTTTTTGTTCACGTAGCTACTCCTCCTTCACATTCAAATGTTGAAGAATTGACTCCACGAGATTATCAGATTAGAGAGGTCATGCTTGGGAAACCTACCTTAGAATAGGATGGGGTGGAATTGATAACACTTCAACGACAAAATGAAATCCTAAAGGGATATCTAAATGAAGTTGTTGGTCCCTTGGACCCCACAAACCTTGAGGAAACCTTGAATGCAACACTTGAGAGAAGAGATAGGGGTACAAGCCAATTAGATCCATTTTTTAGCGCTTGTCAATAGTGGAGAGAAAGTTTTGAGGAAAAGGTTGTACAAATCATTCAGGGAAATCTGAAGCTGTTACATGTCATGTTGGAGAATATGGATAGACTAGTAGCCATTTTGAATCAAGATTTTGGTCTAATGGATGAGATACATATATAGGGCAAGGATTTGCAAACATTACAAGCAATTAAAGGCCGGAGGTATCAGATGTTGATGGGTGTATATAGAGCCAAGGAGTTAGACAAGATTGATGATTGGATTAAAAAGATTGCAAATAACAATAAAGTAATGGAGACATTACATGCAGAGATTCACAGGCTCAAGGATCAAGCCCAAGAACAAATTTTGGAAGTTCAGAAGCATTATAATGATGCTTGTTTAGATATTTTTGAGGATGATATGTGGAAAAAGTTAATACCAATATAGGTAGTGGTAGAGAAATTTTGAAAAACTTTTGAAGAGGCTGCTAATGATGATGACATTAGGCAAGCATTTAGAACAGAGGAGGCATTATTAGATCTTGATGTGAAATTAGGAGATTTTACGAAGACTTGTATTGAAGTCGGCAACTACAAGTAGAAGGTGAAAGACAAATATGAAGCCTTAGATTTTCCAGATGTGACTCAAGTCACTGAGATAATCAATAAATTCAAGGGTAAATACGTAGACATAACTCTAGTATAAAGGAGAACAAAACCCATAAGCCAGAATTTCAATTTTGACACTTAGTGAAATTTTGCAATTTTGGAACCTGCTCCCAAGGTGCGCTACTGTGCTAGCTAAGTAGGTGTGCTTTTTCAGTAGTGTTCTAGAAGATTTTGAGGAATTCAGAGGTGTGTTGACAATTTTTACTGCCAATTGTAAATTTAGAGCTTTCCATGCATCGGAAACACATTCTAACAACAGTTTAACTCCTATAGATGCCTAGTGAAGAAGGAGCTCCTATTTTTGGCACTTCCACACACTTCTACATCAATTGAAGGCTTTCTCTTTCATATTTTCTCATGCTTTCTTTGTTTTATGACATATAAAGGCTCATGCATCCAATTAATGATATAAATATGGATAGAGTCTTACTTAGCACTAGTTAGATAGTCAGTTTGTACATAATTAGATTTGTTTTTATTAATTTAGAAGCATATGATTGCATAAAGAAGTCTCTCACTCTCAACACAAATTGAGAAGAAAATTTCTTATAAATTTGGGATTGTAATATGTATTCAAGGTTGTCATTATTTTGCAATAATATGCGCTTTTGGTGCTTGCATTTGGAGTGCAGTGATTCTTGCCTAAGTGTGTTATATTTTGTGGATGTATGTTCATGGAATGTAATTGAGCCGAAAGTTTACTGCATTATTTTTGGTTGTGTGATCTTTTAATTCTGGTGTTTGTTGTGGGTCTACAAATTCCACTGACATACTTAGTTTAATAAGAAATCATCATATTGTCCCCGCATAACTTTTTGTCTTACATGAGTGCACTTTCTGTGGCCTTGCGATCTGATGAAAAGTGAAACATCTTATGGTTATTGAATTCCCATTGATGATTGCATCAGTGGAATTAAGGAAGTGCTACTCCTATTTTCATTAGTTACCTACCGATCTTTTCGAAAGCTTAACTCACAAACATGTTGTCTTCATGGCTTATGTCTGTTAGGATTTATTTTTCATGTTATTTGCTTAAATTTATTGTTTCCCTATCTTCTTTATTTGATTTACTTACCTCTTGGTTAAATTAGGAATTCATATAGTTGCATTGTTAGATTGCATTCATCATAAAAACAAAAAAATACAAAAATATATTCCTTTTTGTGTGGTTATTCTTTTTGAGACAATAAGCAGATCATACATCTTATCCAAATCATTTCAGAACCAGCAAAGACCTCCTCATGAACATTCACATTTATCTTCAACTGAATGGATTCTAGTAGGTCACCAGATCACCCGGAACCTTGGAGTTGATCCTCGGATTAGCTTTTCAAGAGAGAGTTCAAAAGGATTCCTACTGTTAAACATCATGCAAAATGACAGCTCAATAGTTACCAAAGGAACTTTGTGAATATGTAGTGTTGACCGAGTTCACTTGGTCAACACAAGAAAATCATTTATGAGTTAATGTCTACCGAGCAGGGCCAACTAACGAAGCATTTTCTTGTTTTGGCATATTGAGTTCAATTGATTTGTCTATTGGTTCTAGATGACCGAGAAGATGAATATTAATTATTCTAAGTTATATTCTAGCCAACTTGACAATATGAAAGATATAAATTTAAGGTCAAGTTGAGGATTAGAATAGAAGAAATAAGTTGAACATAATTAAAGATTTAATAACGCTAAAAGGAAGCCAATTTGAAGGATAAGTAGAATATCCTTGAGGAGCTGAAAAAGATACATTCGATCAAGAAGGATCAAGTATACAAGCCATAATTGAGATATGTGATCAACAATTCAATTGCATCAGAAATCAAGTCATCTCATTGTTACTCTCTAACCATTGTAGCAATGATCTAAATATCTTAACAGAGTTGGCTTAACAACTATTTGTAAATCCTCTAACAAGGTGGCATTTTTATTGAATTGTCTAAAGACCTCTAACAAGGTCACTCCTAACAGGGTGATTAAATCCTTTAACAGGGTCACACCTAACAGTGTGTTTTGTAACCTTTAACAGGGTTAGCTCTTAATAGGGCTCACTTCAGAAGAGTGAAAATCAATAATTAGTTGCAATTGGTGGTTTTTCCCAAATTGGGTTTCTACATTAAATCTTGGTGTCAAGTGTGTTCATGCTATTTATTGTATGTGTGTGCAACTAAGTTAAAGTAATATCAATCACAGTTAACATCTTAAGATTTTCATGTTAAGCATTTGCCGAGCTATTTCAGTGTTTACCGAGTTACGACATTTTTCTATGTGTTTGCTGAGCATCAACATAGTTAAGTTTTCACAGAGTTGTTTCGTACTGACATCTAAGGGATCTGGGATTTATTGTAGTGGTAACTAATTCACCCCTCCCCTCTTAGTGACTCCTCTTATATTTCCAACAGCTTCCTCCCTTGACACTCATTTTTACAAAATCAACTTGCTTATCAATATAATTATGAATGACAAGTCACATATTGTAGTTGCAAATATTTTATGTTTTGATCTCTCACATGTCTACTATCTTGAGAAGTATAAGGGGATAATGGAGCTAAATTATGTTGTACATGTGTCAAAAAAAAAAATGAGATTATACATGTTAGTCAAACAATTCAATATTTTAAAAAAATTAGTAACATTATTCCAAAGATGATCAAAAGTATATCTACCATCTTAAGTGTCAACTCGCTTCAACATCTTTGTTGATGTGTTAGGTATAATTTGGTTCATGCATCTCCATGTGAATATACTCATACACTTATAAGATTTGAATATCATATTTCTTTAACACGTTCTCTCCCTCCTTATCCCCATTTGTCGAGCTCTTCCATATTTTTATCACCACCCCCATCTCTTCCTCTCTTCCATCTTCCTACTACTAATAATTTTCTCATATTTACCTCCCCATTTCTCTCTCCCTAAATCTTTGTTGGTTGCCCCACCTCTTTCTATCTCTCTATATCAACCTCTATCTATACCTCTTATTCTCTCCCTCACCTTCTCCCTCAACAATATATCTAGTTCCTCCCTTTTCCTCCCCTATTCTTCTCTATCCATCCTTATACCTATATGTCTCATCCCCTTCTCTCTCTACCTACATTTTCCCCTCTATTCCCCCCTCACCCTCTTTTTATCTCCCTTTCTCTCCCCATTTCTCCCTTCCCTTCTCTTTGTACACACATACAATCCACCTATCTCAAACTCTTTATTTGTTTCTCTCCCTCTTCCTTTCATACTCTCTCCATATCTCCATATCCCTATCTCTCCACTTTCTTCATAAATCACTTCATGTCCATCTTTGTATCTTTCTACATCTTGTTCTATCCATCCCTTTATATATTTATTTCTCCCATTTTAATCTATTCCTCTTTCTTTTCTTGCTCTCTTTCTATGAACTTATTTAGATTCTAAGATTTATTTCACACTTGCCAATAGTGGCATGTTGTGATGGTTAAGTTGTTGAGTTGTTATCCTTGCCATCAAGGTTCAAATCCAATAAGGATGAGGTCCCCTGTTTGTGGCCTCACTTAGTCGACCATTACACACCAATCTATTCTCTTCCTTACAAAAACCTTCGAGGACAATGAGTACACTTCAATTCTTCATTTTTAGCCGTTAGGGTCCGTTTGGTTGCTGGAATAAGAATAGAAAATTTAAAATACGTTTTCTATTTTATGTTTGGTTCATCACTTCGAATAGGAAATAGGAATAAGTATTTTCATTTTACCTCTAAAATGAGCTTATACCCATTCCAAAGAATAGCTGTTATTGGAATAGCCATTCCTATTCCCAATATTACATGCCTACTCTCCATTCCTGCCTATTAATTCTTACTCTCCGGAGCTACTTACTTTAAGGCTCCCTCCGGATTTCAGTCACCATTTCCCCAAATCGAGTGGGAATCCGTTTTAAATCACAATGTCCAAAACCCGGTTGCATCAGCCAAACTTTCGATAACGAAAGAAATATGTATCTCAATGTGCTAAACCCTAAAGAACTTAAAACCACTGCAACGTCTAAATCCTACAAAAATCAATAAACCTTGATTTTTCAAACATTTTCTCTGCCATCTGAAATTAATGGCTTCTGTGGGACTTCGTTTTCGCCCTAACCTAAATTACTCCGTAAAACTCTTCAGAAGTTTCTCTTCACTACAGAGTTCTGCAATTAGGGGTTCTTCAGCATTTCCTCGTACCCATAAAACATCGTTTTCATTTCATTCCGAAATCTTTCGTCCTTCTTCTGCACTGTTCCCTCATGTTATACGATCTCATCAAACGGTGCGGTGCAAGACTACGTCGGGGTCAGGGTATTCCCCGTTGAACGACCCGTCCCCAAACTGGAGCAACAGGCCGCCCAGGGAGACGATTCTTCTGGATGGATGCGATTATGAGCACTGGCTTATTGTTATGGAGTTCCCTAAGGATCCCAAGCCCTCCGAGGATGAGATGGTGGCCACCTATGTGAAAACACTTGCAGCTATTGTTGGCAGGTTAATTTTTCTTTTAATCTGAAAAACGTTAGAAACATTTTTATGGATTTAATTATTCATTGTTGAAGCCCTTCAAATCCTACTCTAGATATAATATTTCAGCTGGGCAACGGAAATAACTTGGTGTTCTCATTTTTCCTATCTATTTTTTTTCGTGTTTTGTGAAAACTCCTTAAAGCCATGCGTTCAATGGAATATTTCAGCCAGGCAATGGAAACCGTTCGAACTCTAGCAATACCGATTTTGTTTTCCGTTGAAATCACAGTTACTTGTAACAATAAATGAGAAGTGGTCACGTTATCGTTGTGGATTTCTCCGTAATATGTAAATTCCCTATTGAAATTGACGAAATATCTTATTTACCTTGCAAACACAATAAAGGATTGTGCTCGAGACTTTGGATAAAAGCTGTGTTTTCTTTTGCATTCTGATCTATTATAAAATTAAATGTAAAGAAGTACCAAAAAACTTGAATGTATGTTGAAGTTAAGTTGGCGGCAAAGCTGAATTAAATGAAAATAACTTTCTGTAATCTGATTCAAGAAGTATAATAACCTTCCAAACCTCTTCAACATACCCATTGCATACCACAATCTGTTCTCTTCCTTAAAGAACCTTCGAGGACAATGGACTTTAGGTCTTCATCTGTAGCCGTTAGCGTTAATTCTTATTCTCTGGAACTAATCTATCTGTAAGGCTCTCTTATCTCTGCCTAGGATTTTTCTAATTCTTAGCTATCATCCCTGTTTCACCAAATTGAGTGGGTATCCATTTTAAATCACAGTGTCCAAAATCTGGCCGCATCAGCCAAAACTCTAGATAACAAAAGAAATATGTATCTCAATGTGCTAAATCCTAAAAGAACTTAAAACCAATGCAACTTCTAAATCCTACAAAAACCAATAAGCCTTGATTCTGCAAACATTTTCTCTGCCATCTGTAATTAATGGCTTTCGTGGGTCTTCGTTTGTGTCCTAACCCAAATTTCTCCATAAAACTCTGCAGAAGTTTCTCTTCTCGACACAGTTCAAGTAGGGTTTCGTCAGCATTTTCTCATACCCTTAAAACATCATTTTTATTTCATTCCAAAAGCTGTCGTCCTTCTTCTACACTGTTCCCTCGTGTTATACGATCTCATCAAACAGTTCAGTGCAAGACAACGTTGGGGTCAGGGTATTCCCCGTCGAACGACCAGTCTCCAAACTGGAGCAACAGGCTGCCCAGGGAGATGATTCTTTTGGATGAATGCGATTATGAGCATTGGCTTATTGTTATGGAGTCCCTAAGGATCCCAAGCCCCCTGAGGATGAGATGGTGGCCACCTATGTGAAAACACTTGCAGCTGTTGTTGGCAGGTAAATTTTTCTTTTAATCTGAAAAATGTTCATAACATTTTTTGGATTTAATTATTCAATGTTGAAGCCCTTCAAACCCTACTCAGGATATAATATTTCAGCTAGGCAACAGAAACAACTCGTGTTCTCATTTTTCCTATCTATTTCTTTTCGCGTTTTTTGAAAACTCCTTAAAGCCATGTGTTCAATGGAATATTTCAGCTAGGAAATGGAAACCCTTGAAACTCTAGCAATACCAATATTGTTTTCCTTTGAAACCATAGTTATTAGTAACAAAAAATGATAAGTGGTCATTTCTCCATAATATGTAAACCGATTATTGACGATGAAATATCTTATTTACCTTGCAAACACAAAAAAGAATTGTGCTCGAGACTTTCATTAGTTCAAATGTTATTTGTTCAAGTTCCTGCCTTGGTGAATTTTCTATCTTCATTTTTGTATTGAAGTTTGAGTCTTGATGACACAAGTTTTGAAAACCATAACTTTTGACTTGGGCGTCCAATTTGTTTATATAATATGAAAATCTTGTGAAGGGATCTACAATGGCACGTTTTTGGATTTTGAACCTTTCCAAGGCCTCTAAGCTCTTCAATTTTTAGTTTTAAGCCTCATTAGATTTTTTTTTTTGAAAGAAAAATATTATCGCATATTGAGGTGACTCTTTTACCAATCCCTTATTTTATCAATTTTGCTTCTTTTGTCCAATTTTCGTGTCAACTTGATCAAAATGGAAAAAGTCTTGAAACACGACTCCAAATGGAAACAATACCCCGGAAAATGTTGTGTGACTATTTTATGCTATTTTTAGGTTCTATATGTTAATAATTTGGTAACAACAGAAGACATCATTTGTACTTGCAATGGGCTTGCTATCCTTTGTTGATGATCAGTTATCCTCAAGTTTGATCAGATTGGTTGTTTCATACTTTTGTTACTTTTGTGAGCTATTTAGTGTTATCATTATCTGGTTTTATTATTTTATTGCCATTTAGTTCGTTCATCTCTGCTTCCTTTGTTCTTCTGTATTGTTGTTGCCTTCGTGAGTATATTTCGGGATAGTTGTTTTAGTGTTGCCAGATCATTTACCTCTGTGTTTCACCTCCATGTAATGGTCATTGATTTGAGGCTTCATAGAGTTTGAAAGTGAAATGACTCTTTTAACTGTCATTGTCCATTAATGGAGCACAATCATAATCGTGTTTTAAGCTACGTTGTAATTACCGTGCTTGCTGGCAATAGTCGTGTTGTGAGCACCCTCTATTATCATCTAATGATATTGTATCTTGCATGAAGGTTCAATAAAGCTACAGACGATGCAGATTGATGGAAGACAGAATGACACGAGATGTAACTACTGTTGTCTCTTTGTCTACTTTGGTATACTTCGGTATTAATCTTTCTTGGTGATGTCTTTGCATTGCAAAGGTGTGTGAGTGTTGATTATTCAGGTGGGAGTTGGTGTGATAGTATTGTGTCTACAACAACTATCATTGGGTCTTCTATGTCTGCCTTTTTGATATATTGACCTCAGACATACATACTTTTGATATATTGACCTCAGACATTATATGTATGATCAATGTATGATCATTTTGTTGTGTCAAACTTTAATATTAAGTATCTCTGAGGTACATATGGAGTTGCAAGTAATGTAAATGTGAGCAACTGTTGCTTGAACTGTTAAAAGGCACATTATTATTGATTGTTAAGAGTTAACAATCTGTGATTAGATTTATTTTTTAATTAAGCTTGAGAGCATTGTATTTAGATATTTGGGCTTTCAATAAAGGATTAATTTTTGGTCTGCCTGGTTTTTTCACCCTCAAGTGGAGGGTTTTCCCAGGACTAATAATTGTGTTATTTGTTCTGGTGTGTTTTTGAGTTTCAAAATTTTGTTTCTCTACTTTTTTGGTTTTAAATTTAACACAGTATTAGAGCAGGTCTAAAGAAAAGATCCAGAACCAGAATTCTTAAGCTTTGAAATATTTTTTGCTTGTCTCCTAGCAAAATTTATTTCAACTTCTTACAATGGTGAATGAACAAAAAGTTGAAGGCAGGTTGGATGGTGCATCCAACTTTAGAGTCCTTATTGCTTTCGAAGAAAAGATCTTCTCAACTGTGTGAAGTCTGATGTAGTTGAACCTCATGATGACCCTGAGAAAGCTCAATGGAGGAAGAACAATATCATGGCAAGAAAGATATTGATTGATTTTTGTTAAGGATCATCTAGTACCTATTATATCTATAAGTTGAATTCAGCTAAAGAGATGTTTGAGAGTCTTCAAAGTTTCTATGGATTCAACTACACTAGCCATAGCTCTAGCTTTGAGATGTCAACTCCTAAATAATAAAATGGCTAGAGGAGAATATGTTGTATCTTCTTCATGGAGATTACATAATTAAAGGATCAACTAAATGCTATTGGAGATTCAATTCAGAACAAAGACCTGGTTATGATGGTGTACCAAGTTGTTAAAAATGTTGAAAATAGCTCTCCTCACAGAGAATCGAATAAAATTTAAGAGGGCTTCATATTTATATCAGCTCTTTCAAGCAATGTTCCTATTGATTGTGATACTTGGCTAGTTGGTATTGGAGCTTCTTGCCATAGTACGAGATACCGAGAGCATCTTTCTAATCTGATACAAAGGGATACTCATTGCAAGTTATTATTGGGGATGATGCTTGTTATTTTGTGAAAGGTGTTGGAGCTACACCCTTTCATTTAGATTTAGGAATTCCTCTTCATCTGAGTGATGTACTGGTTGCCCCTAGAATAAAGAGAAATCTGATTTCTAATTCTGTGTTGGAAGATAAAGGATACCAAGTTGCATTTGCTGAAGGCAAAGTTCTTGCATGGAAGAAAAACACTACTTTTAAGATAGCTTGTGAAATTGGTGTTCATCATGACAGTCTATATAGACTTTTTGCTTGTCCTATTCAATCCTTAACACATGACTCCATTAGTACTAGTTAGCTATAGTACTACCATCATCTAAATTATGATCTCTTTCCTCCATGGAGAAGATGGTTATTGGCTTTCCAAAGTTCAATCAAGAACATTATGGTATCTGCAAAGGTTTTGCTCAAGGTAAGAACATTAAAAGTCCTTTTTCATAATAGTGAAAGTAAAGCTAAAGAAATTTTAGAGCTTATTCATCCTGACTGATGTGAACCTATGTCTATTGCTTCATTAAGTGGTTTTCGGTACTTTGTGACTTTTATTGATGATTTCTCATGCAAGACCTGGATTTATTTTTTGAAAACTAACAAGTCTGATGAAGTGTTGTTGAGCTTTAAAGAGTTCAAAAGTCAAGTTGAGAATTTGTCTGATAAGATGATCAAAGTGTTAAGGGCTGACAATGGGTGTGAATATACTTCTGGTGTCTTCCAAAATTTATGTATTGAAGTTGGGATTAATGGGCAGGGTGTGTCCTTGACAAGAAGAGCACCTCCAATTGTTATTTCAACTTAGGTTCAACTATGATTTCCTGGTGTAGAAGGAAACAATCATGTGTGGCTCAAAGTACATCAGAAGCTGTATTTGTTGCAGCGTGTGTGGCAGCTCGAGAAGCAGTGTTGCTTCAAAAGCTTCTTGTAGGATTGTCTGGGCAGGTTTTGGAACTAATTATGATACTTTATGACAACCAAAGCTGCATGAAGCTTTTGGTTAATCCTGCTTTCCATGATAGATCCAAGCATGTGGAGATCAAGTATCATTATTTAAGAGACATGCTGAAAGCAATTGAGCTCAAGTACTTCTGCATTGATGAGTAGGCAATTGACATTCTCACCAAGCTACTTCCTAGAGTGAAGTCTTCCTATTTTTGAGATAAGCTTGGTATTGTGGAGAATGATGCTCTTGGCTAAGAGAGAGAGAGTCTCAACTCCAATGATACTTATTTCATGTAATCCGTTTTTCTCATAGATAGAGAAATTTGAGGTGAAAGCCCTTGTAATGCATTTTTCTCTACGATAGAAATTTGAGGTTGTTACATCCCAAATTTTGATCTAATTGAAATTTATTTATAGCCGTTGGATTGAATAGATTTCCTTTCATAATCATGTGAAGAGAGTGGTTAAATATATCAATTGTATTCATTATGTTAATTGTTTAATGATGACGGCCGTTATCCATTTTTTGCCATGTGATGATTAGCAGTTGCTTGATTTTGGAATTATGGTTAATAATGAAATTCCTTATCTACATTAAATGTTATTATGGATTTATCATGGAACTTGTTATTATCGTGGAAATGTTGCACGGGTGGTTGCAGGAGAAGATGAAGGGGAGAAGCATTGCAGAACGAAATCAACGGAATGGGATACTAGCTTAGTCCAATTATCGGGTTGATAAGGATGACCTTTAATTGTCTTGGTAAGGACCTAGCGACTTGAACATCAGGGTACAATCGACGGATCTGCATGAGCTATTAAATAAACATTTAAAACATTAATTATTTTAATTAAAAATAATGCATACCTCAAATTGTTTTGATTGACTTTTCCACCACATCATTATAATGTATATTAATGTACGTGCACATAGATATAGGAATAAAGGTGACACCATAATATTATATTTATAAATAAATAATATGATGCCACCTCATAAGTACATCTATGTGCAAGTAGATAAATGTATTATAATTATCCTTGATTTATAACCTTCAAATCTTTTCCCATATTTATTCAAATTCTTGCTAGTAACCGATAAAGCACATTTGGCATATTGGTGTTCAAGAAGCCAAGTTCTTTTTTTTAATTTACGGCTTTTTGGAAGCCAAAAGGTTTTTGAATACTTCTTTATAATATGAAGCCGTGAGAAACCATGGGCATCATTATTCCATTGATATCTCTGCATTATTCCACCAATATCTCTGCATTATTCCACCGATATCTCTGCATTATTCCACACGATATCTCTTTGCATTTTTTCTTGCAACAATTTTGCCATTTCATTAATACTTTGCTGAAGACGTGATTGGTAATCACATTGAGAGCTGCGCCTGAAGTTAATTCTGTGAAGGAACTGAATATTAACGTCCATCCAAGGCTCCAATACTTCTGAACTTACTAGGTTATGTGGTTGACTTACCATATCTAATTGATTTATAATATATTCTTTTTATCAGATATCACTACATTGTAATTACAATAGTAAGCTACAGATTCTTGAAATGCCGTACATCATCCTTGTTTGATATCATCAAATAGTTCCTCCTTAAGTTAGAACTTCTCATGATAGGTTAATACCAATTATTCATGATATGATTTCACATCTTTATTTTACTGCTGGATGTCATGGTATTTATTTTCCCAAGATTTTCTTTCTCAGGTCACAAATATGTGATATGTTGAAAACATGTAATGTTTTTATATCAAGTTGGGGATAAACAGACAAAACTGATTGCTCTGAGTTTTGAACACCTGGGACTCATCGGCTGTATAACCATGGAAAAGGTGAAGAGGTGAGATGAAAATCTGCAATAACATAGAAATAAAAGTCAGAGATAACAATTCTAAATTATTTTAAATCATTTTAATAGCTCATGCATGTTCATACTTATTGTTCCCCTGTTGTAAGTTGAGCGGTGGTGATTGGGTCATTGAACCCATCCAAAAATCTTGGCCAAGGTCGTTAAAGGCATGTTTGCCATCTATGATCATTTGATGTCAGTAGTGCCAGTTATTCAGACATTTTCGTCCATAACTGTGCGGACATTCTAAACACCGAAATGCTCAAGTGGCTGGATTAAATATCGCAAGCCTGATCCTTGGGTAGGGAAGGCCTTTCTATTGAATAGATTGTATGGAGATGAATATGGTCCGAGGTTGGGAGGTTAAGCCTAAGTCAATGCTTATCCTTTTACTGAAAGTCGAGGCTTGCACAACTAATTAAAGACTTCACATATTTTCCTCTTTCCACTTCATGTTATGCATTTACTTTACTTGTATGCAAGGAAAGATAAAAAAATCGTTATTTCAATTAATCATTAATACAATTTTTTTGTTGAACGTTATTACAATTATTTTAGTTTGGTTTTGTTATCTCAAGTTAATCGTTAGTAGTTAAAATCAGTTAATGTCTCATGAAAAGGAATTCAAGATATTTTGTTTCAATAATTAGTTGATGAAAACTCTTTCTAGAGCACCTTTATTTTGTTAGGAAAATCCATTTGTTATAGAGGTGAAAGCTGTGTTCTCTTTCCACTCGTGGGAGTAGTCATACTGGATGTTATGTTGAGAGACTCCATGGCAACATAATATTGAGTAACTCTGTGATGTGAGCTTGTGTTTATTTCACACATGGGAAAAGACCCACATGTGTTTATTTCTGTAATGCTATAACGTTGAGAGAATTTGTGTTAAAGTTTTTTTTTTAAACACATGTGGGTGTAGCCATTGTGTTTGCCATGTTGAGAAATTCCATGACATGGAAATTTGTAAATGATATCTCCTTTTCTAAGAGGGAGTGTTAATGTTTTGGTAGCACCAAGAGACATTATTCATACTTGCGATGGGCTTTCTATCTCCTTTGTTATTAATTTGTTGCTCTCAAGTTTGATCAAAACAGTTGCTTCATACTTCTATTACCTTTGCGAGCCTTGTTATTCACTGTTATCATTATTTGGTTCTTTATTTGTAGTGTTGTTTAATTGTTTACCTTTGCTTCCTTCTTTCTTCCGTATTGTTGTTACCTTTGTGAGTATATTTTGGATAGTTGTTTTATTTGTGCCAGATCATTTACCTCTGTGTTTCATCTCCTTCATGTGATGGTCATTGTATTTGGGACTTTATAGAGTTTGAAGGTGAAACAACTCTCTCATGACCATCATCGACCATTATGGAGTGTCATATTTCAAGCTACATTGTAATTACTGTGCTTGTTGGCAATGGTCTTGTTGTGAGCACCCTATATTATCATTGATGATATTGTATCTTGCGTAAAGGTTCAATAAATAGAAACAATATGGGTTGATGGAAGACAAAATGACATGGGATGTAATTGCCATTGTGCCTTTTTGTCTACCTTTGTATTAGTCTTTCTTGATGATGTCTTGCATCGCAAAAGTGCGTGTGTTGATTATTCAAGTGGAAGTTGGTGTGAGAGTATTGCATTTGCAACAACTATTATTTGGTCTGCTAGAGTCATTACCGTGTTTGCCCTTTTCAATATTTTTGCTTCAGACATTAAGTGTATGATCAATGTATGATCATTCTGTTGTGTCAATCTTTTATATTAAGTATTTGTGAGGTACATAAGGAGTTCTATGTATTGTAAATGCAAGAAGTGTCGTTGGAACTATTAAAAGGCATTCAACTATAGATTGTTATGAGCTAACAATCCCTGATTAGATTTATTTTCTGATTAAGCTTGAGAGTATTGTATTTAGATTTTTGGGCCTTCAAAAAAGGATCGAGTTTTGGTGTAGCTGGGGTTTTCACCCTCAAGTGGAGGGTTTTCTTAGGACAAATAACTGTTTAATTTGTTCTAGTGTGTTTTTGAGTTTCATAATTTTTCTAGTTTTCTCTTTTTATATTTAACACTATATATCTTATATAGTGTAACTATCATAATGGACTTGGAAAAAGCTACAGAAAACTAGAAAAAAGAAGAAAAAAGCATAACATTTCTTTTGGGTGATGCAAGATTGCTCCTATACCCTGGATGCTTGTCCATCACTCTCTTAGAGGTAAGGTTGTTCCTCTTAGGGAGTGGATGAAGCTATTAATAGATTAGTTCCTTTCCGCAGCTAAAGCACTAGGAACTTGAGATGGTAGACAAATGGCTAGTGTGGTAGGCTTTGATTTTTGTCCATGACAAAAATGGTCGGCTTTGATTTTTGTCCATGACAATTGCGCTACAAAATTGGGTCTTCTTGCTCCATAGTTCCTATATCCAGCTTTGCTGCATTAGAATAGCCCTTCAGAGTGACAAATTTCTTCCATTTAGTGCAAATTGTGTTAGCAAGAGTAGGATCATACTTCTTATCGATGCACCTAAAGAACCTTGTGTTCACCTCATCATTCTAAATCAGTGTAACTCTACTAGGCCTAAGCATGTGCCACTTCAAATTCAATGCGTAAACAACTTAATGCAAGGGTGTGCTTAGCTTGTACCATTTGCGTTGAATGATTGGCTGAATGTGCACATTGTAGAATGCTAAAGTGGGGTCCCTTGCACAACCACCCCCATCTAGTTAGGTATAGAATTGATGCACTCATACATCTCTATAAGGTTAGGTGCATTCCCATCCCCATATCTGATGACCTAGAAAACCATAGCAATGATGGAGACAATATATTTTGCTTTACTCCAATATAGATCACTCTTCACGATATCCTTCACCCTCTTCCCTTGCCTTAACTTAGCTTTACACCATCAATTCCACTCTATATTCATGACCACGAATTGCAGTGCGATCTTAATCATTCTTTCTAAGAGAATGAAATAGGATGCATATCTAGTCTCAACTAATTTCAAGAAGTCTTTCACAAAGCTCCTTAAGAGTGCATGTGAATTGTGGTTGCAGATAATCATTTGCAAATCTATCACATTGCTGACTACTCCACTAATGTAGTCAATCTTCCCCATGTCCTTGAATGCATTGTTGATGCCATGCACACATGGAGTCCACCGAATATATTTGTACGTTGCCTCGATAAGCTTCCTTGCAACTTTGTACACACTTATTGCATCTATTACTACTTGAACCATATTTTGTGACCCAACCTCCTCAATAACCTCTCTAAGGACCTCAAATTGAAAATCAACATCTTTGTGATGCTCAATACAATCAACTACCTTGAGAAAGTATGAGCCCTTTGCATGTGTAACCTTGACTTTGATGAGTGGATTATGCATAATGTCAATCCACCCATCCATAACTATGTTGCATCTAGACTACACCCAACATTCCTTCACCTTTCCATTAAAACATTGATCTTGGAATGGTTCTTATCTAACATTGTGGTCCTCAATTTTGTGTTCACCTAGTGACACATATGATGACCCTCCCCTTGCCACCATTCATATCATCTCCTTATAAGGAGATTGAGCTACACGAAATGAGATGCCATTGACATCATCTATCTCATCCTTGAGTTGCACATCGAATAATTTAGCCATGGCATTTTTTGTTTGCCTTTATCCTATTGTAATCTAGCCACAACACTCTAAGTGGATGAAGATCTTGATATTGATCTTGCTCTTTGATGCAATGTTCAAGTAGAAACATGTCGGTAGCTCTGGCATTGTTGAACAACATGAATGTGCATCCTACGAGACATAGTAGTAGGCATGGCAACTACATTGTTATCAAGAACACTTTGTTCATCTCAATTTTGTAATGGATATTTGCAACTTGTTCCAAAAATCTACATGAAACCACACCTTTTCCTCAAATAAAGAGGAAGTAATGCATTAACTCTAATGATGTTGCCAAAATATTCGATATTGCACATGTTGCATCTCCATTTCCTTGTACTACCAACTCTCACCGATGTGCCTAGGATTCTTGTTGCAAACTGTTTGAGAGGAGCTTAGGATCATAAAGACCCTTAGCAAACTTTGCTTAAAGTTTAGAGGGACAATCTGTACCATAGGTACAAGACTTAGACTTGGCTCGAACTCAATAGGGGTAACTCGAATCAAGACTCGACAATTGAACTCGGTAGGACTCAATAAAGTGGGAACCCAAGAAATTTAGAGAGTTTAAAGGATTTACAACTTGTTTCATGAACCCTTTATTAAGAAAAGCTTAAAGACGCATTAAATCATTAATAGAAGCTAATTTGATCACATACACAAGTACACATTGACCACATAAGTATAAATGCAACTTCTAGCTAAAGGAAATAACAAACTTAGATATATAAGATTATAAATAATAATCAAATGTATAAAAAACTCATAGAATATGAAGTCCATTATATCAAATGCTTCAAAATCAAACGTATATCAAAACAAAACAAGTCTACGACTAAGAAGAGCTTGCATCTTTCTTGTGAAGGTGTCTAAGGTAGGTCCTCGATGATCTACAACCATAGTCTCTGCTTGTGACATGCCACTCTCACCAACATCAACTATGTCTATGTTTGCTCGTGATTGACCCTCCCCTTTTGCCATGATTACAACCCCAACCTCTATCTGTCTAGCTGATCCACTTAAGGTCCATAGCCTGATTGATCCAATAGATTCAAGATTGGCCTCCTCTAGTGTGATCAAGGTGGTGTCACTGTCCAAACTATGCCTTTGTCTAAGCCAAAGGTTGTAATGAATTGTAATGAATAAATACTAGATTATTTAACCTCTTCACGGTTAGTCTATTGTGCCTCTTGGAGTGTATGTGCTCAAACATATTCCATTTGCGCTCACAACCCGAAGTGTTACATGGGTAGCTCAATATGCGGAAGGCAATCCTTTGTAGGTTTGGTGTTTTAGGACCAAACATTTGCCACCAACTATTTGAGATAAGGAAAAAAAAAGAAGTTAGTCTAAGTTTTAACTTTAAGACTTGAATTTATATAGTCAAATTATGCACTTAAATGTATTTTAACTTTGCTGTAATTTTATCCGACTGGTTCTGCAAATTTGACGAGAGGAGAGCTCCCCTTGTCCATTATTGAAGGCCTCTATCTTGGGGAGGATATTGTTCACTCATCAGTAGCCACCCACTCTACAAGTTAGTAGAGCCCGTTAAGAACCTTCTCATCCGCCTTGAAATCAAGGTTGAAATGCAATGTCTGATTAATGTAAAAAGAGGCTGCGTGGATGGGCTTGTGAAGTTGGAGTTGTGCCCAAGGGGCCCAAAAACCTGGCTCATCAAACATGCAATCTGCCTCATCAATCCCTGCTGTGGTTTTGGCATAGGATTGGTAGTCCACTTGTCACCAACAAACATACACCTCAAAGATGCATTCACAGAAGCAGGACTGTGATGCAATGAAATTTGTGACAAATCTTGTGATTCTAGGATGAGCCAGCTCCTTTTGCCTTGTATATTGTCTCATTACGGCAAGGACCCATTCACGATTGTACATAAATTTGCAAATGTTTTTGGCCTTATCTGCACATGGCTCAACCCTTGGAAACTTGCCAATGTCCTCCAATATAAGGTCAATGCAATGAGCAACACATAGAGACCTAAATATTCTTGGGCGTTTCTCCATCAAAAGTTTACCTGCAACAACATAAGTTGCTGCATTGTCAGTCACCGCTTGAATTATGTTTTCTTTACCCCCTCACCAATGACTCCCTCTATGGCCCCACATAGGTATGTGGTATTTTTGCAATGTGCAAAAGCATCAATAGACTTGAGGAACATGGTGGAACCTGAACATAAAACAAAATCAATGATCAAACAATAAATCATAAATTACAAATGTTGATCACTAGATCAAATTCAAATTATTTAATGCATTTAGGGAAGTAGAATGATCAATCACCTCTGCAAGAAACAAGAAAGTTTAAGAGAGACTTATTCTTCTTATTGGTCTAACCATCGGTCATGATGGTGCAACCTTTTTTGCTCCAAAACACATGGTTTTGTAATTTGTCTTTTACATCATTAACTGATTCTAACAAAAGTGGGCCACTTAACTCAGTATTGTTGTGAACCCCGCCCCACAAATGGTAACAACACCTATCACGCCTTGCCAATATGGAGTCCTGTTACAAATAGGTTAAATAAGATAAATATGTGTAATAAAAACTCATTAGATATCAAACTATAAATTTTAAATTAAAACAAGCAAATGAAAATAATTACCTTGTTGCAAAAAATGGAATGTTGCAATAGCATCAAAATTTGGCATTTTCTTTTTTCAGCAGCATCATGCACCTCTATGTTCGAGGCATGCTCTGAATGAGAGTTGTGATCCAGGAGCAGTGCATGACTCAAAATATGAATTCATCCTAAATTTCTGAACTCTAGGACTAATGTTAATAGTGCCACTAGCACTAGTAGAGCCTGTAACAACTGCAGAAGCACAAATAGCTGCAGGAACACTAGGATAATATGGAGGCATGGAAGAGGTCTCTCCAACACAACCTCTGGCTTAACGGGAACAGATACTTGCCATCTTCTTTCGTTGCCTCTTCTTTAATTCCTTTAATTCTTCAAAAGCTTTAAGTGGGCTTGGCAATCACAAATAGTCTTGCGGGGTTCTTGCTTACATGGATTAACATCATGGCTGCATATTTTGACAATATGGTATTTCAATATGTTGGTGCCACCATGATAAATTTCTTTACAATATTTGCGTTTAGTACATCCTTTTGTTCTACCTGGAAAATATTTCGGTTTCCATGCTTCATCCTCTTGATCTATTTTAGTGGCATTAGGCTTAGGCTGAGGTCTAGGAGTGCAGACATTATGATAAAATATGGTTGCAAAGAGCTCAAGGCTGCTGCAATAAGACATTATTACAGCAAATTAACATCTGAAGGGTTTGCATTTGTCATTTTGTAATGTATTCTAAAAAAATTGTCGGGCTACATAGAAAACAAGATGGTAGAGCAATGTTTTGGTTTTGTTACAAGCTAGGGTTTGTCCATAATCGCAGTGCATTTTGTGCGGTTCCTATGCTGAGGAGTTCTGGGGGTGTATGCTGCATATAGGGGGTGTTTCTTCTGTGTGCTGTAAGAGTGTTTTGTGGTGTTATTTGAGGGGGTGAATTTGGTCAACTGTGCCCACGTTTGTTTATCGGTGCTTGGTGGGCTGCGTGCCAAGCTTGATCTTTGTGTGGTGTTTCTGGTTGCCTTTCGCTTTTATTTTGATCAAAACCTTGGCTTTGGTGGGAGGTTTTTTGTGTTTTTGCCTTGCATGGCGATGCTTGGGGTTTCCTCTAGACGAAAGAGTTTGCAATTCAAATTTGTTGTGCTCAGAAGTAGTTCATCCCCCATCATGCATAAAAATCCTATTTTTGGTGAGGACAACACTGGCTTGGGGGAAGATCATCTCAAATCAGGAGTTTTAAGTCTATGAGGTAAATGGATGCCTTGCACAAAGTGACAATAGGCCTGTTCTTGTGATCTAGTTTGATTCAGTGGAAGAGTACATTAATTATTTATCTAATCATGCTGTGATTGCAAGTTTTTGTAGATTTGTTTGTCTTTTCCCTTCTTGGAGATGGGTATGACATGCATGGAGTGTAGAGGGGGAAATGGAAGTGTGCTAGCTGCAAAGGGCTATTTTCTGGTGATTTTGACATGCATTTGAGGTAGAAACGAGGCTTTTGAAGGGGGACCTTATTTCTACATTCATACATAGAAGGTACGTTATTGGCCTCTTCATTAAACCTTGGCATGTTGGGTTCAATCTTGCATAGAAGGTGATGGATGTTAAAGTATAGCTTCAGTAGAAGTGAAGTACACTTCACATTTGGTATATGAATTCATGTTTATCACACACACGCACACGCACACACATTTGTTATATGAATTCATGTTTATCACACACACGCACACGCATGCACACACACATATGAATTAATACTGAAATGTACGTGCACGCACACACTCACACGCACGCACACACATATGAACTAATACAACTATATATATCTTTATAGTATCAAAAATAAATAAAGGCAATCGTGACTCCCGTCTGTTTTCGAGTTAAACTTAATTATATTACTCAAAGTCATGTCCCTGTAGGGACATGATCTCTCTTGCTAATATAAATGCTATTGCCGATTGTTGAGATAGACATCAATCACAAGGCAATGTACTATCTTCAGCAGTGATCGGTGATGAGAATCAGAGCTGTAATTTAAAGGACTTCAGAATATACTTGACATTATAATACATACATACAATAGTATAAATTATATATCAGAATTCTATATGTAAGAGATACTCAGAATTCTATATGAGAACTTCACCATTGCTGGTCAGTATAGTTATAGAGAAGAAATCAGTATAATCTATCTCTATCAGAGATCCTTTTACATTTGCATGGTATCATAGCCACATTGATAGAGAAATTCAGTCAGTCTCATAACAGATCAATATTTATCTTCAATCTAAAACAATGGTGAATCATGTAAAGACTGGAAGACAGACATGAAGGAGCCTCCAACTTTGCATCATGGAAAATACGAGTAATGATTATTGTGAGAGAAATGGAATTAGAAGGATACATAGAGGAAAATAAATCTATGCCAGAAAATGATCCAGACAAAACAATTTGGAAAAGACATAACAATAAAGCTATGAAGATCATTATAGATTCGGTTAAAGACCACATCCTCCCCTCTATATCAAGCCTTAAAACAACTTATGAGACGTTTTCCACCATTAAGAATACCTTAGATATTAATAACACTAGTAGATTGTTAATATTAAAACAAGATCTACCATACATTAAAATGATCAATGGAGAATCGATTACATCTTATTTCCTAAGAATCTTAGAGTTAAAAGATCAACTTACACCTTTTGGAAGTCAAGTGGATGACAAAGAACTTTGCATTATAGCACTAAAAGGACTGCCCTTATCTTGGGAAACTTTTATTCGTGGACTAAGCTCATGACTTGAACTTTCTAAATTTGATTAACTAAAAAATGAGTGTACTCAAGAAGGGTCAAGATTGATTTCAAGAGGAATTAGTTAAAATCAAGAGGGAGATATTCAAGCTCTTCAAGTTAATACCAACAATAAAGGAAAGAAAGGGAAATTCAAATGAAAAAAAAGGAATTCAACAAAACATATAAGAAAAGAGATTGGTCAAAAGTACAATGCTTCAAATGTGACAAATTTGGTCATACTCATAACTTCTGTTCGGAACAAAAGAAAATAGAAGCAGCTCTAGCAAAAGTCAGAGAGGAAAAAGATGAAAACTTTGCATTTTTTAGCACTCTCAAGTGAACTAAACTCTAACAAGAATACTTGGATTATAGATAGTGGAGCATCTCGTCATATTATAGACTTTAGATATAAATTCGAAAGCTTTGAAGGATACTCCTCTGAAGAAGTAACTATCGGGGATAATTCTACATTCCTAATAAAAGGTATTGGCTCGTGTTCAATTCAACTAAATTCAGCTATCACTCTTCAACTAAAGAATGTGTTGTTTGTACTTGGTATAAAACAAAATTTGGTCTCCATCTCGAGCCTTGCACACCAAGGGTTTCATATCACATTCCAAGAAGATAAAGTATTATCTTGGCCAAAGAACTCCAACATAAAGAATGCTATATCCATTGGATTTAGAGATGGAAGTTTGTACAAACTTTGTAACCATCAAAATCTAACCCTAAATCATGAAATCTTAAACATTAATGAAATTTGGCATATAAGACTAGGTGATCTTCATTTTCGTGCTTTATCATCCATAGAAAAATTAGTAACAGGGTTACCTAGTTTCAAACCTGATCATTCTGGTATTTGCAAAGGATGTGCCCTAGGTAAAAACACAAAAGGGTCCTTTCCCAAAAGTGAACACAAATCTAAATCTGTACTTGAACTCATTCATATTGATCTATGTGGTTCAATGGTTGTACCTTCCCTAAGCGGATGTCTCTATGTAATTTTTTATAGATGACTATTCTAGGAAAACTCAAATTTACTTCCTTAAACAAAAAGAATCAACCAAAGTGTTATCCAAATTCAAAGAATTAAAGGCACTAGTTGAAAACCAATCTGAACAGAAAACCAAAACCCTACGATCAGATAATGGGGGTGACTATATTTCAAAAACCTTCAAAGATTTTTGCATCTCTATTGAGATGAAGAGGGAGTTTTTTGTACCATATAATCCTCAACGGAATGGAGTCACAGAAAAGAAAACCAAATCTATTATTGAATTAGCCAGAGCTATGATGCATGATCAAAATCTTCACACCTTCTAGGCTGAAGCCTCTAACACTGCAGTTTATATCCAAAATAGATGTTCTCACTCAATATTGGAAAATACAACTCCTAAAGAAGTATTTACGAGCAACAAACCAGATTTAAGCGACCTAAGAATATTTGGGTGTCTTGCTTATATTCACATTCCTAAAGAAAAGAGAACTAAGCTAAACCCATAAGGATAGAAGGGCATATTCATTGGGTACAGTGAATCATCCAAAGGTTACAGGATCTATGTCCCTGGACAAAGAATAATTGAAAACAATAGAAATGTAAAATTTGAAGAAGACATTGCTTTTAATCTCTCCAAGAACATTGATGAATCATACTCAAAACCTACTGCTGCACTAGATGAGAACCTTCCAGTAGAGAATGAGAGGGAGATTGATACGGAGAATCTTGCACCTCCTAATCCAAATTCAGAGAATACTACAAATCCTAACAATAAAAAGAGACCACTTTGGGCAAGAAAATGATAGAAGAAAATCATATAGAACTTGATGAAGTAGTCAAAGAAAACAAGAGAGCAAAGAACCATTCATGCTATGTAGCAGTACTCTTTGAACTCATCAAAACAAAGCCTACAAATGTTGAAGGAGCATTGAACCATTCATGCTATGTAGCAATACTCTCTGAACTCATCAAAACAAAGCCTACAAATGTTGAAGGAGCATTATCATGCCAACCTCGGAAAGATGCAATGACTGAAGAAATATCAATCCATATTAGAAAATGATGTGTGGCATGTTGTACCCAGACCCAAAGATAAATCAGTTGTCTCTTCTAAATGGTTATTTAAAATTAAGCATGCACTAGGTGGCAGCATTGAAAAATACAAAGCTAGATTTGTAACTTGCGGATTCTCACAAAAGGAAGGAATAGATCATAAAGAGACTTTTGCTCAAGTTGCCCGGTACAACTCTTTCAGAACCATTATAGCTGTTGCAACATCCAAAGGGTGGAAGATACACCAAATGGATGTCAAACTGCGTTCTTAAATGGTGAAATTGAAAAAGAAGTATACATCGAACAAACTGAAGGATTTAGCACTTATGACAAAAGTTCTTGTGTAGGTAAACTGAAGAAAGCATTGTATGGTCTTAAACAAGCTTCTAGGGCATGGTACGAAAGAATAGACAGCTACCTCACAAAATTAGGGTATTCCAAAAAATGAATCTAATCCTAACATATATTTCAAAATAGTTGAATGTGATATGATTATTCTTGTACTATATGTTGATGATTTATTAATAACAAGTAAAGAACGTCTTATAGCTAAATGCAAATAGGAACTAACAACAAAATTTGACATGAAAGATCTAGGGCTTCTTCATTACTTCCTAGGTCTAGAAGTCTGGCAAAAGGAGAATTTTATCTTCCTAAATCAAGGAAAATACATTGTTGACATTCTAACTAAGTTTGGAATGATGGATTGTAAACCCTTAACTACTCTTATGGAAACAAATCTACATAAAATGAAGAATGATGGATTTGAATATGAATCTATTGATCTTACTTACTACAAGCAAATTATCGGGCCATTGATGTACTTGGTAAACACTTGCCCTGATATCTATTATGCAACTAATGCCTTTAAGTCAATACATGTGTGAACCGAAGAAGAGACATCTAATGACGACCAAGCACATTTTATGATAACTACGAGGTACAATTGGTATGGGTCTCAAATATGATGAAGTTGAAATTAATCTTCACGGATATTTAGATTCTGATTGGGCACACAACTCTATTGACCGTAAGAGTACTACAGGATGTTGTTTCAGTCTCAGGTCAACGATGATCGTGTGGTTTAGCAGAAAACGATCATCAGTCGCCATAAGCTCTGCTGAAGTAGAATATGTAGCTTCTTCCATGGGAGCCAGAGAAGCAGTATGGTTCAGAAAATTGCTAGTTGGATTATTTAGGAAAGCCTTGAAGCCTACTATCATCCACTGCGATAATCAAAGTTGTATCAAGCTTTCAGTGAATCCAGGTTTTCACCATCAATCTAAGCATATTAAAATACCTTATAATTATATTAGAGATATGGTAGATTGAGATGTTTCAAGCTAGAGTACATAAGTACAAATGAACAAACAATAGATGTATTTACCAAACCTCTTGCCAAGCCCAAATTGGAATATTTTAGAGGCAAACTTGGTGTGATTAAATTGTAATTGTAAACATTGAAATCAAGTTTCAGTTTTTCCTTTTATTTATGCGTTTATGCTACTATCTTATGGGTGCATCAGATATTTAATGAACGGTGACGATCTTTCATTGACATATATATTCAGAAGGTAACCATTGTAAGGTGACGATCTTACAAGTGGTAGACCTGTTACCTTGACAAAATTGTGTAGTTATTTCAAGTAATTGAAAGTCTTGATAACGAACGTTTAATGATTAGACTTCATTAAGTTGTTGTCTTGGAATGCTGGACATCATAATACTTGTCATGATAGAGTTCATGACAAAGTCTTGATAATGAACGTATTTTATGAGTAGACTTCATTAAGTTGTCCTCCTAGAGTGCCGGACATCATGAGATTTTGATTTTGGTTATCAAAATACTCCTGATCACTGTATCTAAGTATTGTGAATCTGATAAACCTATTCTCCTGATAGATATCATTAAAGATAATACTTGTGCACATGTCAAGAGAATATGAGAAACCTTGGTGTTTCACTTCTCCCTTGCTAAAAGGGAGTGTAAAAGTATAGCTTCAGTAGAAGTGAAGTACACTTTACATTTGGTATATGAATTCATGTTTATCACACACACACACACACACACACACACACACATTTACATAGTTACTGAATATACATTTCAGTATTAGTTTTTATATATATATATATATATATATATATATATATATATATATATATATATATAAAGGCAGTCATGACTACCGTCTGCTTTAGAGTTAAACTTAATTATATTACTCAAAGTCATGTCCTCGTAGGTACATGACCTCATATATATATATATATATATATATACATACATACATACATACATACAAAGGCAGTCATGACTACTGTCTGCTTTAGAGTTAAACTTAATTATATTACTCAAAGTCATGTCCTTGTAGGTACATGACCTCTCTTGCTAATATAAATGCTATTGCCGATTGCTGAGCTAGACATCAATCACAAGGCAATGTACTATCTTCAGTAGTGATTGGTGATGAGAATCAGAGTTATAATTTAAAGGACTTCAGAATATGCTTGACATTATAATGCATACATACAACAGTATAAATTCTATATCAGAATTCTATATATAAGAGATACTCAGAATTCTATATCAGAACTTTACCATTGCTGATCAGTATAGTTATAGAGAAGAAATCAGTATAATCTTTCTCTATCAGAGATCCTTTTACATTTACAACGGAGCCCAAAATTTTGCAAAATTTAGGACCTCCATTCTTGAAGTAATGTTGAAGATATATGATGAAACCATTAGATATGAAGCATTCAAAAGATTGAAATATATTATAATTAATGATGACTAAGAAATGAATCATTGCTATTAATATCAGAACACACACGAATATTGATCAACCACCACCAATTACAAAAACAGCACATCAAGACATCGACGACAACAAATGTAAAGGCTTTGACATAAATAAATGCTGAAGTGATATATAATACAGCAACTACATAACGATTCTTCATATATTCAAGGAGTCTAAACAGGATCATTGGAGAATAAGAATGCAATGAAATAATGACAAACTGATTTGCAATAGTACATAAGATGGAAGACCAGATGCTTTCCAACAACATAGGAATAAAGAATAGTGGTGAAATTTCAAAATGGAAAGATGGCACTATTTTTTTTTACATCTGCTTCACGCTATCAAAGTTAGAATATTGCAGCCAGACATCATCTAGAAGGAAATATAATCCAATCAAAGGCCTATACACATGTGAAATGACAATGGAAGACTTGTTGGGATAACGATGGGAAAAATTCACATACAGTCCTAGCACATTTGAAGGCTATTGACACTTAAAAGGACTGGTTGACATTTGAAAGGTTTATTACATATCATCAAAGGTTCAAAAATAATTTAGATGCCTGGAATCATGAATGGATGAGAATGCCTCATGAATCTTGGTAGAGCGTTCAGTTGGGAGTCTCATAGTTGCTTAAGAGACTATTAACTAATATGGTGAATTTACCAATGGCCGCAGGATATGGGTGACAATTATCACTTGCTTGCACTCGTCTGTAATAACTCACTATCTGGAATCATATAGCATGGAGAATTTGCCCTGATATCATTGTCCCAGATTGATTAGAAGATCTTTGTGACTTTCAGACTAAAGACCATTGTGATATAGAATATTCTTAATATATTTCAAATCATAAGATTTTTCAACACAAATATCACTATTGGGAATTATAGACTAGCAAAAGTTTACCAATGCTCTTTACAAAATGATAACAAAATTATAGGCAAAGTCAAAATTGCTTCCCAGACATGTAAAATCATGATGTGCCCTTGTTAACATTGGATATACCTATCAAGTGATTAGTTACTATTGATATTGTCACTCGGATAGAAAGGACGTGCGTAGAGATTGGGTGTTTTAATATGAGCATACAAGTCACTGGTTCACATCAAAGCATGATGCGTATTTAATATGTGATTACTCTGTTGTGCGTTAATGCTCATTGAGCCGTAGAAGCGCAATAGTTCTCAGTGCTCTAAAACATTGAAAGAAGATGAGGTTCAAAAGAATGTTGTGCTATACAACAAGGAGTGTTGATATGAACAGGTGGATGGCATAACAGTGGACAAAGCCGGTTGAATTTGGGATCATGTTTAGTACACTGAAGCTTGTGAGTGGGGTATTCCCTTCGCTAATAAGCCCGCATAGGAGAATGAACATAGCGACAATCACAATGATAATCACAAAAAATTAAATTTCTCATATTATCGACTATGGTTATTAGATGTGAAGATGCGATTATATTAAAAGAATATTACAATTTTTTTTTATTACATTTAAAGATCATGGTATAATTTATTTAAAAGGAGCTTGCTAAACATGAAATAGAGGAGCTGACGGATGAAATTTTAATTATTATGAGTCTAATCAAGATAGGCGAAGGTTTATTTAAAATAATAATAATAGAGTTCAAGAGTTATGATTTGAAAAGGATATATTGTTTCATTTAGAAAAGTCAAATCATTTAGGAAATAAGGATATAAATAGAAGAATTGATGAATAAGAACATACATTCTACATTCCAAAGAAAAGTATTTTACGTTCCCTTGTAAGGAGGAATAAGGAGCAAAAATATGGCTATATAATAAAAATTCAAATACAATATTGTAATGAAAAGCCTTTTGTTTATATTTTAGGCATGGAGATTTCAACTGTAGTTGATTCGTCCTTTATAATCATCTTTAAATTCTGTAAGCAATTTAAATGTCAGATAAGTGGAGACTGTCATTTAGCATCTTAAATGTGATCATCATAGATATAGTGAAATATCAAATTGTTTTTGTATCCGTGTCCAGTTTGTCTCCCTAACATAGGAGTTAAAGTTCAGTTTGGATTAATTTAAGATTGCATATATATCTGATCTGTCGCATCTTGATTATTAAATTGTTATAGTATAAGTGCATATAATTTTATAAAGTTGTATGTGAAAATCTTCATTGTAGTTGACTTTGTTGCCCAAATAAGCAAAGGCACTGGTCTTTTGAATCATCGGAGTATTATTATTGGGTTTATATTTGAAGTTAGAAAATCTATATCTTCCTTCTTACAAGCATCAAACCCATTGTTAAGGATCATATACAAAACATTCAATCATTCAAACATTCAACATTCAATGTTACATCCCAAATTTTTGTCTCTTAAAATAATCATGTAGCCGTATGCATTTCATGTGATGGGCAGTTAGTTAGTTAAAATCAGTTGAATGTTATGATCATGGGAAATGGAAAATTTTGATTGATTATTGATTCATGTGAAAAAGACTTGTTAGTTGTTAGTTGGTAGTTGCAAATAAATTGGAAATGATCATTATTATTAATATTTCAGTTGCGAATAAATTGAAAATGATCATCATTATTAATATTTCATTCTCTAGAATAGTGTCATTGGTATTGGTGGTTAGCCGTTATGACATTTATGAAATATTGTTGATTTAAAATTGAGCAATTTGTTATTATCATGGAAATACTCTTTTTGGATGCAAGAGCAGACAAAGGGGGGAAGCATTGCTAAATGGGATTGAAGGAATGAGGCACCAAAAAGGTCAATTGTTAGAGTAAAGCATGGGTTCTAACTATCTTGATGAAGGATTTAATGACTAGGCAACATAGAGTACGGCTTGGACAATCATGAGCTACCCGGTCAGTTCTAAATGCAAAAGAAACATTAAACATTTAAAAACTTAGAAGAGCTTGTTACCTTCTTTTTTTCTTGAGACTGTTGAGTGGTCGTCTGAATGTGACTCTATGTATTGACAACATGTTATTTTTGCTAACATCTATAATTGCATTTACATACATACATACATACATACATACATACATACATACATACATATATATATATATATATATATATATATATATATATATATATATATATATATATATATATATGTGCATGCATGCACAATCAATCTGTTGATAAAAAGAATTATATGTGCTTTCAAAATTGCACACACACACGTGTGTGTGTGTGTGTACATACAACTATAGGTAATACCAAATAGCATGATGCCAATATATAGTTGTTATATATTAATCTTGGAATATATCTCTAAGCTTTTATCTTGGCTCCATGACTTTGAGCGCATGCCACCTTTATATCGACATATTCCATTTAAATTTTAAAAAAGAATCTGAAGAGTTTCTTGTGATTGATGTTGCCCACACAGGTCACATTCTTTGGTAACTGATGGAGCATGTGGGAGGCCTATTATACACTCTCCGCTGCCTTAGATCTTTGCTGAGAAAATTCCATTATTTAGCATTTGATTGTCTTGAGTTTGTGCTCAAGAAATTCTTGCATTTGTTTCAACTCTTTTCGAACACTTGTTGCTATACCTGTTGCATATCACAATACCACGATTGCTATAGTAGGCATGTCATTGTCCTTAATACAGAAGCTTGTTTTGTGACTTGAAGCTTGTTGATCATAACCATCATTCACAGGTCATGCAAATTGTTACTCAAGTTCTTTTACATGTTTTTTTGTCTTTTCCAACTGTTTGAAAACAATGTTTCACGATGGATTGTACGACTGTTGTGCATCCACGATCATGGATATACATACTGGCTATGAGCAAAAGGCCCAGTGTATATTGATTTCAAAAGCACATGAGCTATTCCATCTAGTTTTATTCTTTTTTCATGCATATCAGGTGATAGTATAGTACAAATCCGCACTACTATGCATGGTTTGACATCATTGTAATTGGATATACAATCACTTGTAAATTTTATAACATGTACGTTGTACATAGAATTGAATATATTATATCATAAAGCATATCTTTGATTTATACAGTGCCATCATCCATATGCCATTGAGATAAGATCAGATTGAAGTAATTAAATTTTGATTTATAAGCTGAATGCAAATACATACCAGAATCTCCCAAGATACACCCAAGACCCGAAAGGTCAAGCATAGATGGGTGAAGAGGAGAGGTATCCATGCAATCAGTAACAGAAGAAAATAAACAATTAAAACTGCTTAGACCAAGTGAGCTCATGATTGTCCAAAGTATACTCAGTTGTCAAGTCGGGTGGTGGTGATCAAGTTTACATAGTGTCATATAAATCCTTGGTTAAGGTAGGTAGAGGTATGCTTGCTGCAATTGATCACTAGAGGTCAGGGTGCTAGCTAACAGAGGGAAGGTTGATGAAGGATATCCACTTGCCTTGTCTATTGCTTAGTTGGTGCTCTAACATTGGTATGCTCAGATGGCAAGACCATGGTTCCCCAAGTCTAACCCTGGGTAGGGAGGGCCTTTCTCGTAAGAGATTGTGTGGGGATAAGTTAAGGTCCATGTTGGGAGGTTAAGCCTATGTTAATGCTTCTCCTCTTTGCCAGATGCCGAGGCTTGCACAACACATTATCAGTTATCAACACTTGTATGACTTTTGATCTTATGTACATTCGCTCATCTTATTTAATCTTATTCCTTGAATTGTATGATTATGTTAATTGTTCATCATGGCATCGAATGGATGTGATAGAAGTTAGTAATGGAAGTCATAGTAGTTTCCTTTCATGTATCTAGAAAATGGATTATTTTCTTAAATTTTGTACACATTTTCATGTTCATTGAAATCAGTTATTAGTTTCATTTCTAAATGGAGTAATGAATATAACTGCTTTATGTCTTTTTGTTATGAAGGATAAATTATCTGTAGCATTTGATCTCTACTTTTCAATTCATGAAAATCGGTATGTTACATTCAACTTATAATTGATTGAGTTCAAGGACTTTGCCAACCGAAGAACTCACCAAAGCTTAATTTTGCTATAGAAAAGCCTTGAACCAAGCAATCAGCGTTTGAGGTGAAGGTCTACTCGCCTGGGTGTAGCGGAGCCTCATTCGTTAGCCAGAATTGATTGTGGAATCTTGTTGAAGAAGTGACAAGCTCTTGGATTTCCAATCTGTGGTTTTGGGAACCAACAAAAGGTACTTCAATGGGTGAGACTTCCATTGGTTTCTTTGGAATTTTGGAGAGATGATATCTTCAATTTAGTTGCAACGCAACTTCGACAACCAGTGGACCCTTCATCATAAACTATGGAGGAAAAGGTAATTACCTATGCTCATGTTTGTGTTGAAATTTATTTGAATAAACTTTTACCGGATTCTATGGCAATTTGGATGGAATAAGCTTCATGGATTTAGTAACTTTATTATGAAACTTTGCCATTTTGTTGCCACATCTATCATGCACATGGGCATTTGCAATTTATGTGTCCTAAATCTGATTTTGTAGGATCTTCTAAGATAGAACAAAATAGCCCACCTAAAAATCCGGATGAAGGGAAGTCTCCAAGTGGTGTTGTATAAAGAGGGATTTATTCTAGTTAGAACTTGTAATAAGGCTAGAGGTAAAGATAGGACTTTCAGTGATAGGTAGAATGATCACGTGTTTAATAAGTTTTAAGGCTTTGGATGGTTTGGATTAATTTGATGGAATTATTGCTAATTTGCCTATTCGCTAGGTTCTTGTGGCAAGAGAACCTTTTGTGGTAGAGAACAATACTATATAGGTGGGAACTTAGAAAGAGGGGGTAGCGATGCAAATGGACAGAAAGCTTCCCTTAGGGAACTTGGAAAATTTGGGAACAGTTGCAGGTTCAAAATTGAATGATTGTCTGGGTTTTAGTTGTTTTGTGACAAGTGTAGTAAGGGATTCACAGGATGAAAGTAAAAGTAAAGGGTGGTCTAGGAATTCAACTAAAAGCTCTTAAAAAGAGTGTGTTGCAGAAGCCTCCTAAGGTGGTAAGGAAGAAAGACCAAGTAAAGGTTAAGCTAGTGTGTGATGACCCCTTTTAATCCTTTAACTTGATATTCAGTTTTAGGTATAAATTAGGAAGTCATCCAAATTAAACAAGCCTATGATCCTTACTGCTATTAAAATATTTGAGGAGTTGAGCATTTTAAAATTAATGGATTAATTAGTTTGTTTAGAAGATTTCTTTTCATAGTACCAGAGCATCTCCTCTCTCCTGGCTATGACCATCTTGAGACGGTAGAATGACGGTGCAGAGGGCGCGTGAAACAAGCTCCAAGCAGTTCCGACAAGTGCTCGAAATTACTCCGCCTCTCCCTCCACCAACTCCCTATCTTAGGATTTCATAGTGGGAATGAGAGATAGACATCTTCGTACTATAAACGAAATATCATCCAGGCTTTCTTAAAATCTTTAAGAATATATATATAATGTACTAGTATTTAAATGCAATGCTTATTTACATATATCATGCATTTATTCTGAAATATTTATCTTTATATATATATATATATTTCCTTTCCAATGCTTGATGGCATATATTGATTTAATTCTATGTAATATGTATTCTCATACCCATGCGAAATACTTATTAATTCAAATCTATAATGGAAATGATCTTGGCCTGAATTGCAAATCATTGAATTCCAAGTCAAATAATTCGCAATACATATCATTCAATGCTAATATCATATGTCACAAATCAACAATGATTATTTATATATTTTTTAATGTTATTGTATTTGCTATTTGAAGCGTACAGGGGGTCGGGTATACCTGATCTTTTATTGCGGGGCGTTGTCTGGCAGTGTTAGTACAATGGAATGGAGGAACTCGTACTTCTGTGCACAGTATTAAAGTGTTGTCGTGAGGATGACCAGGTGTCCAGAAATGTGTTTGTTGGATGCATGATACAATATTATCACTCCCTTGTTTACTTTTACCTCTGATTTAATTTATCGCTTTTTTCCTTTTCTCTTTTTTCTTATTTCTTCCTTGTATATCTTCAATCCGACCTAACCTTAATATATACCATGCGGAACGGACAGGAATGTAAAGTCACGCCCTTCCATATATGATTTAATCATAGTTCTTATGTTCCTTATTAGCATAGTATATACATTTATATTTATTTGGAAAGTACTTGTAATTATAGATATATAAAGTACCAATATATTGATTGGAAACATTTATAATTAATAGATTAGGGTTTCTTTGGATTGAAAGAATGTTTTAATAATCAAATTAGGTTTAGGTTTATTTAGAATTGAAAATATTTTTAATAGCAAGGTTAATATATTTAAAGTTAATATTTGTATTATCGTAAGATTTTAATAATAATATTATTATTATTTTAATATGTTTATGTCTATAATGATATGTTATTAGATATATATAATAAGTTATATTCAACCTTAATATTATTGTTTTATTTTTATATTGTCAAATAGATTATAATATATTTGACTTTAATATTATTATTTTTAATTATTATTATTATATAATATGTTATTTTAATATTCATATATCTTTTTAATTTGGGCTCATGATATAGTGTGTGAGGCATTTAGCTTCCCTTAGGGAACTTGGAAAATTTGGGAACAGTTGCAGGTTCAAAATTGAATGATTGTCTGGGTTTTAGTTGTTTTGTGACAAGTGCAGTAAGGGATTCACAGGATGAAAGCAAAAGTAAAGGGTGGTCTAGGAATTCAACTAAAAGCTCTTAAAAAGAGTGCGTTGGAGAAGCCTCCTAAGGTGGTAAGGAAGAAAGACCAAGTAAAGGTTAAGCTAGTGTGCGAGGCATTAATGGTTTTTGGCTCTGTAAAGACCATTGACTCTCACTTCTCCCCATCTCAAAACTGATTGTTCTTTTGTGGAATGTAATTGGGTTGAATAGCATCCATAGAGAAAAGGCTATTCAAGAGTTGGTTTTTTCTAATTCATAATGTTATTTTTGTTCAAGAAACCAAGTAATTACTTATTTGTTGATGGCATGATGAACAAGGTGGCTAAAATTTGGGTCTGAAGTAATTGTCAATTCAGTTGGGCTCAAGGTAGCTTAGGTGGTATGGCATGCATGTGGGGCCTACCTAAGCTTGTTCCAATAAGGTGGGTATCTAGTAGAGCCTTTATCTTGATGCTTGCTACGAGTTATGGAATGGGCAAGAATCTTCTTTTTACTAATGTCTATGCTCCAAGTGTGTGGGGAAAACCTTGCTTTGGTTGCACATGAGATATGTTTGTTCCCTTGCCCCTTTATTTCCTTGGATATTGGCAGGGGATTTCAATGCGATTTCCAGTTTGGATTAAAAGAGGGTAGTAGATACCCTGAGGATTATGGTACCCATCTATGAGTCTCCTGAGGAACAAATATTGAGTACTTGGTAGTAGATATCAAGCCCTCCAATGGTTTATTTACTTGAAGCTACAAAAGATGTGAAGTGGAGGTGATTGCTGAGAGATTAGACAAATACCTTGTTTTTTGGTCTTGAATGGGGGTTAATTGGGTTACTACCACGAAAATCTTTGAATGGAAAGGGTCCGCCCATTAGCTGATCAAGCTTTCTGCTTCTAAATTTTGTGTTTCTAAGGCAGGGGTCCCATGAGAGGGGCTTGGGCTCTATTTTAGTGGAGTGGGTGGCCTTGTGAGAATTTTTTAAGGGGGGCTAAAGGTTTATTTGGAATCTTTTCCTATAAAATAGGAGCTCTGACTTTTTTGCCCTCTTAATTTAAGCTGGTGAAACAACTTAGGGAAGATTCTGCCATTTGTCAACAACTCCTTCATTTCTTCTTCATTTCACCACCAAAATGAAATAATCCCACCAAACTAATTTATGAAGAAATATAATTTTTTATTTTTAAAATTCATGAGACAACCAGCTTCCTTGAATTTAGGAGTTAATTTTTTGAAGCGGATTCACATATAAATCCATGGGACCCCTTCCCTTTTTAAATATTCTCAAAAAATCTCTGCGGCACCCGCTCTATTTATAAGGAAGAGGGTGCCCATGGGACCCCAGCCTAAGAACCCTTTGTTTAAATTTCAGATTATGTGGCTTCGTGATGGAATAGTGGATTGGGGGAAGCCTGCCTTTGGTACTGCAATGATTTGCCAGATAGCTGTAATGCATATAATAGAACCTTAAGAGATGGAACAACAAGTGTTTTTTAAACATCTTCTTGGCAAAAAGAGACACTTTGGATCAGGTAGACTAATTTACTAGTAAAATTAGCGATCATGGTTTATGAGAGCCTTTGTACATAGAGGAGTTTGCTGTAGTAAAAGAGCTAGAAGAATGGGATTTTTGTTAAGAGATCTATTGGAAGCAGAAGTCATGGGTTGAGTGGCTCCAAGAAGGCTACAAGAACATGAAGTTTTTTCATAATATAGTGCAAGATAGGAGATAGGAATTTTATTGCTTCTTTTGTATCTTCAGAAGGGGTTCTCCTATCTTCCTACAAAGAGATTGCTTAGGAAGTCGTGAGATTTTTAACAGATTTGTTTGCTAAGGATTCTGTTCATAATAGGGAGGAGGAAAGGCTTGTGCTTGAGAATATCCCCGCCATAGTTAGTAATGAAATGAATGAAGACCTTCTTAGACCTATCTCTTTATCTGAGGTTCAAAAAGCGGTATTTGGTACGAACAAGGGTAAATCCCCTGGTCTGGATGGATTTCCTATACAATTTTACCAATTGTTTTGGGAAATAATTAAGTTGGATCTGTGGTACAAGAATCTGATAGAAATACTTAGGTGCTCAAGGCTGTGAACACCACATTCCTAAAAAGGAAGGAACTAATTCTCTCCACTCCTTTCGACCTATAGCCTTGTGAAATTGAAATGTCCCTTTTTCTGATTTTTTATGATATTTCAAGCCTCTAATCACATTTTCAAAATCAAACAACCAATATTACAAAGATCCACCAATTTCTCAATAAACCCCAAATCGGGTATGTCCGAAATAGTGCCAAAAATTTCACAACTTCACATATTATTAATAAATCTGAAAATGAACATTTTTACAAAAATTTCAGCAGCATAATGGCCTACAAAATGACATTTCCAGATCTGTATAGCATTTACACAACAACTCACAAACGTAGGACAAAAACTATGCTCATCGGGCTCCCGAAATTAACACAAAAATGCCCGGAAACACCACAAAAACACTAATAATCTATCTCAGAAGTTTAACCACGTCCCAATACATATATTCAGCTCTATTTTAACATCTTAAAGTTTGAAATACAGCAGCAACCCAAACTGATATGAAAAACTCAACCGAAAACACCAAACTCTTACAAAAACACATCCGAAAACCCACAAATTTGCACTGTTCAGCACAAGGGCAAACTCTGCATGAGCTTGCACATGGAATGGCTTCAAACTCCTGTCCTTAGCCTTCCTGGAAACCTGCAAACTCCCGTCCTTGGGTCTCCTTCTCCACAGGTTTGGCAGCCTCTGAAGAACAACAAAGCAATAAGCGAAAATCAAGTTCTGGAATGAGCCCAAAATGCCTCTAAATCCCTTAAAAGAGGGCATAACCCTAACTCACGTCCAAAAGGGGTTAATAAAACATATTTTAATAATAATTTTTATTTATTAATCCATTGGTTTCCAAAGATTAGCCCCTTTTGCCGAAACTTCACCTTTTTTGGGCCTGCTTGCGTTAGTAAAGATTATTATTTTTAAATATTTGAAAAGGGGACATGACAAGTCCTCCCCTCCCAAATATTGCTTGTCCTCAAGCAATGAAGATTGGAATGTTCAAGAATATGTGCTCCTTCCCAAGTTGCATCCTCCAGTGGTAATCCTTTCCATTTGACCAAATGCTCTATGATGCTCCTGTTTTTCAATCTTTTCTCTCTTGTATCCAAAATCTCTTCTGGTATCAAAACTAATTTTCCTTCATCATCAAGAGGTGGTAATTTTGTAGATACTATGGTCTGCTGGCCTAGAACCTTCTTCAGGCAAGATACATGGAAAACATTATGTATTTTGTTGTTTGGTGGGAGCTCCAATTCATAAGCTACCTCTCCTACCTTCTTGGTGATCTTATAAGGCCCATAGAACCTTAGCTTGAGTTTCTTTGCCCCACTCCTCTTCAAGGTGCTTTGCTTATATGGCTGCAACCTGACAAATACCAAATCTCCCACCTCAAAAGATTTTTCAGTCCTTTTCCTATCAGCATACAACTTTTGTTGGTTTTGTGCATGTTGTAGATTATCCTTGAGGAACCTTATTATGTCTTGGCTTTGCTTGATGAAATCACTTGCTGCAGGTACTCTGCTATCTGAAAGTACTAAATCAACAAAGGAAAGGGCATCATAACCATAAAGAGCACGAAAAGGAGGCATACCAATAGACATGTGATGAGATGTATTGTAACAATACTCCCTTAGGTGCAACCATTTCACCCAAGCATGTTGTTGATTTGAAACATAGTTCTTCAAATATCCCTCTATCCATTTATTAACTATCTCTGTTTGTCCATCTGTTTGAGAGTGATAGCTAGTACTGAGAGTGAGTTCAGTTCCTGCCAAATGAAAGAGCTCCTTCCAAAAAGAGCTGAGGAATCTACTGTCCCGGTCACTGACAATGTTTCTAGGCAAGCCATGTAATCTAAAAATCTCCTTGAAGAACAATTCGGCCACTTGTGATGCCTTGAAATCAGATGTGATAGGAAAGAAATGTGCATACTTAGTTAGTCTATCTACCACCACATATATGCAATCCTTACCTTGAACCTTGAGCAACCCGGCGATGAAGTCCATGGAAATACTTTTCCATTTTTTTTTCAGGAATAAGAAGTGGCTGCAACAACCCTGCAGGAAAATTTTGCTCACTCTTGCTTTGTTGGCATACCATACATTCCTTAATGTGTTTAAGGACATCCTCCTTCATACCCTTCCATGAAAACCGCTCTCGAATTTGCCTATATGTCTTGAAGTATCCCTGGTGACCAGCCAAAGGTGTGTCATGAAAGGCCCTCAATATCCTCTCCTTAGTTTTTGATCCTGGCACTAAGAAGATCCTGTTCTTGTAATAAATCAATTCATCAACAACCTTGTACCTGTTATCAGCCACTAACTTATCCAAAATCTTGGTGGCAAAAGAATCTTTAGCATACTCTAAAATTATGGAGACTTTCCAATCAGCAGAGATAGATGTTAAGGAACACAGAGTGGGCTTTCTTGAGAGAGCATCAACAACCACATTATTCTTTCCTTTCATGTATTCAATATCAAAATCATAAGCTTGCAATTTGCTTACCCATTTTTGTTGACGATCATTCAAATCCCTTTGGTTCAAGAAGAACCTGAGGCTATTATGGTTTGTCTTTACAATGAATCTCCCACATACCAAATATTGTCTAAACTTATGAAGTGCATGCATGATTGCCAACATTTTTTTATCATAGATGGAGTAACCTTTCTCTGATTGATTTAGTTTTCTACTCTCAAATGCTATTGGATGTCCCCTTTGAGTTAGGACAGCCTCTATACCTTCTCCAGAAGCATCACATTCAACAACAAAAGGTAAAGAGAAATCTGGAATTGCAAGCACAGGGCATGAACTCATTACCTTCTTAAGCTTATCAAATGTTTTTTGTGCCTTTTCTGTCCAAACAAAAGCTCCTTTCTTTGTCAAATCAGTCAAGGGGGCAGCAAGCTGAGAAAATCCCTTGGCAAATCTCCTATAGTAGCTACACAACCTAAAGAAACCTCTCAACTGTGTAAGATTAGTGGGTGGAGGCCAATCCAAAATTGCCTGAATTTTTTGTTGATCAACCTGTACTCCTTTAGAACTTATAATATGTCCCAAATATAGGATCTCTGTCAAACCAAACTCACATTTAGATAGCTTAGCATAGAAAGATTGCTGCTCCAAGATTCCCAAAACAATGTCTATGTGCTTCAGATGCTCTTCCCATGTTTTACTGTAAATCAAGATATCATCAAAAAATACCAAAACAAATTTTCGAAGATGCTGACTGAATACCTTATTCATACAAGATTGGAATGTTGCAGGTGCATTACTGAGGCCAAATGGCATAACAAGAAATTCAAAGTGCCCATAGTGACATTTGAAAGCAGTCTTTTCCACATCTTCACCCCTCATTCGGATTTGATGGTACCCTGATCTTAAGTGAATTTTCGAGAAGTATACAACACCATGTAACTCATCAATGAGTTCATCTATGCGTGGTATGAGATACCTATTTTTTATGGTCTTCTTGTTTAGAGCCTTGTAGTCTATACACATTCTCATTGTACCATCCTTTTTCTTGACAAGTACCACAGATGATGCAAATGGACTAGAGCTAGGCCTTATGAAACCCATGTCCAGGAGTTCCTTACTAGTTTTTTCAATTTCTTCCTTATAACCTCTTGGATGGCGGTATGGGGTTGTTATAACTGGTTTGGCACCCTGTTCTAACTCTATAACATGCTCAAAACCTCTATCTGGTGGTAATCCTGGAGGTAAGTCATTGAAAACTATACTATGCTTATCAAGAATATTTTAAATTTCAAAATGGAAATTACCTTGATTCTTTGGGGAGCTTGTTGGATGGATTATGACTCCTGCTGCCCATGCTACTTGTCCTCTTTGAAAAGTCCTCTCCATCCTCTTTGCAGAGACCGCCTTAGGTGCTCCATTTGATAAGCCTCTCAATAAGACTTCTTTCCCATTGGAATGAAATTTAAACTCCATAGTTTGATGGTTCATGTAATAGCCTTCAATAGAGTGCAACCATTGAACACCCAATACAAGATCTGTCTCCCCAATGCCAACAACATAGAAGTCATCACATAACTCATAATCTCCTAAGGTCATCTTGAGTTGTTTCACCACCCGTTTGCAAGGCATAGTGAATCCATCAGCTACAATAACATTGAATCTTTCAAAATCTTCTGCTTTAAGCCCTCTTTTCATGACAAATCCCTCATCAATGAAATTGTGAGTTGCCCCACTATCAAGAAGAACTGTCAACCTTTGCCCTACTAGTACCCCTTGAATTCGAAAGGGATGGTATCTTGGGACTCCTGATAATGCTGCTAAAGTGCCATCTTTGCTGATTTCGTTTTCTTTCTCTTCTTCTACCTCCTCCTTAGTGTCATGAAATTCCTTATGCTCATCTGAATCAGATTCTGAAGCAACTTCAATATAGTGCACTTGACCTTTTCCCAAACATCTGTCCTGGAACCCATGGTTCTCTACAAGTAAAACAAAGCTTTTTCCTTCGTAATTCACTCCTAGTCTCTTCATCTACCTTCTTTTTTGCCACATTTATCACATCTTTTGGTGGTAGTGTTGGGAAAGTCTTTTTTTGAAAATTCCTCTTATGTTGCCAAAGATTTGGGAGTTTTTGATTAGTGACTGGTTTCATAGGCATGCAAGTTTCAAGTTGCAAGCTTCTTTTGATAGCTTCCTGTAAGGTTGAGGGTGAGAAAGCCTTAACCAAACCCTTAATAGAATCTTCTAAACCATCAATAAAAAGATAAACAATCCTCTTTTCACTCATATCAGGTACCATAACAGCCACTTTTGAAACTTTTCTATATACTCATTAACTGATTTGGTTTGCTTCAACTTTGACAATTCTTTAAAGTACTCTTCATCATCCTTGATGTCAAATTTATCTATCACTCTTTGACTGAAATATCAAATGTAGTTATTTGATCATGACCTTGAGTAGTCATTCCATGATACCACCAATCATAGGCTGCATCTTCCGAATGTAGACTTGCAAATTGAACAACATCACTCTCCTTCATGGGGTTAAGTGTGAAGAAAGTTTGTAATTTTTGTAGCCATGCTCTAGCTGAAATTTTATTTGTTCCATCAAAAGTAGGTGCTGTAGATTTGCTTATTTTATTTTTGAGCTCTCTTCCACTTATGTCATGCTCCCTCTTGTTCTCTTTCTTGGGCATCAAAGTGTTCATCATATCCACATATTCTCTAAAAGGAACCGAACTGCGAAAGTCACCATCTAAGCCATTGTAAGTAGCTCTTAATGCAATCAAGTTACCTGTAACCTCTTCCACAGGATTAAGGGCTAGATTTGGTACTGGTGGCTCATCTGCAGGCAGGAAAATAGTTTTTGTTGATTTAGAGGGTGTGGGTTTCAGATTTCTTGGCTCCTTTGAAGTGCTTCCTTTCTCATTAATAGATGCAACTCTTTGCAATTTTTCTGTCAATATCCGCAAAGCCTCTCTAGTTTTTGCCAAACTATCCACTGTTTGCTTCTGAGTATTTTGGATGTCTTGAAAAAATTTCTTTGCCATCTCATCTTGATCAGCCATGTTTTTTCCTTCCTTGGATTTTGTACTTTTACTTTTAACTGGAGGTTTGATCAAAATTTCTTTATTCTTTTCTCGCTGCAAATATCTCTTTTCCCTTTCACTTGGTTGCATGCAAACTTCTACAAACCCTCAGGCTGGCAAGATCATAGATCTGATACCACTGAAATGTCCATTTTTTCTGATTTTTTATGATATTTCAAGCCTCTAATCACATTTTCAAAATCAAACAACCAATATTACAAAGATCCACCAATTTCTCAATAAACTCCAAATCGGGTATGTCCGAAATAGTGCCAAAAACTTCACAACTTCACATATTATTAATAAATCTGAAAATGAACATTTTTACAAAAATTTCAGCAGCATAACGGCCTACAAAATGACATTTCCAGATCTGTATAGCATTTACACAACAGCTCACAAACATAGGACAAAAACTATGCTCATCGGGCTCCCGAAATTAACACAAAAATGCCCGGAAACACCACAAGAACACTAATAATCTATCTCAGAAGTTTAACCACGTCCCAATACATATATTCAGCTCTATTTTAACATCTTAAAGTCTGAAATACAGCAACAACCCAAACTGATATGAAAAGCTCAACCGAAAGCACCAAACTCTTACAAAAACACACCCGAAAACCCACAAATTTGCACTGTTCAGCACAAAGGCAAACTCTGCATGAGCTTGCACATGGAATGGCTTCAAACTCCCGTCCTTAGCCTTCCTGGAAACCTGCAAACTCTCGTCCTTGGGTCTCCTTCTCCACAGGTTTGGCAGCCTTTGAAGAACAACAAAGCAATAAGCGAAAATCAAGTGCTGGAATGAGCCCAAAATGCCTCCAAATCCCTTAAAAGAGGGCATAACCCTAACTCACATCCAAGAGGGGTTAATAAAACATATTTTAATAATAATTTTTATTTATTAGTCCATTGGTTTCCAAAGATTAGCCCCTTTTGCCGAAACTTCATCTTTTTTGGGCTTGCTTGCGTTAGCAAAGATTATTATTTTTAAATATTTGAAAAGGGGACATGATAGAAATGTGATTTAAAAAATTATCACAAAATTGATTGCAGAAAGATTGAAACCATGGCTTAACAAACAAATCTCTGAAGAGCAAGGAGGGTTTGTAGCTAGAAGACAAATTTTGGATGGGATAGGTATAGCTTCAGAATCTATCCATCCTATGTTAGTATTTAAGGAAAAGGCTACGTTCATAAAGCTAGATATGGCTAAAGCATATGAAAAAGTTAATTGGAGCTTCCTACATTAATACTAGTAGCCTTTGGTTCTAGTATAGACTGGATGATCTGGGTGATGAGTTATATCACTTCCTCCTCTTTTGCATTCCTGATTAACAGTGAACCCACTGAATTAATTAGCGCTTCTAGAGGCCTTTGTCAAGGTGACCCTCTCCCATATTTGTTCCTCTAAATGGCAAAGGGTTTGGGGAGGTTTATCAAGTCTCGTGTTAGGCAAGGACTCATTTGGGGATAGAATTGGGGTCATGGCCTCCTCCTTGTGCTCATCTTCGTCTTCAATTCATGGATGGCATTACTTTGATTGGTGCTGCTAGAATTAATGAGGCAACGAACTTCAGAAATGCATTGTATATCTATTTGAAAGCTTAAGGACAAAAGATTAATGAGGAGAAATCTTTTTTCTTCTTCTTTAATACCCTGACTCTTATTTAGCCCAGGATTGCCAGGATTTTGAGGTTTCAAATAGGGACTCTTCCTGTGGTTTACCTTGGAATTCCTCTCCCGATATGTGGCCTGCCTAGGGGGGTTTGGCAGGGTATTTTGCATAAGCTGTTATAAGGTTAATCGTTGGACTAATTGTTGGCTCTCAACTGCTGGAAGAGTGACACTTTTAAAAACTGTGGTTCAGGTTCTTCCTATTTATTGATGTTTTGTGTTATCAACTCCCGTAAGTTGTATTAAGGAATTGGAAACACTCTCTATGCAATTCTTGTGGACAGGTAACTTGTACTTTTCAAAGTGGAGTTTGGTCAACTGGTACTTTGTTTGCAGACCTGTGCATATTGGTGCGTTGAGGCTACGTCTTGCAGGTATGAAGTTGAGTTCAAGCTGCTAAGCTATTTTGGAGATGGTGCATCAGTCAAGTGTCATGAGTCATAATTGATATAGATATATTTTTTAATTTGTTCAAAATATGTAATAATCCTTTATCAAAATATAGTAATCAATAATATTAATCAATATAATATTGATTAATAAATAATATCAATAGATAATTAACAATATTTATTAATTACGTATGCAGCGACTACCACTCTTCAGCTATTGGCTAATAACTTGGAGGAGGAGAACCTTGGAAAGGAGGACACGAAGCTTCTTTAGAGCTTCCTTGCTGATGACTGGGCCAAGGTTCTCATGGCTGGGAAGGGAAAGAAAAAGGAGGCTAGTTAATGGCTTTCTGGTTTTTGTTGTTTTTTTGGTACTCTTATGGTCTCTCCCCATCTACTGTTGATGGTTTTGTTTTTTATGCTGAACTTGTTTATGGGCTGTAGGTGGTACGATGCGATGACCCCCTACATGCAATTTGTTAATTTGTTAAACTCTGCTGGTTTTAAAAGTAGGAATACTAGTAACTCTATATATTGGTATATTGTTTATGATGTTTTTGATATGAATCGTTAGGGGGACTGTTTGGTTGTGTGCTGGTTGCCAGTTGGTCTTGTGCTGGTTGCAAGCAAGTTTTTGATGGTTGTTCCACCACTGTTATAAAGGGCCAGCCCCCTAGTTTTTGGCTGCTTTTTTATCGAAAACAATATTTATTAATCAATATATTAATGACAAATTGTAATTAATAATATTATCAATATAATCAATAATACATATAAATAATTAATATAGAATACTTTATGTTAATCTGTAATCTAATATTAATTAATCTAAATAATTATTTTCTATGAAGAAAAAGATAGATGAAGAAGATATGGTCAGCCTGGTGCGAAGAAGGTTGCCATGGAGCTTTTGTTGCATCACTGTATTTGGTTGCAGAAATTCAGACACTTGACATTGACAAAATGTCATTTTTGCTTTTGCAAAAGGAAAGAAGACATGCAATTTGAAGGTTTTAATTCACAAGACATAGATTGTGCTTTTGCGACTCAATTCAATGGAAACCAAGGGTCAATGTATCAATAGTTAAGGTACAATCCTCATCTAAAGATCATCGTACATGTTCTTATTGAAATGGTCTTATTGAAATCAATTGTTTTCAAAGGGCCAAGGACTTTCTGAACTGGAATTATAAGCTGAAAGCATTGATCTCATCTAAAACATTGAAGAGAGGAACCTAAAGAAAGTGGTGATAATGTTCCTCACATTTGATGAGGAATTTGCATTTTGCAATGTTATTGTTGAATATGAGTGTTATTTGTAAAAGTTGTTTTCAAAATGTGCTTGTTGATGTCTATTGTTAAATCATCCACTAATCTTGATGGACAATGAAGACAAAAGAGGTGGTGTACCAAATCTCAGTTCTGACATTAAGTTGTGGATAAACACAAGGAAGGTATGAGAGTGGTAGGTGTACTCATTCTCGTGCGATGCCAAGATAGCACATGTAGTTCGACAAATAATGGGTTATCTTGATTTGATGCGAAGGTTAAGGGAGCCTTGACAAAGTTGATAGATTTTACTATGGACCTATTATAAAGCTCTTTGACACATGTCACAACTTGTGTATTTCAGGATAGGTCCATAAGAAGAGGTTGCTTGGCAAACTTTCGTAGATTTCAGGAAGGATCTACAGAGGCAAATTATCTATATGGGTCTCAGGATGGATTCATATAAGTGAACTATTTGTATGCCCAAGCTCATCAAAGAAGTGACCATGTGCGGGTTCAAAATGATGTAATGAAAAAACCTATTAGGTTTGTCATTAAGTGTTAGGAATATTGCACAAAGTTCCTAGACTTGGACTGGGCAAGACCGATTTGTCTTGTGACTTGGCTACCACTCGGCAAAATGAAAAAACCCTCAAGATTATATGCTTTTATACTTTATATATATATATATATATATATCATATTCCAACCTGGGCCGAGTAATAAAAACTCGTTAAGGTCTGCTCAGTTCAGCTGGCCTGACTGCACGCAGGACTTGTGGAGAGTCATGGAACTCTGATATTGCATCACAGGATGCATAAAACAGGATATTGAAACCCTATTATGAGTGCAATAGAATAAAGAACATTATATATATCATATTCCATAACCTGGGCCGGGTCATGAAAACTCCACAAGGTCTGCTCGAGTCTGCTCGCTGGACTACATGCAGGACTCACAGAAAGTCATGGAACTCTGATATTGCATCATAAGATGCATAAAACAGGGTATTGAAATCCTATATATATGGATGTAATTCTTATTATGAGTGCAATAAAATAAAGAACATAATATATCTGTGTACAGGCACTTCCCAATTTTTGTTACTCTGGAGGTAGTCAGAGACGCAACACTTGATTCCCGCCACATGGAAACTAGTTCATTTACCCCATTGGCCAGATAGCAAGAGGAATTTTCATCAGCTTGATGAGAAGTTGAGTACTGCTATGCTCCCTGCCACCAGAACCATTGATGGATTTCAAAGCTACAGAACTTGAGCCTGTAGCAAAGTTTTTCAAAACTCTAGTGTCGTGAGTTCAGAAAAGTTTTGCCATTTTTAAACATTGGGCTTTTATTTAAACACTGACAATGCTAATGAACCTACTGTACTTCAATTGGCCAGTTTTGATTTTGTCTGCTAGAGGTGTATTGTCAGAGTTGGGCACCTCAAAAGACATAAAAACCTTGTAAGGTTTCACATCATTTCTCAGCTGGGGACCCTTCTAACATTTAGAAATTCCTTCTTGAATGATGCCTTATTAGATCTTGGCATTCTTTGGAATCTTTATAGCATTTCATGGCTTTTTATCAAAATCCCCGAGGTCGTATTGAAATGTTTCATTGTACTTAGACATTTTTCTAATCCCGTAATATGTATTTTGATGCTGTCTCTGATTTTGTATGTGGCATCTACAGTGAAGAGGAGGCCAAAAAGAAGATCTATTCTGTATCTACGTATACATATACAGGTTTTGGAGCTCTGATCTCAGAGGAACTCTCTTACAAAGTGAAAGGTATGCTATTCTGCATATCAAAATCATGACTTCCTCGAAACGAAGCCTTGCTCACTAAATGACAAACTTTTTGACATTTTAAAATTATAAATATTCTTTCAGGTCTGCCTGGAGTACTTTGGGTATTGCCTGATTCATATATTGATGTCCCCAAAAAGGATTATGGAGGTAAATTTGATTCTATTGTTGTCTGGTAGGTATTGGTGAAAGGTTATATTTGAGTTCCCCTCCTGAAAAATTGTCACCACCATCTTGAATTCATTTCACTTTCAAGAAATTATTGACATCATGTTGAATTCATGTGGACTATTTGTTAATTGCCTTAGATCAAATAAGGTTTTTAAAATGGTACAATATTCAATATCATTAATTGTGTTTCACCGACAAAAGAAAAATGGGGCTTTTTAATTTCTGTCAGATAAATTATGACTATGAGGTCCTCGTTGAAGGAAATTTAAAGTTTCTTTGACATTGATGTTTGGTAATATATGGTTTTAGGTGACCTATTTATTGATGGAAAAGTGATACCTAGGGCAGAATACAGATACCCCGAGAGGCCACAGGGAAGGAACGACCGTCCAAGGCCACGTTATGATAGACGCAGGGATTCTACACAGGTTGAACGCAGGCAGCCAACACCAATGCAGCACAGAGATCCAACACCTATAGACCACAGGGACACCGCACAAGGAGGCAGTAGTGGTACAATACAAACAGAGAGAAGAGATCCCTCACAGGCTGGAGGTAAAAGGCAGATGTTCTGTAAAGTATATGTATAGTATTATTTCTCTTAATTTGTATTTTAATTCTTGAATCAATATTGCAGGAGGTCGGTAGTTGATCCATAATCACAAGGTCAACAGTTTAATAGGAATTCTCAATTACTGGTTGCACCTGATATTGTGGATGCATTAGGATAATTCCAGTCTTTATCTTTGGTTGGTACTATTCATGTTTTCCATGTAGGATTTTGGCATCTGATGGTAGCCTTAAACAAGGTTGTAAAGGAACTCTGCTTGACCATTATAGGCAACATTGTTCATACGAGTTTCAGAGGCCAAAATTTGTCTTTTGCTTGGACAGGGTCATGGTAAGCTCATTTCATCTCTAGTGACGAATGGATGTAAGCACATCTGTATGTAATGACTCTGTGCCCATCTGCTGGAAAATTTGATCCAATTTTAGCAAAATATGTTTATATGGCACTGCAACTCTGTTTTCCATATCCCGCGTAGATATTTTTGTGGGTTTTGAAGACCATAAATGGTGCTGTAGATTCTTAAAATGAATCCATCAAACTACGGAGTTTGTTACTTTTTAGGATCACCTGTAGTGCTTTTCCCAACTTTATTTGCTATATGAGATTCACTGACTGATTTTCTAATAACACAAGAAAGTGCAAGTATGTGGTGGTCCATGTGTATTTAGAAGGTTCATAATGATTGCACTCTGGCATGACATCTCCACATTGAATTAATTGAGGGATGGTCAATAATCTAAAATATGGTAATTCATTTAACTGGCTGTTCAGATCTCCCTTAAAGCTTGCTGTAAGGTGTTTCTGCCTGTTAGTCAATAATTTGCTTTTTGAGGCTAAAAAATAAATAAAAGAAGTTGATTATAGTTGGAAAACTATCCTCCTTGGCAATCAATTGTATAGTTTAGATGATAAAGGACTTCTATAAATGATTCAAAGCATTTTCACAGCCGCCTCCTGATGTTTTTTTAACGTGGAGGGCTCAATTCTAATATTGATTTTGATTGTATAAATTCAATCATGCTATGATTTGGATTAGCACCAAAATATTATGTGAGTTTTCTTATTTTTGAAATTAGAGTGAAGCTTTCTTTGCAAAAATGTTGTCAATAAAAGAAAATCTTCATATTCATCTAAGTAGAATTCATTTTTGATTAATCATAAGAACTTATATATCATAATTGACTAACCTAAAACATTCATGATGATTATTCTTGGGTTCTTTGTTTTCTCTAAAATAAATTAGGCAAAACTTTGCTATCCTACTCATTTAGATCATATTGCAACAAAAACTAAGAGAACTTTGTTACGTTCTTCTTTTGTTTTGTATTGCAACAATTTAAATATTTGAAATTTATACAAATTAAATCAATGTTAAAAAAAGAAATAATATCAATCAAGCTATATAATATATCCAAAATAGAAAGAGGAAAATTTTGTTTACAATACTCTCATGCTGTTTCTTGGCCATGCAACACTAGGAGACTTTGCATGCTGCATGTTGATTTCGCTAAGAATGATGTCACTTTTTTGTGAGATTTTTTGTATCCTTGTTTTTTGTTGTCGGTAAATTCTATATTGCATTCGACGGGTAGAATAGTGTCCAAAAGGGCGCGTGACGGTTGTCACTCCTTTCAGGAGGGTCATCGTCCGGAATGGACTTTGGATCATCATTGTAATTATTTGAATCATTTGGTAATCATTGGAAACATTGTAATGAGCATATTATGTATATGAATAAAGTATCTATTCTGTGTTATATCTTGCTATACTACATGCGATAAGTATCCTTTTACCTTGTACGATAAACATTTGGCACCGTTGCAAGTCGAACTTGGAACGAAGGAAATGTTATGAAGATTAATGTCGAATTTGTTTAACAAGGATAGAAATAAGATAAAAGATAAAGATGAAATACACACAACACGAAGTTTTAATTTTAGCGCAGTAGGTGGAGCGCAGACAAAAGTTCAGCAGATTGCTGACGGACATCAAGGGGGTGAAGGGGCACAGACAGAGGGAGTGCATTCACCTTGCAGTTTGAGGAGTGCCGAAGAATTGCTAGAAGAGACTCGACAACGATTAAATTTGGTAGAAGAGACAAAGGAGGAGTTCCTTAACTTGTATATGCCAAGGGTAGAGAATTCGAATGGAAGGGAAGTAAATCGCATGGCTCGAAGTGCAGAAGGAGCACGAGTATGAAATGAGCTCTTTGTTCCTGATACATCCGACGAACGGATACAAGTAGAGAATCAAACTACTTCGCTTGAGGAAGATTTTTTCTCACTAGGTAACGCAGTTGTTGGTAGTAGGACGGTTGTTTGGAATAGTTGTCAAAATGACGTGGGTGTGCAGAACAATGCAAGTGCTCGGAACATTGCGAGGGTGCAGAACAACGTGGGTGCTCAGAACAGTGCGGGTACACAATAGATACCTTAGAATCAAAATAAAGTATTAATGGCAGGACCAAAGGAAAAGTTGTCGAAGTTTAATGGTGACGGGACGACAAATCCAATCACATTGCAAGACATGTGAAACAATATAAATGGCAAATGGTGTCACGGACAAGGATGATTGGGTCCAACAGTTTCCAGCAACCTTGCGGGGTGTGCCAATTGATTGGTTTGCAGACGCAAATCTTTAGAAATTGACTACATGGGCAAAAGTGTGAAAGGAGTTCATAGTAGAGTTTCGACTGCTACAGGATGATATCAAAATTGTAGTAGAAATATACAACACAAAGCAATGAAAGAATGGAACGATCCATGCCTATGCAAGAGGGCTTAATAAGTTGGTGGAGAAGATGGAGAGTCAACCAGCTGACGGATTGAAAAAACGATAGTTTGTGGAGGGGCTGCGGCCGGCTCTGAAGAAGAAAATGAAGATTGTGCCTCCAACATCGTACACGTGTGTATAATAGGGCGATGGATTTGGAGAGTGAACAAAAAAAAGTAAGAAGAAGAAACACAAATTGTTGGATTCAGAGGATTCATTGTCTGAAAGTAGCAGCAGCGATGAAGAATCAAGCAAGAAAGTTCGAATGTTACAAAAGGATATGCTACAGATGATGAAAAAATTTAAAAATTTGAAAAAGAATCCTGACTTGGTGAAGGGAGAATTGTGGTGTGTGGACTGTAAAGAGGAAGGCCACACAAAGGGTTCATGTCCGAAGAAACAATTTTGTGATAATTGCTAGGTTGTGGGAGATTCCATAAAAGAGTGCTAGCTTAACATGAAGTCAAAAGGACACCAACAAGTATTATTGACATAGGAAGTGTCTGTCGGAACAAACACAAACAATGATGGAACCTTAGGAGGTTATCACGACAATAATTGACGCGGAAGGGGTGGTAATAATAATAACAATGAAGGTCGAAGTCGGATACAATACGATGTGAGCGGATGATCAATGATATAGTGTTGTGCGTGCAACCTCTGGGTGCATTTCGCTAGAGATTGTACCACGAAGGAGATGCCACAACTATTATGCAGATGGTGTGGTCCAGAAGACTACGAAGATTCAAAATGCCCAAAGCAGGGGGAACATTGAAGCATGTGATGAGAAGGTACTAGCCATTACACATGAGCAAGCTAAGAAGGCAAAATACACTGATGCAGAAGAAGAAGAAGAAGAGAAGTTACAGTAATCACGAGTAGAGTTAGAAAGACAAGTGAAAACATGAAAGTTGCAAGTAAAAGACACTACCGATACCTCGAAAAGAAACTTAGCTCAACAAAACATGATAAGTCAGGTAATGCAGATAGAAGTCCCTATTAAATTAAATGACCACCTTCTTACAATGCCCTAGTTACGGACGACCATTTTGAATATGATATCGCTTCTAAAAGTGATGAAGGAAACAAGAAGGAACGGTAGTGGAACGATGACATCAGACACAATGCTACTGGCACTCACGACTAGAAGGCATTTAGTAGTGGTCGAGATGGGCATTTTGGGAATTGTACTTATAGACACAATTGTGGACGAAGATTCAACTATGAACAAGAATGTGAAGACATTGCCATCCAAAGTTTGTGTAGCAGGAAGAACCAGTATAGGACCAAGCAAGAAGAAAGTAAAGCAACCAAAGCAGTCGACTGCGACATATATTCCTACAGTGCAGAGTGTTACATTTGAAGGATTGAATGGTGTAGAATGCCGAAAGTGGTGGTAGGAGACACCAGGTAACCATCAAGTGAAGGCTAGCATTCAGAAAGCACAGGTGGAATGGATGATACAAATGCTAGTATTATGTATCAGAGACTATGAAGGGTTTCTACGCATCTTGATAGAAATGTATGATAGGTTCTCCTGAACCAATACGTTTGAGTACTTTGGTTGCAATTTGGTGGTGTCATTCAAACCGTCTGACTTCACACGAGTATTTGGGATACTTGGCCATGCTCAAGGCAGAAGGAAAATAGAAAGTAAACTTAAAAAGATGAGCCGACAAGTAAAGATGCAGTTGATATAGCTCGTGTGTGGGGACTTGACGCAGGTGGAATAGGAAGCCCTTTTAGACACATCAAGGGGCAGAGGGTTGAAGAAATCCAATGTGCAGGAAGGTCATTGACGCTGTCTGATGGATGTGGTGAAGAGTTGCCTCACAGGCTCTAGCCGTGCCTTAGATATTTCATTTTCACATGTAGCGATGATGAACAAGATTCCGCACTATAGGGTATACGATCGGGTAGCATTGTTGGCCGAACAGATTTATGAATTCATAACATTACATCACAAGACATTTTACATGCCGCATTATGGCATCGACTTATTCCTGGAGGCAACGATGCAGATGATCCCCAATGATGTATTAGAGGCCAAACCAGGACCACTCACGCCAAGCGAACTACTGATTATGCAGTGGAGACATCTTGATACACTTGGCACCAAGACCATCAGACAGAAACGACCGAGGCTAGATGGTGGAAACATAGACAGTGGTCGGGAGGAGAACTCTTCAAAGGAAAGTGGGACCAATGGGGAAGAGGAAGAAGACGAGGAGGTAGAGGTAATTACAGCTACGCCATTGAGATACCCACAACCTACACTTTCAGCTACGACACATTTGACTCCTATTCGAGTTTTGGTCAGCTTAGGCAGCCAGTAGTGATGACACTAGTTTTGGTTGCGACATAGCTTGCCGTGGAGACGAGCTATTTCGGGCAGTAGTAGAGGCAAATCTGTCACCAACAGAGATAGTCGCTCCAGAGGTAACGATGGAGCATGTTCGTGAGGCTTTACTAGAGGCTGGAGATGAGACACCAGTGCTTGATACTGAGGGGGACATGGAGGTAGGACTAATGGAGATATCGACAGGCGAGGGTTTGAGGGCATCGAGTGTCTGATTGGACGTAGTGGGTGTTGATGCAGTGGTCACGGTGGATACGACATTGTTAGCATCACTTGAGCGAGACAGAGAGAGCTGAACCCAAAAGTTGAGCACGTACCTGAGTATGAGTTTCTACTGTACCTAGCATCTCAAGTGGCGTACCTGCAAACATCCATGCGGGAAGCAGTTCTGGAGAACCCTTGGCAGACATAGGAGGTGGAGTAGACATAGGATGAGGGAAGACCGCATAACGTTGTTGAGCGTATGGTGGAAGCAATAGAGAGGGCTATGGGTGTGCAATAGGAACATCTAGTAGCACCACAAGCAGTGATGAGAGAGACATTCTTCGTTGATATAGCAGCGCTAGCGACTCGGGCTTACTAGGTGGTGGACTTTGCAGAGATTTAGGCTTTGGACTCAGTAGTGAAGGAGCTGGAGGGAGTAGTATCCTTCATGAGATTAGGATGCTTGGCTGCCTTTACAGTCTGCTTTGAGGAGCGAGGATGGCCGAATGTGGAGATTGCAGAGATGTGATAGGATTGGGCCACAACGAGAGAGCCTGGTATGGAGAGTTGAGTAGAGGCTTTGACTCACGAGATAGTGGAGATACACAGGGAGGCATATTACACCTTTCAGAGGAGCTAGACAGACTAGATAGCAGCTAAGAGGGCTCGGGAGGAGTCAGTTGCCAGATTAGCCACGGAGAGGGAACCCTGGAAATTCGAGAGGGCAGCTTAGGAATCTGAGAAGGCAACGCTGTTAGATAGATAGAGTCAGCTATAGGAATTGGCAGTGGAGAAGGAACAGATAGCGGTAGAGGAGGAGAGAGTAGTAGAGGAGAAGGAGAAAGAGATGAGAGAGATTACAGGGATGATACAGTCAGCTCTAAAGCTTCAGATGGAGGCAGAAGCAGAACTAAAAGTTAGGAAGGAGCAAGTCTATAGGCTATGGGCGAAGCTGAACGAGTTGAGGGTGCAGACGACCACTACGCCAGGGATGCATCCCTCTATTTAGTATCTATACATTGATGTAATTAGTTATTTATTTTTGAGTTTTGTTGTATTGTCGTTCGGAGACGACTTTTCTTTTAGGGGGGATGATGTTGTCAGTTAATTCTATATTGTAGTTGACGGGTAGAATAGTATCCGAAAGGGCGCGTGATCGTTGAGTCACCCCTTTGGGAAGATATATGTACACCATTTGGAATGGACTTCGAGCATATTGCGTATATGAATGAAGTATCTGTTCTGTGTTATATCTTGCTATACTACATGTGATAAATATCCTTTTATCTTGCATAGTAAACATTTTTAAGGTTTCTCTAGTTTTTTGCAATTTTTTTTTTGGCTGATCAATTGAGCACTTTTTGTTGATAAAATAAATATTTGCATGTGCTGTCTCTTGATGATTTGCTTACAATCTCTATTTTTTTCCCCCTTTTTCTAATTTTATGCTGTTAATATATATATTATATTATTTATAAACTACAGGGGTTAGCCCATTAAAGGGCCATTTATAAATTAATAAATAATAGCGATAATTTTTAAAATTAGTATAATATTAAATTATATTTTTGATCACTTCAGGAATTTTTGAGACGGAGTAGAGAGAGCTTGGGTCATATTGAAATTGTGATTCAGACCAAATTTATGAAGTGCTTCGATGCCATCTCACCCGCCCCTCACAATTTAGGATGATTGAATATATTTTTAAATTTTGTTGATAATTGCTATTGCTCTTCTTGATCGTTCGTTTAGGGTTTTCTAGAGGTCGGAAAAACAACTAGTGGGACAAAATCATAAATACTTTCAATCTTGATTTCACATTAACATCGCTTCCGTTTTGCAATCAACCCTAGTTCGGAGTAATCCATCAGTTTTGTAAGTAATTTTGTAAGGTTCCATGAGTTTTTCAATGATTTTTAATAGCTTGTTATTTTTATAGACATATTAATATTGTTTTAATGTGCTTTAAATGCAAAATGGTCACAAAAAATTGGATCAAGAATTAGTCACCAGGGTTCAGAATTAATCAGATATAATAATTTTTTTGCGCAGATTTCTACTTTTATACTTTATAATGGTATAGTGTTTCATGTAAATATTGTATTTCGTGGTTTTTAGCCATTCATTCATCTCGATGGACGTTCAATGATCGCAAAATATGGGAATGGGAATTCATCTAATTAGCTGTTCAAACCTCTCATGCAGTTTGCTTCAAGGATGTTCTGCCAGCTTGGGGCAAAAACAAAAGAAGATCGTCTAAATTAAGTTTTACTCTCTAGGTGGAATGGCTATACGCCTTAGCCATCAATTTTCAGCAGATAGGTTCTCCTTTAAACTGTGACGATGTTCCATATAAACACAACTTATGATCTCCAAGCATTCATATGGTTTTATTAATAATTAAAGGGTTTTTCGATGTATACCAACTGTGGGGGGAAAAAACTAGCCCGAGTATTACTAGCCGAGTGCTCGCCAAAAAATGTCGCTTTTCAACTTAATAGACCCCCCCATAAAAAATGGTCAACTATGTAGTTTTCTGCATGATTCAATATAGAAAAGAAAAATAAAAATCTGAGTGCTGAGCATTTGTTTGTGAGGGTTCTTTTTTGTTTTGCTTGTACTGCATCTCATTTTTCTAGGTTAAAAATGGCATTCACAAGCAATCGAATTGGTGGAAAGCCTTATGAACCACATCAGCTGCCTCATGTTTCACTTCACATAGATCAGTGGTAAAGATATTGTAATATGTAATGGACTAAACATCAGATACATAGATCAATGGTAAACATATTGCAAAAATGTAATTTAATGAATACCAGACAAATATATATAAAGCTTAAAGTGGTGATATGCAGTGCTTATTGATTGTATTTGATAAAATGCCCCAATTGTCTCAGATGTCAGTTTACATAGATCATGATGAATATATGGCAAAATGTAATGCAGTGAATAATAAATGAGGTTGAGCGAGAGATTGAAGCCTGTCCTTCGGATTTGATAAAGGTATTGGCAATTATCAGAGTTTTACAAGGTCAGAGTGGAAATTTAGGGGGCATTTCATCGTGCATTGGATCAAAGATAATGAGATCTGAAGTAATAGTTAGAAATAATTTGTTTCCTTTGGATGCACGATTTCCGGTGCAATACTAAGGCTAAAGAATTAAGAGGCCAACTTGGCACATATTCCAGTTGTTGATACTACCTATCAAATGTTGCAATAAGATCCTATTGGAAGTATAGCTCATCGCATTGATTGTAAAAGAAAAGAGTTCAAAGGCACAAATCTTATGAGTTGAGTGAGATAGGATGCCATAAACAACACAATAACCAAAGGAGGTTTATAAGATGAAAGGTTGCACTACTTTGATGGTTGGGTAGTATAATGACCTATTAGTCAACTTTTTTGCAGGCTTACGACAAATAAATGACATTTTGAAGTCGATTGAAGTGAAAAATGATCAATATTTAATTCAACATCATGAATGAGATGATGGTTGAGGTAAGTTGTGATGCATGGTGTAATTACATTTCTAATATACGTCAAATTGGATAGGGTAGTGCCGTTGTCTAAGACTTGAGGAATTCTACAATGCATGTCTCAAACCACACGTCTAAATGATAAAATATACATACTTGTGTTTTGATCATTTTGTTATCATTTAAAAAACTTACCACATTAGTATGCTAACCAAAAGGCTGCCCATCCAAGGCATTCAAGGAATTAGCCATCTACGTGATGCATGCACACACAAAAAGAAAGAAAAGTGATAACATGTCATGCATGAAATGCTAGAATTGATGAAAGGTACTTGCCTTACATACCCAAACACAATACAATAATAGCGATAATTAGATAATACAAATACACTTATTGTTGAAGTGGAGGAAATCTCAACTCACAACTCTCAAGAATCACTACATGGAAACACCTGCCACAGAAAGAGATAAACAAAGCTATGGAGGCTAGAATTCATAGATTCACAAAGGAGACATTCTTGATGAGCAATTTTTTTTTTTTTATTCAATCAAAAAATGTTGTTTTTGATTAAGAAAAATAGGGTTTGAAGGGTGCCTGAAACCCTTTACACATCAAAATATTTTCAATGGAGCCCAAACAAAAGATACCGTAGACTAGAGGTGAAACAAGTCATCAACCAAAATAAGGTGACCAGGGTGGCCTCACAGATAACACAATACACTTCTGCCACCAAATAAAATTCAATAAAACCATTTAGAACCCTTTAATCCCAAAAGAGTGAGATCTAAGAAGTCGATCAAAGGACTGTTGGGAATGTTTGTATTTTTTTCTTTAACCTTTGTCCTACCTTCATCCACTAGAGAAGCCTCCTCCCAAACCAAAGCATTGACATCTGACGCAACCATAGAAACAGGCAAAACCACACAATTGCCAATAGGATTCCGACCTGCAGAGGGAGGGGCAACCACGACATCCACATCCAACAATGGATCAGTAGCCTGGTCAAACGAGGTAGAGCAACAAGCACCTGCAATAACCACAGTTGCGACTAAAGCCAAAGGAGTAGAGTCTTTAAGGACAGAGTAATGTTGGACCAAAGCCCCAGATCACAAAGAAAGTCCTTTCTTTGATTTCCTCAATTCTACAGGACAATGCGCTGCAATATGTCCAGTTTCAGAGTAGACCCTACAACGAAAAGGAATTTCTTCATAGTCTAGAGTTTGAATCCAAGAACCATTAGGGACCTCAAGTTTGATCTTCTTAGGGAGGCCCTTTGAAGTATTAACCACCACGAGGATGCGAGCGTAAGTAGTATGTAGAGTATCCAAAGATTTAGAATCCACCATTTGGAAGTCACCAATGGCATCTCCCACAACTTCAAGAACCAAATCTAGCTAGAGGTGGAGGGGAAGATTTGGGAGCCTGACCCCCAAAGAGGCATATGAGAAAAAGATTCAGATGCAGGGTCGAAATCCTCGTGCAAGGGTTTAGCTAACAAAGGGTAACGATCCTCCCAGCTAAAGTGACTACACAAAATAGCCCTCCTATTGTTAGCAACATCAAATCTTACTATGAAAAAACCCCTAACCACATGGTAAATCTAGACAAATTCAAAAATCAACAGGTCCCAATGCTTAGAAACCCAAGCATGAAGAGCCTAAAGGGAAGGCTAGAAGCCTCAAAATCTAAAAATAGCTACCCTCTTAGAGAAGCCCTCAATCTCATGAGCAATTTCTTTGGCAACATCATCCTCTAACTCCAATCGAATAGGATTGCAAATCGTAATAGGAGTCACAATCGAGGAAAAAACTAGATGATCCACAATCAAAATCCCTAATCTATGGACATCAGCTTTGAAAGTTGCCACATCCGCAAAAGAGGCAACATTGCCGGCTGTAGTACAAGTAGAAAACCTAACCCTTGATCTACTGCCAGAAGAAACAAGCCGAGTGGACGTGACCCCAATAACCATTCTAGGTGATGGAGGGAAAAACAAGCAGGAGCAACGAGCGGGAAAAATAAAAATAAAATGTTGTTACAAAGAGAGATCAATCCTTATAAAAGAGATCAAAACCTTAAAAGGTATCTGACTTAGGTTGCATTATAATAATTAATAAAAGAATTATAATAATTAATAAAAGAATTATAATAATTAATAAAAGAATTAATTATTATATGCTTAAAGTTTAACTTAAGTAAAATAGAGTTAATAAGAAAACACCTTATTACTATAACACCACACAATAAGATAAACTTAGGAAATAGCTAAAAATTTAGAAACTACTACTAAAAGTAAATTTGGGTCACGACAACAAGGCCTGATGAGGTACCCGAGCACAACCAAATCTTTGTAAAGAGGAAAAATAGAGAAAACCACATGGGAAAAACCCTACTCCAAAAAGAGATACGAAAAACGCTAAAAGAACTAGTGAAGGACTGCATAAGCCTCCAAATTAGTGAATGTCTTAGAAGATAGAAATAAAAAGATGATCATGAAGAATACCACTGAAGCATATAGAAGCTACAAATCTCTATCAAAAAGTAAATGCAAACCTGAAGAACCTCCATTAAATATAACTTGACTAGGTAGAGAAGACTATAATTTGCATGAGTGCCCTTAGAAGACACTACTTGAATTAAGAGGCACGTAAAGGAAAACAACTAAACTCAAAGATAAAGATGACATAAAACACCAAAGCTTGAAGAACTGATCAATCAAACTGATGAAGGGCCACACCACCCTACCAACTCACAACCAAGAATGCAACAATATGGAGACAAGAGATGACAAAATGCTTCCCAAGAAATTTTATTATACTTGAAAATCCAATAGCAATTACAATAACATTTCCGCAAGATCCCTCAAGATCCAATCCAAACCCAAGCTAGTCCAGATCCACACTCTGGTAGAAACCTCCAAGATCTCAACTTGTGCTCACAAGCCACCAAGCAACCTCCTTGTTTCTAAACCACAACCACTAGCTCTTCTCACAAACTCGCAACTCCACCACAATCCTGCTGTAAACTGCCTCACATTTGACGCTTTGTCCACGAAGTCAGGAAAACTCACTCTTCACTTCCTCTTTCTCTCCAAGCTTCTACTAAGAAGAGATCACACCTTGAAGCCTTTACACCTTCTAGCTTTTACCTTGAAGCTTGACCTTCCAAAGCTTTCACACCTTGAAGCTTTACCTTCCCAAGCTCGATTAGAAATGCTCATATGCCTTGCTCAAATAGGCACTTACCACCCAATGCATGATTTATCCACAACCTTCTAGAATTCCACCTACACAATATCCACAACCTTCTAGGATTCCACCTACACAATATCCACAACCTTCTAGAATTCCACCTACCCAATTAGAAATTTACATTTCTTTTATGAATCACAACAAATATTAAATGCATGATTTAAAAAAAATTTCACAAGCTTCTAAGATGCCACCTACACACCTCGATAAATGGAATGACAACCATTTTTATTTTAATTTTTTATTTATGCCACCTATGCACCTTGAAAATAGAAATTCCTCTTATCTTTTTTTTCCCTTATTTATATTATTATTATTATTATTTTTCCTTCTATTTTCGTCACTTTCTCTCTCCTCCACAATTACAAAATAAATTTTTTTTTTTCCCATGCAAGATGCTCCTACATCACAAACATAGAAAACTACATCCAGAGTAAGAATGAAAAGAAGAATGTCTATATGGTAAATGATCCATCTCACTGAAATTCATAGGTACCCCAACCATTGCATCCACCTAGTAGATAAGAACACATACTGAATACATACTTCACTCCACCGAACCAAGGAAGCATAAGAACAAACATAATAACCCCCCAATGCAGGCAAGGGTGAGATGGCATGAAACTAAAAAAGTGGGCCGATAGAACTGCATATCAAGGAGACACAATCAAGATGCACAAAATAATACATATGTATGTATTGAGGTGATCAATCTCAGATATGTCATGAGGCTAATGTCACAGAAGGGATACTCACACAAAGGAATATGACAAAGGAAAAATATTAGCCCCCCATGGAACTTTAATCAGAGTAGTGCATATACAATAAAGCACAAGATATAATGAATCCCAAGGATACAATAATCTGCATGAGTGTTCTTAGATAACACTTCTCAAATTAGAAGGTAAAATAAGGCACAAGATATAATGAATCCCAAGAATACAATAATCTACATGAGTGTCCTTAGATGACACTACTCAAATTAGAAGGCAAAACAAGGCAATAACTACTGGAACACAAATACAAAAGGAATAAGACATTTTATCTCAACGTGTTTGCAAAAATGCACACATGAGATGTCTACAAAGACTAGAAGAGACATACACTAATACATTAGATACTACAACCCATGATGAATCATTTAGAAGCAACAACATCGATCCCTAAATTTGAAACAACCAAGATATCCACCAAAATGCAAAAATGCAAAAGCTTGAATGGAATATGCCTCGAGAAAAATCTGGAAAAAACAACTAGCATCACTGGAAATAGAATAGAAAAACCTTTCCAACGAGATAACAAATTCCCAAATCGAAGATCAAATGCTTAAGATATGTTTTCTAGAGTGCAAAATAGAGATCTAGAATTTGATAAGAAAATAAACCATCAAAATTGAAAAATACCTATACCAATATGACATGCTCAGAACCATCTTTCTAGTGATATCTCGTTTGCACAAAATGGAGTTTGTATGCCTAAGATATGAGCAAAAAGTTGAAGGTATGTCTAAAAGAATTAGAAGGCTAACAAGCATGCTGATGTCAGCAAGTGACAAGCCCTAATTTAATTGTCAAATGACCATTGAGGAAAAAGACCCCAGATGTCAAAAATATTATCCAGCTATTGAGAAAACTCAGTAACTAGAAAAAAGGGGTTAATGCTAGAAAATATTCTGGTGGCCAAAATAATAACACACATGTTTAAAAAAAAAACCAAATTCACATGTGATGGAAAAATGAATTCCTCCCATAAAGGTGAAAAACCTCGTGAATTCTCCATATCGTCTGAAACCTTACAAAACCACCAAAAAGTACATGGCCAATAAAACACCACATAGGCCTGCATAGAAGTATGCAAAAAGGGTTGTAGTTGGACCCAAGCATGGGTCCCAAGGCTCGCAGGGCCAATGAGAGAAAAAACCATATGAAATAGGTTGGAACCGTCCATTGAATGAAAACCACCAATAAAACAATGTAAAAGGATGCCAATTGTGGTTTGTCAGGCCACAGATTGCATTCTTAGGGGCCACTAGGTCCAAATCAATAGGTAAAGTCAAACCTGTCAGCAAGTCACATCAAAGGCTTGTGCACCACATGATTGGTGTGTTGGTTCTCAAAATTGTTGGTTGAAAACCTACAAGCCTTGCTTGCTTGATGTTGGGAAATCAACACAATTTTGGTCAATGAAGAAGGTTGAACACACTTACTCAACCTTCACCCTTTAGGGGGTGCAAAACCTAGGTGGTTATACCTTCTTATCTCAACTCCTATAGAGGAGAAAAATCACGAATGCAGACTTAAAAATGATACTCTTGAGTAGGCAAGTACTTTCTCAAGGAGAAATGAGGTGATAATATATTGAAGTTGAAAATTAAAATGTGAAGTAAGATATGCAAACAAGAGAATGACACAAAGAATTTCACCTTCCACTGAATTGCACTTATCCTTAGAAAAAATAAAAGACTAGTCCTTTCCTGATGGGAGATTAGAGCCAATAACAATGTTCGTTGCAATCATCCAATTACTAGGACACAGGCTCACTTCTATCAATTGTTGGACAGAGAACTTGAGATTATAAAACCCTAGTTAATGGAATTTAACTCCAATAGTAGTGAAGATCAATTACACAAAACCCATCCATAAAATTTTCTTATCAAAGATTTATTTCTTCAATTTCAATCCATCAACAACAATATTACTCCAAGAAGATGATTTGCAAATGCCAACAATTATGATCTATTCTCGAACTTTAGAAGATAAACAAAGTTTTTTTATTAATTATGAAAATAAGTACAATTGGACGGTGACTGGTTGAAATGTTTATATCTATGCTGCACATTCATATATCCATATCTTTGTATATCTATATCCCTATCTGTAAGGTCTTGGTACCCTTTCTTATAGAAAATGAAAGGGTGCAAAAAAGCTTTAGACCTTTACAGAAAAATTAACTAATAACTAATTGCAACCATTTACAAGATTTTACAATGATAATCTTTTTAATAAGATTTTAAAATAAAATATCACAATCCTCGAATCATATAATTTTTTTATTGAAAATGTTGGTTCCCATGAAGGTCTTCAAACTCATCCAAAATAACTTTGACCTCGGCTCTATCTTCTTCAAGCTCTAGCTCCTGCACATTACTGATGTAGCTAGCGCGATTCTTCCGCAAATCCTAGGTTGCTACGTACATTTTATTAAGAACATCAAGTTAGTCCTCCTCCACCGATGATAAACGTAGTTGCATAATTGGTCTTGGGTCATCATGCTCATTGTATGCTTGAATGGGCAGTCCCATGGTGAAGAGTTTTAAAACATGCACAAGAACATAATAACAAATTTGCTATACAAGGGCATTTCGAGAGACTGTTGCCTTATAACGTCTTATACATTTCCTCTTTGTGAGATCACGAAATCAGAAGTGCCTTAAAACATCATTCCCAAAATCACAAAATTAGAAGCTTGATAGATGAAAATAACATTTTTTATTGGAAAAATTTCAAGGCTCCATCATGGTGGTCCCTTAAAAAACTTGAATGCCTGGGAGACATGGTTAATATTGGTGATTGACGTACAATTTAAAATGAGCACGAGAGCCAAAGAAAATGTTCGTGGGGGGGTTAGGTATGGCCTGACCAATGTCCGCGTCAAGCGTCACACCTATGCAAGTACCAAAAAAAAGTGCCCATTATTTTTAAAATGTGTGCTCTACAACTTTATATTGCATGCACCATTGATTTAAAAAAAAAAAAAACAATGCCCTTTCTAATAAAGTAACCTTTTAATAAAAAAATATTTTTAATATATATATTTTTGATAAAATAAAAAATCATTGCATTGGTTTGCATGCCCAGGCCGTACAACTTGGGTGTAGAATTATTTTGCCTTAGATTTCAACAGTAACCAAATTGGGCATTTTATATGGAAATGAGGGGTTTTTGGGTGCTTTTAACTCAACGATGATGTCCGTAAAAGCTCAAAGTGACCTTAAATAAAGGTCGTCCACATATACAATACAAAATCCTTTGCAGAAACCATATCTAAAAATTAAAGTCAATTCTCTTATGAAGAGAATAGGGGAATGAAAGTTTGGGGCTCTGATACCATGTTGAAGTTGAGGAAATCTCATACCATAGTACCCAAAAATCACTGCATGAAAATACTTGTCACAATCAGAGAGAAACAAAGCTACGAAGGTTGGAATTCATAGATCCACAGAGGAGACATTCTCGATGAGAAAAAAAAAGAGAAATTTCAATTCAATCAAAAAGTGTTGTTACAAAGAGAGATCAATCCTTATAAAAGAGATCAAAACCCTAAAAGGTAACTGACCTAGGTTGCACGATAATAATTAATATAAGAATTAATTATTATATGCCTAAAGTTTATCTTAAGTAATATAGAGTTAATAATAAAACACCTTATTACTCTAACATTTATTTTGCATTATCCCAATGAAATAAGATGTAATTACATGTTATAGCCACACATGCTCAAATCATCGCAAAGAAAGTCAACTTTCTAAGAAAACCCTACATCTAAATCCAAAATCAATATTGAAGCTATCTTCTGTAAACTTTTGTTCATCTTTTATTTTAGCACAAACAACTGTCTAGCACTTAAAAGTGCAACTTTTCTTCTTTTTTTGCACTAAAAGGTCCAATCATTCATTTTCTTACTTTGGTAGATTTTTCGTTAGAGAGTTTTAGTCGCATAACTTTTGACAGTCATAACTTTGCACTCATGTGTCCTATTTTCTCTTATAAATATTATTGGAAAGCATGTGCAAAGATCTATAATGCTAATTGCATCTGAAAATATAAATGCTCAACTTTTAAACTTTTTTCAGGGTTTTTAAGGTCCTTATTTTTTAGTTTGAAACTTCATCGAAGAAATATTTTAGGATAAAACTTCAAAACCTTCCAAATGGCACATGTTATTAAGATGATTCTTTCACCAATCACTTTTATTTTTTAATTTTGCTTACTAGATAAGCTTTTCATCTTCGTACAAACTTGGATAGGTTGAATTACTAAAAATAAAATATAATTTTTTTTTGTCATTTTAAGCTTTAGGGTATTTGACATTTTGTAATTGTCATCATAAGCTCTGAAATAAATAAATAAATAAATAAATAAAAGGAAATTTTTGGGTGATGCAAGATTACCCTCCACTAAATGCTCACACATCAAGAATAGACATTCATGTACCAAATGAACTTCTATTCATTCACCACCTTCATGCTTCAAGTATATGTAAAATGTATTAGGAAACAACAAATCTATAATACTAGCACGTGTAAAAAATGTTTGCATTTACCCTCTCTTATGAGCATAGGAGGTGTGTTTGTATAGATTATAAGATCTTGCACATTAATTGCTCCCAACCCAACTGATTTTTATTTAGATGTACCCACTTTTTCCTAATTAATTATTATTAATAATATGAACAACTTTTGGTGCTAATACTCTCCTAATATAATTATGTATTTTTTCCTTATACAACTTTGGTGCAACAAAAATAAGGAGAGCGATCAAAATGAATATGTAAGGGAAACATAGATGTTTGATGGAGTTTCAACCAATTTGTGTGTGACTTGCAAAAAATATTTTTGTGATTACTTGTTGCTAATAGACATATACAGTCTTAAAGTTTCTTTAACCCTTGACTTTGTTATAGTGAGGTGCACAACTTCTATTTAATAAAAAATGATTTAAAGTATATTTTGCTTGAACACAATAATATACTTTATAAAACTTTGCACATTTTTGGTCATGATTCAGGTGATGGTTTGTATCAATAGTACCGATCTCAAAAGTCATGAATGTATCCACCTTGTCAAGTTTCAACAAAAATAAAATTGCTTGCATTTAGTGTTAAAATTAAAGTACTCATGTAATGCCCCGCTAGGGAACCCAAAAGAGATTAGCCTAAAGTTTCACTAAGTTTTCCAAACACATTTTAAAAAAAGATAATAACTTAACAACAACAAAAATAATTTAGTGGAAGTAATAACACACACATAAGAACATACCATAAAACATATTACATTTCTTAAGGGTCCCATGATGTTGAATCACATTTAAGTTTAATTAATACTAAAACTAATATATAACACATCCACATTAAAGAATAACTACAGGTATGAATCCATTTAAATAATATACAATTATCTCAAATGCCAGTTGGCAATAATCAGAATGCACAATCATCCACTATATAAGTCACATGGTATGAAAGGTTGAAAGAATATACATAACAAAATAGATTACATCATCTCTTAAGATCCATGAAATAAAAAACAACACAATAGGTATAACCATCCATCAAACATAATCATAAATTTGGCCTAAAAAAGTTCGACAAAACAGTTATAAAAGTCAACTAGGGGTAGGCATGACATCCACTCCCCCTAGACTTAGGCTTACTCCTAGAAGCCTACAAGAAATATAAAACTAAACTATGGGTAAGAATTACATCCACTTCTCCTAGACTTAGGCTTACTCTTGGAAGCCTATAAGAAAGATAAAACTAAAGCACTCACTGTACGGGTCCCATTGAACCCTTTTCCCTTGTAGGAGGGTATAACTCCACTGAAAACACCCAAGAAAGAACAACAACAATGATCACAGTACAATATATATCCATCAAATATATAATAAAAAATACATAACATACCTGTGATTCATGTCATGGAGGATCTGTCGGGGTTTGAAGATCTCCAAAATGCAACAGACTATCACTAAGACCCTATAGAACACACATGCACATGTACACAAGTTAACTTGAATCACTCAAGAATATGTATGTGTAAATTATAGTAACAAATAAATATAACCATATATAAATTTACAATATTTACTGTAGCATCATGTAATGCTCTGCCAATCTGATTGATATCTAAGTCATGTAGTGATAGAATGTTCTCTGAATTACAGAATGTAGGTGCTCTAAGGCCAGACTGTGTAGGAGTAGGTGCTACAGGATCCCAGGTAGGTGTGGGGACAGGTTTTGTGGGGACAGGAGTTGTATGGCCCTATGTAGGAGCAGGTTCTGTAGAATGTGCAGGGATATCCTCCTGTCTCTGTGAGGGTTGTGGTCCTGTTGTGCATGACAAAATATGGCTGATGTGTCCACCAATGTCACGAAGAGGAATCTCCGTGACTGTCGACAATGCCTGATATGCTCCAAGAAGATCAGATGCTAAATAAGATGTCATACGACACAATGCATCCACATCTGATATGGCCGAAACCTCTAGTGATGATGGTAGATCTGCCATCTCATATAGATCATCAGCTCCTGTGCTAGAGGATGCACCTATCAAAACAGGACCACAAGATCGTAACATGTATTTGCCACCTCTATTTGAAGATATCTCCTGTAACTGTGTGACAACTGTGGCAATGCTAGAATATATCCGAGTCCTCACTGTATCATCAGGAACACTCAAACCTGCAACAATCATCTATGGACCTTTTGACACGACCAAAAGGTTTGGGCCTACCATTGCCCGTTTATTAACAGGCGCAGGGGTGTCCGTAGGACTAAATCTCTCTGACAGTCAGCCTCAGCCCTGTCCAACATGACCTAAAAAATCTGTATAGTCGACATCCTGATGTAAATGAAATTCTGCAAACAATTGTTTGTAGAAATAAAGGGGAAACTCATCCTTCTGTGGCCATCTATGATGTGCGGCTAACCACCGAGGATATATAAATGGAGCAATGAGTTGATCTATACACTTCATCGCTAAATAAACTCTAACCCTAGCCCTATTTGTATAAAACAAAAACATGATATTCACTATTAGAAGTTGTAATCTTTCTTTGGTGTGTTTATAAACCAAGGTTAGAACTCCTTTCTTTATTGTTGTAATATATTAGGATATAAGCCAAGGTATCCTAATATATTTCTTTTTTGTCTTTTTTCCACTACATCTTATTTTGTCATCTAGTGGAATATGTGAGGACAAATATTTATTGTAATTTCTAATTTTAGATTATTCCTCCTTAAGAGGAATCTCACACTTGGCCTCACACACTTATGAATGGTGGCATTCATAGACATGGGAGTTACATTCTAACTCCTCTCTCTCATCTCTATTTAAGAGATGACCCTCTTCTCTCATTTAACAATGAGGTTTCTTCATCTTCTCAATTATTGTATGAGCGATTGCTCTCTCTCTCTCTCTCTCTCTCTCTCTCTCTCTCTCTCTCTCCCTTCTTAGGCTTTTCATGCCTCATTCATAATGTCACAAGGGGTTTTCTTTGCTTTCCCCTTTCCAAATATCTTGTCTCATGGTGTTGGATCTTGAAGCTTTCTCTCTCTTATCTTAAGGTAATATCTTTTCATGCATTTACTCACTTAGATTCTTTCCTGGTATTGCTTATTTAAATATTTCTTTTTCCATTTCTAACATGGTATCAGAGCAGTTTAATCTTTGTTTTGAGTGTTTACATGATGGTACGATTCGAAGGAGACTGTTGAGAGAGATTTCACTAATTTTTTTTAATCTTCTTAAGTTGGAAGAAATTGAAGTTTTTTTTGGATTTGACTGGTTTACCGCCAAACCCGTTTAACTTCTGTTTGCTCTAATTTGTGCAGGTTACTTCTTATTTTCTATTAGTTTTCATTTAACCCTCTTTGGAAGGCTTGTTCTGTGTTTTTTTGCAGTATCATTTTGTTACATTGATTTTTGTTTGAAATGTTCATATATATATGCTAGTTTTTGATGGGTTACAACCTTTCATAACTAAAAAATGTTCAATTTTTTTTCTTTGCATTTTGCTGCTGCCTAGAACTAAACAAACAGGCATTTTCTTGACTAGCCGTCTATTTTAGAAGTTGTAATCTTTCCTTGGTGTGTTTATAAACCAAGGTTAGAACTCCTTTCTTTATTGTTGTAATATATTAGGATATAAGCCAAGGTATCCTAATATATTTCTTTTTTGTCTTTTTTCCACTACATCTTATTTTGTCATCTAGTGGAATATGTGAGGACAAATATTTATTGTAATTTCTAATTTTAGATTATTCCTCCTTAAGAGGAATCTCACACTTGGCCTCACACACTTATAAATGGTGGCATTCATAGACATGGGAGTTACATTCTAACTCCTCTCTCTCATCTCTATTTAAGTGATGAACCTCTTCTCTCATTTAACAATGAGGTTTCTTCCTCTTCTCAATTATTGTATGAGTGATTGCTCTCTCTCTCTCTCTCTCTCTCTCTCTCTCTCTTCCTTCTTAGGCTTTTCATGCCTCATTCATAATGTCACAAGGGGTTTTCTTTGCTTTCCCCTTTCCAAATATCTTGTCTCATGGTGTTGGATCTTGAAGCTTTCTCTCTCTTATCTTAAGGTAATATCTTTTCATGCATTTACTCACTTAGATTCTTTCCTGGTATTGTTTATTTAAATATTTCTTTTTCCATTTCTAACATGGTATCAGAGCAGTTTAATCTTTGTTTTGAGTGTTTACATGATGGTACGATTCGAAGGAGACTGTTGAGAGAGATTTCACTAATTTTTTTTAATCTTCTTAAGTTGGAAGAAATTGAAGTTTTTTTTGGATTTGGCTGGTTTACCGCCAAACCCGTTTAACTTCTGTTTGCTCTAATTTGTGCAGGTTACTTCTTATTTTCTATTAGTTTTCATTTAACCCTCTTTGGAAGGCTTGTTCTGTGTTTTTTTGCAGTATCATTTTGTTACATTGATTTTTGTTTGAAATGTTCATATATATATGCTAGTTTTTGATGGGTTACAACCTTTCATAACTAAAAAATGTTCAATTTTTTTTCTTTGCATTTTGCTGCTGCCCAGAACTAAACAAACAGGCATTTTCTTGACTAGCCGTCTATTTTAGAAGTTGTAATCTTTCCTTGGTGTGTTTATAAACCAAGGTTAGAACTCCTTTCTTTATTGTTGTAATATATTAGGATATAAGCCAAGGTATCCTAATATATTTCTTTTTTGTCTTTTTTCCACTACATCTTATTTTGTCATCTAGTGGAATATATGAGGACAAATATTTATTGTAATTTCTAATTTTAGATTATTCCTCCTTAAGAGGAATCTCACACTTGGCCTCACACACTTATGAATGGTGGCATTCATAGACATGGGAGTTACATTCTAACTCCTCTCTCTCATCTCTATTTAAGAGATGACCCTCTTCTCTCATTTAACAATGAGGTTTCTTCCTCTTCTCAATTATTGTATGAGCGATTGCTCTCTCTCTCTCTCTCTCTCTCCCTTCTTAGGCTTTTCATGCCTCATTCATAATGTCACAAGGGGTTTTCTTTGCTTTCCCCTTTCCAAATATCTTGTCTCATGGTGTTGGATCTTGAATCTTTCTCTCTCTTATCTTAAGGTAATATCTTTTCATGCATTTACTCACTTAGATTCTTTCCTGGTATTGCTTATTTAAATATTTCTTTTTCCATTTCTAACATGGTATCAGAGTAGTTTAATCTTTGTTTTGAGTGTTTACATGATGGTACGATTCGAAGGAGACTGTTGAGAGAGATTTCACTAATTTTTTTAAATCTTCTTAAGTTGGAAGAAATTGAAGTTTTTTTTGGATTTGGCTGGTTTACCGCCAAACCCGTTTAACTTCTGTTTGCTCTAATTTGTGCAGGTTACTTCTTATTTTCTATTAGTTTTCATTTAACCCTCTTTGGAAGGCTTGTTCTGTGTTTTTTTGCAGTATCATTTTGTTACATTGATTTTTGTTTGAAATGTTCATATATATATGCTAGTTTTTGATGGGTTACAACCTTTCATAACTAAACAATGTTCGATTTTTTTTCTTTGCATTTTGTTGCTGCCTAGAACTAAACAAACAGGCATTTTCTTGACTAGCCGTCTATTTTAATTGTTTGGCGCCACAAATAGGCATTTTGACAAGGGCCAGATATCCGTGATGGCTGTTGTGTCTCAGGGTGGTCGCCATTATAACGCTATTGCGCCAGGCTAATAGGTCCCTTTTGTTGCTCTCTCTCTAGAAGCACAACCGTTTCTCTGGGCTTTAGTGTCTTTTAGGATTTGCTGCTCTGGTGAGTTCCATGGTTTTCTTTGTAAACCCTTCCTGAGATATGCTTGATAAGGAACACCAAATGCATTCTGCCTCCGTCTGCATGTACAAATTAGCAAATTTTTAACCGTTTTGTTGCTTGAGGGTTTTGTCATGGCATGCTGTAACCAATCTCAAAATCAAGGCCCAGTAACCACATCATTTCATCTACGACCGCAATGCAGAATCCAGCTTCTGAACATGCCCCCAGCAATCATATTGTTGCTCTGGGTATTCCAGTTCCTGATTCAACTCTTGGAATTGGTCATTCGCCTCGACCTAACTTTACCGAAAACTTTATAAAACCTTAAACCCTTGAGGTTTAGATGCTGATAAAACCAGAAGCGCCGCTACATCTTAAAATTATCAGCTTCAGTATCAGAAGTTACATGTTATTTTTTTTGGTAGAAATGTAACGGGAAAGCCAATTCTTAATCTTTGGCATTATCCAATTTCATGTAAGAGTTTACTTTCCCACCCTTTTTTAAGCTATCCATTTATTTGTTTGCATTGAAGATTTGAATTGCTGGTAATATGCCAACACCATCCAATCACCAGAACATGTCTATGCCTACAGTCGTAGCTCCTCCACAGGCGCAGCCTGCAAGTCCTTTTCTCATGGTTTTATGGGTCAAGGTATGACCCAGGTTTAGTGCAATCCTGTGTGCCCAAACCCTGATCCCTCCGCCCAACAAATGCAAATGCAATTTCGTCTGCAACAAATGCAGATGCAAGGTCATGAGTTTAACAACCGTTTTGATGGCTTTGTTGCATTAGGCTTACCAAATTATACCCCCCAGCAGCCTTCTCCTACTAGAAATGGTGGAGAGTCATAGCTTTAGCCTAATTCAGGCACGCTTCCGAATGCTCACATGTTTTTTCAGTCCAATAATATGTCTTCCCCAATCCCACACAGAGTAAAGAAAATCAACCTGTTAATCTCAATGAATCCTGAGGAAAAGAGGACACCTCTTGTTTGTCGAAATGTTCAAATCGAGTGAGCGGAGGTACTGTGTCCCAGCCTCTCGTTTGTGGGAAAAACGAGAAACAAAGGCAAGATTTTCAAGCAATAGAAACGTATGAATACCATCTGGGAAAATCTTAAAATGCATTGTGAACTTAATAACCGAAACACTTTTTTTTTAGCAGCAATGACTATACTGAAAAGATAATGTTAAGTTTATCTACCACTTTGCTGTATTTATCTGTGAGAAATGATAGAGATTTTGAATATCTCTGGGAATCATTATGAAGTTTCAATATTCCCACTCTGTAGTTTATAACAACTATTCTGACAGTAACTATTTTTGAAAATTTTGTTTGATTCTTTTTTAAAATTTCAGAGCCCTATTTCAAGCATACCCTCTGCAGAAGCCTCGCTGTTAGAGTAGATAATCCAAGCAAATTTTGCTTATATTAATATTTCTTTTAAGTAACATCTTCTTTTAATTCTTTATTATTCTTTTCTTTTGCCATCAAAATTGTGGTGTAAAAATGATATGATTGAATTACTATTTAAGACACTTTGTCTTTATTCATCATATTCATTCTTCTTGATATTTTTTTTATAGAAGTATCTTCTCAATGTTTTTTGTTAAAGGTAAATATTATGTCTTATCGTATATTTATTTAAGTATATATGGGTGCACACATATATATCCAAATAAATATATAATTTCATTTATGACTATTATGATTGAGAACTTGTTATATACCTTCACAAAATGAATTGAGTACCCATGTTTACCCTTAATGGAGTTTTATACCTGATATCTATATTTAGTTGATCTTCCTTAAATCATTTTACTTAATTGGATTATGAGTAATCTTACACATTTGCCTTCATTGTGATATTTTGATGTGCCCATAATTGCACTTTTATGCTTTTATAGCATCATTCTATGCCCATGTTGGCACTTTATGGTTTTATACCATTGATATACATGATTTATATGATATTTTGTTTTGAGTTGCATAGGGAGCCAATTTTTTTCAAGGATAACTATGTAGGTCCCCTCAGTATAACTGATACATAGTTTCCTTATCTGGCCCATGGAGTATCCCTCCATCCTATATTGGTGTGCACTCATTTTATATGGAGTTTCCCTCCATTTGGTTCTATTGGTTCCACTTTGAAAGGTTGATATTTATGGAGTTTCCCTCCATGTTGTTCCATTTTTGTTCCTCAATGAAGAGGATGTTATTATTGGAGTTTTCCCCTCCAAATTTAGATAATTTGATCCAATTTGAAGGCAATATGTTGTTATATCCTCATAATCCATTCTTTTGATTATCCTAACAAAAATCATGATAATTCTAATTTGATCAACATGTCTCTCTTTTTACTTTATTTTCATAAATTAATGTGATAATGATCTGCATACTTTATTGCTTAGATCATGAGTCATGCATGTTATGGATTGATCACCCATTAACTTGCAGTGGGATGATTCATTAAGTGGACTGTCTATATCCACATGATTGATGCAATGTTGATGCACGTATCATTAGTTGGCCTTGTCTGTGGTCATTTGTGCATTAGTATAATATTATTTTCATGAGAGCATTGATCAAGCTTTTTACTCAATTTGTCCTTGTTGGCAATTTTTTGAGCATATACTTTATCTTGATATCAGGTTATCTCCATTGTTTTGTGGTAACATGTTTTACTCATTGTTTCTCTATGAGAGTTTTATTATCCTTATTCAAAAGGATTTCAAATTTGCATATATGATGTAATTCTACTTGTGGATAGTTGTCTTGTTGTTCTCTTTTTCAGGTGATCCATCAAGGAACCTTCTCGATTTTTCACATATGAAGATGTGTCTATGCTTCCACATTCAAAGGACTCATGTACTTCTCTTGGATCTACAAATGTTCCATATGGCTTGAAGTCAATCAAATTACTTCATTTTGAAGATTAAGTTGCAGATTTTTGTAAATTATGGGTTTAATACCCTTTGATGTAATTACCCCAAGTAAAGATTAAAGGGGGGTGTTAGAAGTTGTAATCTTTCTTTGGTGTGTTTATAAACCAAGGTTAGAACTCCTTTCTTTATTGTTGTAATATATTAGGATATAAGCCAAGGTATCCTAATATATTTCTTTTTTGTCCTTTTTCCACTACATCTTATTTTGTCATCTAGTGGAATATGTGAGGACAAATATTTATTGTAATTTCTAATTTTAGATTATTCCTCCTTAAGAGGAATCTCACACTTGGCCTCACACACTTATGAATGGTGGCATTCATAGACATGGGAGTTACATTCTAACTCCTCTCTCTCATCTCTATTTAAGAGATGACCCTCTTCTCTCATTTAACAATGAGGTTTCTCCCTCTTCTCAATTATTGTATGAGCGATTGCTCTCTCTCTCTCTCTCTTCCTTCTTAGGCTTTTCATGCCTCATTCATAATGTCACAAGGGGTTTTCTTTGCTTTCCCCTTTCCAAATATCTTGTCTCATGGTGTTGGATCTTGAAGCTTTCTCTCTCTTATCTTAAGGTAATATCTTTTCATGCATTTACTCACTTAGATTCTTTCCTGGTATTGCTTATTTAAATATTTCTTTTTCCATTTCTAACATTCACCATAGTGGTGGAGACCTGACCATCAATCTGTGAATACTTCATAGTGCAAGTGACACTGTGAGAAAGGGAAGAGTAAAATGTCTCAATACTAATATCATCAAATGGGTTGTACCCAAAGATTGTCTCGATCATTTGGCACAACTCATCTCTAATAGAAACAACCTTCTCCCTATTAGGGAGAGTGGTAGAAGCTAACAATGTAGAATCAAGATACTCGAGAGCACAAGATAATCTAGCAATAGTATCTGTAAATAAACGCTGTCTCTTTTCAGTAGATGATGTCGGCCTACGTGTTGTGCCCGATTCAGCACTAGGACCCCCTCCATGAACACTAGCCTCCCTTGAGGACGTAGGTGCTCCACCAGTATTAGATGCCATAATGATATATGCAAAGATCTAGATATCTATAAATGCAGAGTTAAGATATACATACATAAGTACATATAAAACTGAAAGTTAAATTTGATTTAAAACATGTATGTATATACATATGTACAAAGTTGAATGTAACTAAAAATATGCACATGTTATTTAGTACATCTAGCTCATGTATGTGAACATCTAGCTCAAATATGCACATCTAGCTCATGTATGTGAATAAGACATATGCATGTATGTTATTTAGTACATCTAGGTTTACTATGTTAATGTTTTCTAAAATCTAACTAATAGGTTTGTAAATTGTAATGTTATTTAGGACATATAGGTTTACTATGTTAATGTTTTGCAAAATGTAACTAATAGGTTTGTTGAACTAATGTTTACTATGTTAATGTTTTGTAAAAGGTAACCAATAGGTTTGTTGTTAATTTGTACTATGTTAATGTTTTCTAAAATGTAACTAATAGGTTTGTTGAACATTAATGTTTACTATGTTAATATTTTCTAAAATGTAACTAATAGGTTTGTTAAACATTAATGTTTACTATGTTAATGTTTTCTAAAATGTAACTAATAGGTTTGTTGAACATTAATGCTTACTATGTTAATGTTTTGTAAAATGTAACTAATGTTTTATTATCAACTACTAAAAAAAAAATTTAAAAAAAATTAATTTAATTAATAAAACACTTAAAAATAATTCATTTAATTAATATTATCATGTAATAACTAAAAAATATTTTTAAAAAATTAAAAAACAAAAAACAAAAAATTCACCTATCTGTTACAGCCAAAACACTCTAACTGCCTCGTAATTGCTTCAGTGAAATCAACAGTGAAAATGACCATTGAGAGAAATTTTTGGTTATTTATAAAACTAAATGGTCGAAAAGGTTTTGACTGAAGACCTCGCTACCACATTGACGCTAGAAAGCGCCACATCTATACGACCAAAAACATTTAGGCTAAAATTGTTTCGGTCAAAACCCCTGCGGATATCACCAAAGGTGATACAAGTTTGTGCTTCCACCCTAATGTAAGAGTAGAAGATAGACTTGAAGGTGCTATAAGAAAAAAATCATGGAAAATTTGGATTACCACAATCCTTGAAGAACTATAACTAGAATCCTTCATTGAATATGACAATCAAATTCCTGAAGATGAAACAAAAAAAATCACTTGGAGAAGGAAAAACAATAAAGCCAAGAAAATCATAATAGAATTCATAAAGGATCACATACTTCCTTCCATTTCAAATTTGAAAAAAAACCTTTGTAGTATTAACAACAATACAAAATGCATTTGAAATAAACAACTCAAGCAGATTGATTACTCTGAAGAATCAATTGATGAATACTAAAATGAATAAGAAAGAAAAAATCTCATATTATTTTGAAAGGATCTCTGAAATTAAGAATCACCTAAATCCCATTGGAAACAAAGTATAAGATTAAAAACTCCTTATATTAGCACTTAGAGGATTACCATTATCATGGGAAGCATTGAGTCAAGTTTTCAGTAGACCTTCAATTCTTTCATTTGATCAAATAAAAACTAATTATACATCAGAAGAGTCAAGATTAATTTCTAGAGGTATTGTACAAAATCAAGAGGGAGAAAATCAAGCTCTTTTCTTAGCTCCAAATGATCAAGGAAAAAAGAGGAAATTTAAATTAAAGAAACATGACTATAAGAAAAAGAATAATAAGTTCAACAATACTAATCTCTCCAAATTTAAATGCTATAAGTGTGAGAAATTCAAACATGTCTTCAGTAAATGTCCTGAAAGGGAAAGAATCTTAGCCTCATTAGCCAAAAGTAAGAAAGATGAAAATTTAGTTTTCTACTCTGCTTTATCAAGTGAGATAAACTCTAATGAAAGTGTGTAGATAATAGATAGTGGTGCTTCTTGACATATAACAGGATTCAGGGACAAATTTGAAAAGGAGTTACTATTGGAGACAACTACACTCATCCAGTCAAAGGCATTGGGACCTACTCTATTCAATTAAGGACTAGAGTTACATTAAAGTTGAAAGATGTTCTATTTGTACCTAGAATAATAAGAAATCTAATCTCAATATCTGGATTAAGGGATGAAGGATTTCATGTTACATTCAATGAAGACAAAGTCTTGTACTGGCCTAAAAACAAAAGTCTAAAAAATGCTATCACTATAGGGACTAGAGATGGGGCCTTATATAAACTATGTAACATTCAAAACCAAGCTCTTAAATCATGAAATAACAAATTCTAATGAAATTTGGCATAGAAGACTTGGGCATATTGGTTTAAGTTCGCTACCAAAGATAGGTAAAATCACCTCTAGAATTCCAAACCTAAATTCTAAACATTCAAGTATATGTAAAGATTGTGCTCTAGGAAAGAACATTAAAAAACATTTCCCTCTTATTGAACACAAGTCTAAATCAATCCTAGAATTAATTCACTCTAATCTATGTGGGTCCATGCCAACTCTCTCCCTAGGAGGCTACTCCTATTACATAACCTTCGTCGATGATTACTCTAGGAAGATTTGGATTTTCTTTCTAAAAGTTAAAGAATCAAGTGAAGTGTTATAAAAATTCAAAGAATTCAAAGAATTGGTAAAAAATCAAGTGTTAAAAGAAAATTAAAACTCTAAGATCTGACAATGGGGGAGAATATACCTCTAAGAATTTCAAAGCTTTTTGTACATCTATTGGGATTAAGAGGGAGTATATAGTACTTTATAATCCTCTACAGAATGGGTAGCAGAAAGAAAAAATAGAACTATTGTTGAGGTAGAAAAAGCTATGCTTCATGATCAAAACCTACACTTTTCATTATGGGCAGAAGCCACTAATACTATTGTATACATACAAAATAGATGTCCACACTCCATTCTAGAAAATATAACACCTGAAGAAGTCTTTACAAGAAATAAACCTGACTTAAGTCATCTCAGGATCTTTGGTTGCCCTATGCATATACATATACCTAAAGAAAGAAGAACTAAGTTAGAACCATTAGGAAAGAAAGGAATATTTTTTGGATATAGTGAAAAATCAAAAGGATACAAAGTCTATGTTCCTAGACAAAGATCTGTAGAAGTAAGCAAAGATGTCATATTTGAGGAAAACACTACCTTAAAACTATCTATTGGCACAAATGATAAGCCTTCAATAGACTTAGATGAAAGTCCACAACCTAAAATTTAGAGGGAGAATATATCAGAAGAAATGAGTTTAGTACTAGATGCAAAAAATAGAAACATCTCAAATATAAAAAAGAGACCATTGTGGGCAAAAAAAATGATTGAAGAAAATAATATTGAACCAGATGAAATTACGAAGGAAGTCAAGAAAACCATAAACAAATCATGTTATACTACACTAGTAATTGAGCTCACTAAATTTGAACCTACATCTGTTGAAGAACCTCTAACTTGCCAAGTGTGGAAAGATACTATGGCTGAAGAATATCAATTAATACTACAAAGTGGTGTATGGGACATTATATCTAGACCTAAAGTCAAATCTGTTGTCTCTTCTAAATGATTATATAAAATCAAATACGGAGTAGATGGGAGCATTGAGAAACATAAAGCAAGGTTTGTTGCTCAAGGTTTTTCATAGAAGGCAGGTATTAATTATGAAGAAACTTTTGCCCTCGTTGCTCATTTCACTTCAGTTAGACAATTCTTGCATTAGCAGCAGCAAATGGATGGAAGGTGCATCAAATGGATGTGAAAATTGCATTCTTAAATGGAGTCATAAATGAAGAAGTTTATATTGAACAACCTAAAGGTTTTGTAATAAAAAATGAAAATCTTTATGTATTTAAACTAAAGAAAGCATTGTATGGCCTAAAACAAGCTCCTCGAGCTTGGTATGAAAGAATTGACAGCTATCTCATCAAATTAGGGTACTCTAAAAATGAAGCTGATCCTAATATCTATTTCAAAATATCTAATCGAGATATGATCATATTGGTTTTTTCTGTTGATGATCTCTTGATAACAGGTGAAGACCATTTGATTGCTAAATGCAAACAAGACCTTGTTGTTGAATTTGACATGAAAGACCTAGGTTTGCTACATTATTTTTTGCGCCTAGAAGTATGTCAAAAGGAAGATTACATATTATTAAATCAAGGTAAATATACTGAGGATATTTTGAATAGATTTGGGATGATGGACATCAAGCCACTTGCAATTCCAATGGAAACTAATCCACACAAGCTAAAAGAGGAAGTGACACATTCATAATCTATTGATCCTACCTTCTATAAACAAATTATTGCATCTCTCATGTTTTTAGTAAACAATAGACCTAACATTTGTTATTCCATGAATGTACTAAGTCACTTTATGTGTCAACCTAAGAAAATACACTTGATGGCAGCTAAACATGTTTTGAAATATATACATGGCACTATTTGTCTTGGACTAAAGTACATAAATGTTGAAATCAAACTTGAAAGCTATACTGATTCTGATTGGGTTGGTTGTATCATAAATCAAAAGAGTACCACCGGATGTTGCTTCAGTCTCAGATCAACAATGGTATCATGGTTTAGTAGAAAACAAACAACATTTTCTTTGAGTTCTACTCAAGTAGAATATATGGCAGCCTCCATGGGAGCACATGAAGTAGTTTGGTTAAGGAAGCTATTAATTGGATTATTTGGAAAGAAGTTAGATTCCACTATGATTCATTGTAACAATTAGAGTTGCATCAAACTTTCAGAAAATCATGTGTTCCACAATCAGTCAAAGCACATTGAGACTCCTTACCAATATATCAGAGACATGGTTGACATGAATGTGATCAAGCTAATCTATGTTAACACAAATGATCAAAATGCTGACATTTTCACTAAACCTCTTGCAAGAGTGAAAATAGAATATTTTAGATCTAAACTTGGTATGACAAATATCTAATTACATTTTGTAAGTTCATTCACAAATATTATATTAAATTATTGTTTGCAAACTTGTTAAATGGAAGGTGACAATCTTTCATATTTTGTCAAAGGTCTCTATTATAAGGTGATGATCTTATCAATAGATGACCAACCTTTAAATACAAAAAGTATTGAAAACTATTGGATCATTGTTATAGGTCAAATTCGATCGAACATATTGATATCCATCATGATTATAGGTCAAATCTTTTTGGATATCATGAAAATTATTGGTGTCATTGCTAGAGGCCAAATTCTGCCGGACACATTGATATCCATCATGATTATAGGTCGAATCTTGTTGGACATCATGAAAATTATTGTCATTGTTATAGGCTGGATTCTACTAGACACATTAATATCCATCATGATTAAAGGCGAGATCTTGCTAGACATCATGAAAATGATTGGTGTCATTGTTATAGGCCAGATCTTGCTGGACACATTGATATCCATCATGGTTATAGGCCAAATTTTGCTGGACACCATGAAAATCAGCTATCATGGTTATTTAGACCGGATTTTGTCGGATACCATATTTCATCAGATATGATCAAGTCATACTTAATTGTATAAAGAAGTTGCAATCCCTCATTGCTAAAGAGGGAGTGTTAAGAAGGTTAGCAGTTAAGAGTATTGAAACATCTGTCTTAACTAGTAATATATATATATATATAATTGCTATTAATTTAATAGTGTAGTATTTTCAATAATGTTTTATTTGTATAACCTTATACACTCGAATGTTTAATATGAATTATATCTGACAAGTAATTCTCTGTCAGTAATCATTATAAATGACAGGCTATAATCTAATATTATTAAAGTCATTATTGAAATTCTATCTCTGATTATATTATTGGGTGGCTCCATTTACATTGTATTAAGTTTGTCATAGTTATCGTGTCTAACTCATACTCGTCGCTTATATTAATATTTTTAGTGTTAACTAAAATGATTGGGAATTAGTATGTACATGTTGAGGCATGACCACATAGGCTCATGCCCCTATTAAGTTATGTTTCAACATGTATATATATTAGTTCCAATCCGAGTTTGCAGATCATATCAATAAACTTGGCATACTAATCTCAGATAAGGATAATATATTATCACAACAAGAAAATAGAAAGTCTGACATTAAAGAAGACACCAGTCTGCTACAATCTAGAATACATATCAAAACACTTTGATAAGTCTACACCAACCAAGATCTAATAAAATTTACACAATTAACCTTCCAATGCTTTTTCTGTCTTCTCCAAATGTTGATATATTGCTCCTATGTTGACAAAGTGCACCTAGAATGAAAGAAATTATGATAGGATGATAATGAGAATACTCAAAATTGTGGTTTTCAAGAATAAGGGTTTTGAGTCCAATTTATAGAGTTTTGGGACTTGAATTAATGGGTGAGATTAAAACTCAATAAATAGTCACCATCACATTTAGAATTTTGAAATTGGCAATGGACATGATTACAACAAATTGAAGTTAGGTTACTGAATCTTCCCCTTCACCTATGGTAGGATTCAGTCTTGGAGGTTGTGGGGGAAGCCCTTGGGGGATTTCTTATTGGTTGATTTGGTCTCCTCCAATGTCTATAGGACAACGCATGCTTGCATCCTTGTGGAGATGGATATCTCTAAGGGGCTCCTTGCTATGTTGAAGTTGGCTTCTTCAAGTGGTTCTTGGACTTAGCTTCTTGATTATGAAGGTATTCCCTTCAGATGTAGGAAATGTCATAAAACTAGCCATCTCATTGTTTGATGCTCCTCTGATAAGGTTAGATCAAAAAAATCACCGTCTTGGTGGTTGGGGGTTTCAAATTATCACTATACGGTTCAAAAAGTTACTTCAGTTGTGGATGGGTTAGATAGCTCTTCTCATACTGATCTCACTTTGGATGAGGATTCTGTTGATGTTTCTGATGATTCACATGTTGTCCCTACAACGGTTTTGACTCAAAGTTTTGTTGATTATTCATTTCTTGCTAACTCTTCTATTCTAGCCCCTTTGACAACTTTGAGTTAGAAGGTTGTTGTTGTCCCTTCTACTATTGACTCTGTCCAGAACATTATTGTTGGTTCTTCTACTGCAGGGGTTTTGGGGGTTAGTGGGGATTGGCAAAAAGCTACAAGGAAGGTGGAGGATGGTTGGACTTCAATTAAAGGAAAAAAAAGGAAAATTCTTCAAACCTTCATTTCATATGGCTTTACTTTCTGAAAAGAATGGACCAAAATGTATATCTTGATGGCCCTTGATATCTTGGGTTGTTTGCCCTCTTTTTGGGAACCTTGGTGTGTCCCTCTAGTTTGTTGGGTGGTTCTCCATAGTTGTTTTAAGATTCTCATTGTTATATCTTTCTTGTCCCTTTGTACAAGGTTTCAGGTCCTTTTAAAACCTATTATTACTTAATCAAAACAAATTGAAGTTATGTATTTAGAAAATGACAAGTTATGACAAAAATAAATGCACAATTAGAAATGCATAAATAAAGAGGAATATTGATGCTAAATTATTTATGATTCTTAAGAACTTTTTTTGTATTAAAAATAGGAATACCATCAAAATTTTGATGACTTTTCATTGATGTATCGACGATGGTTGTTGTCAATGACATGGCAATGTCGTCAGAATCTCATAGGATTTTGAAAAAGTTTGGTCTATGTTTCAACAAGGCCAACTATGAATGGCATGGAAAGCTTGTCAAAAATCACCCCTAACCATCAAAGTTTTGATGTCTATTGGTTATGATTTGACATCGCCTGCCTGGTAGAGATTGGGCACATTTTTGATGAGGTTGTTTGTCAATAAATAGACAACCTTGTCTTTCATTGTAATTTTGACAAAATTATAATGAAAAAATGTTTCAGCCATTTGCAAACGAAGAATTGACCAACCCTCGTCGAAAAATAGGTCCAAATTTACTAGTGCTTGCAAGAACTGTGCCCAAACACATGGGAAAAGATCAAGGAAAATAACTCTTTATATTATGTATACAAATAATAGAGAGACTACAATGGGTAGATAGATGTATCACTCAAGGATAAGAAATACTTATTTGCATGAAGGTACATAGACATTAAATCAGAAATTGCCTTCTTAGATTATTTGAGAATGGAACATCTCCCCTTTAAAGATAGTTGAGTACGAAACATTGTTTGTTATTTCCCTCCCACAATGTAAAATTTTCACTGTTATATTGTCAAACAATTTTGCATCACATCAAATATGGAAAACTTCTTTTTGATCGTCTTTTGAAATAATCATCTCTGGGGATCAAAGAAAAGAAAAAGAGTACAATAAAACAAACAACTCTTATATTACATGCATGGGTATAGTCAAGAGATTGACTACGATATGAAAATAAAAGTAACACTCAAGAGATAATAATTAAAAATGCTTATCTTATTTTTCAAGAACAAATGCAAGCCAACATCCTTCTTGATGTAAGTTTCTCCAATGAAGGTTTTGTCACCCTGGAATTAATGAAAATACTTGTGACACTAGTTGCTAATATCACCTGTAGGATAGTTTCTCTGATTATATGGTTAATATCAATATCACTCCTGCAACTGATTGAATATTTTGATAAATGCTAGATGAACTGATCTTTATATTTGCACTCATTGCAATAAGATGATTGTTGTGATATCTAATATGACTTATTGGAACTTGACATTCAATATCTTTCTCTGGTTCGACAATGGAAGATGTTCTATAATATCATCTTATAGTCACTTAGATTTATTAAATTGTTATTTCTGATTCAATCCTTCAATATATGCAATGTATGTATTGAAATATCACTTATATTGATATGTTGCTATTATGTTCTTACAACATGGTGTTGTCTGTAGTCTTCCTTCCAAATTTTGCTTAACCAAATTGCATCTCACCATATACTTGCCTCTATTGATCTAATAACATGATGTCCCTATTCTAGTCTTATGAAATTTGGCATATTTGATTCATGAATTCAGTTCCATCAAAGACTCTTGATGATGTGTTTTATAGATGTCAAATTGCCACAAACATACCATGATAATCTTAATGGTCTATATATCTCCATTTTTTTATTTTTCCTACCTTACCATGCATTTTTTTTGTATAGTTTAGTGTCAACTTTCCTCAATGGATTATTTGTTATTACTTATCACTTCTTGTCTCTCCATGTTTTCTATCATTGGAGTTTTGTTAACAACCTCAATATATGCAAATCTAGTTCGATGATACATATATGCAAGTTTTTCAGGTAATCCTCACTCTAATATGTGACTCATGATATTCTTGAACTCCCTAAGATGAATTATCATCTACTACAACTATTAAGTTCTAACATCTTATCATGTTTGAGTCAATAATCCTAAAAAAGAATTGGTACATATGGACTACACAAAGAATGTGTTTACTGATTTATGGGGTGGTTATATGTTGAGTATTCAATATACTTCAAATCTTGGTCAATAATTATTGAATGTAGTTGGAGTGATTGCCATGTTGAAAGTTTTTATTAGAAAATGACTATGATTCCTCATTGTTTACTAACCATATTTATATATGTGTTGACTTGTACATCTTGTCTTTATCTACAAAGTGACATTTTCCAACTACATTTATTCCTTGACCTATATGTTGATTGTGCGTTATATCTCTTGTCTAAGAAATTGAATGTCTTATGTGGTTCCCACTCTAATTTATTAATTCATTCATGATCATCATATGATGTAGTTTTCTTTGTTTTTTTATTCCATTGTTCCCTTTCTTCTATGGCTATTTCCCCATGACTTGTAAATTGAATGAATCTAAAGAAATCCCATAGCTGATGATGTATTACTGTACTCCTAAATCTATATTTTGATTTTCTAACTATCTATCTTGTTATAACTGAAGCTTCTCTTATTTGACTCTCTACTTTCTCTCCTATTGCAAGGTATTTCTTCTTCTATATTTGATACTCTTTCCATCTCTCCCCAATGAGCTTCTGCCAGTATGTACTATGATTTTTTCGCAAATATTTCTCACTATATTCATATATTATTGTGTGAGCAAAATATCCACAAAATTTGATATATTTAATTCCTAACAAAGTTGATCTTTCTAATCTTTGGGTTTCTGCCCCCTTATCTTCCAATCTTTGTTTCTTTCTATCCAATATATATGTTTCCCCATTCATAATCACATTTTTATTTTAAGTCTTCTCAATTCAATATTTTAATGGCTATTTATTTCCAGCCTTGTTCTGATACCATATTCAATTTATAGGATCCTTTTCTACAAATGTAATAACACCACCATAATTTTTGTGTGTTCTAAATGCATATTTGAATGTATATAAATAGGAGAAGAGAAAACATGTATCATGAAGAGACATGTCTCTATGGTAATTTATTAGTTAATAATTAATTAGACAATATTAACAATAATAGAAACATATATATATATATATATATATACATATATATATATACATGTATATATAGATATATATATACACATGTATATATATATACATATATATATATATATACATGTATATAGATATATGTATGTATATATATATATATACATATATATATATATATATATATACATATATATATATACATGTATATATAGATATATATATATATACATGTATATAGATATATGTATGTATATATACATATATATATATATAGATATAGACATACATATATATATATGTATATGTATATGTATGTATATATATGTATATATATATATGTATATATATATGTATATATGTATATATATATATATATATATATATTCTTTATTATATATATCATATGTATAAAGATTTGTCTAATTTATGATTAACAAATAATCATAAAAATAATTATCTCTAGGTCAATTTAATTTTACTGAATCTCGCATCCAACTTTATGGCGACCGCTCCGGTTTCCAGTCCTATTTCAACTTCTATTGTAGCTTTTGCTACTTTTTGGGCTAGTGCTTCTCCTGATCCTAGTGGGGATATTTGTTCCCCAGAAGCTGTGGGTGGTTTGGCCATTTCCTATGCTGATGTGGTTGCCTATGAGGCTAGTCTTGGTGGTTAGGCTGCGCGTCCAAGGCCCCATGTTGTTGTGCCTGTTGTAATAAGTAACCCTATTCTGATCAATCTAGAGTCTGATATGGTTGATGAGATTTCTACTCAAGCGAACTTCTCTACTGCTGCCATTTTTTGTTTTAGGGGTTTTTGACCCTCTCTGTCAGATCTGCATGCCTAGATTTCCAAATTTTGGGAGCCTATAGTTTCAAATATTGTCCAAATTTTCCCTATGGCAAGGGTCTTTTTCATTGTGAAATTTTTTTCTAAGGAGGATCGAAATGTCATCCTTTAGCGTGGTTTCTCTTGGGAGGAGAGGTTCCCCTTGATGGAAAAACCATGGTATGTGGGTTTGATCTGTCTATCGAATCCTTTAACAAGATTCCTTTGTGGGTAAGGTTGCCTAATCTTCCCTTTCACTTATGGCTGAATTTAGTCCTATAGGCCATGGAGGAGGCCCTAGGGGATTTTTTGCTGGTTGACTTCACATCTTCCAATGTGTTTCAGACGACATATGCTCGCATTCTTGTGGAGATAGACGTCTCTAAGGGGCTTCCAGAAATGATTAAATTGGCCACTCCCAAAGGCTCTTGGATTCAACTTCTCGATTATGAGGGCATTCCTTTTAGATGTCAGAAATGCCAAAAGACTGGCTACCTTGCAATGCGATGTTCCTCTAAAAAGGTTAGATTGAAAAAGTCATCTTCTTGGTGGAAGGGGGTTTTGGATGATCACTACACTGTTCAAAAATCTCCCTCTATTGGAGGCGGGTTGGTTGATTCTTCTCAGGATTCTTTGGAGGCGGATTTTGTTGTTGCTCCGCATGATTTAAATGGTTCCCCTACAGTGGTGGCCAATATTGTTGTCCCTCCTTCAAATGCTGCTATTTCTAATTTGGCTGATGATCCTCATGTGGCTCTGGCTCTGGGGGGAGTTGTTGCCCCTCTTTCGTGTGGTGTTAGTACTTCTACCCTAGCTAGTAGGGATTTGGGGATGCTTGTGGTTTGGATGAATTTGCTTGGAAAAAGGCTACTGGGATGGTGGAGGATGGATGGACAAAAGTTAAAGGAAAAAAGGTTAAGTCATCTTTTCCATCATTTGATATGTCTTTACGTTCTCAAAATATGGGATTAAAAGTATATCTTGAGGCTAGGATTTCTTTTCTAGCTACTTGCCTAGTCTTTTTTGAGGTTGTTCCTTCTTGTTTTGGTTATCCTGGTCTCTTTGGTTTGTTGTTTTGCAGTTTGACATGGTTCAGGATTAAATGTCTTCTTTTATAACCACGGGGTTTCAAGATCTCGTTTAAAACCTGTTTAGGTGGCAGTAGAGCACTGTGTTATCTATGAGGCCATCCTGATCACCTTGTTTTGTCAAGCAACTTGTTTCTTCTAAGGTTTGTTGTTTTTAAGTTTGGGCTTCATTGAAAATCATAAAATTTGTAAAAGGTTTTAGGCACCCTTCAAAACTTGTTTTCCTTAATAAAAAACAATGCACTTTATTGATTTTATTCCAAGCATCTTACTAATGAAAATGAGGGACTACGACCCCAAGTTTACCTTGGATATGCTCACAAATATCCTTCGGTAAAGGTTTTGTAAACATATCTACAATATTCTCTTTAGCAAGCACATAATCCAGTCTGACTTCCTTCTCATTCACTTTTATCTCTCAAGTAATGGTACTTAAATAAAATATGTTATTGATATTCTCAAATAAAGAGAATATCAATAACACTTAAATTGTCACAATATATTGCTATAGGTTCATTAATGCATACCTTTAAATATTTCAACATCTTCTTCATCCAAATCACTTGTGTATAATTACTCGTGCCATAAACATACTTGAGTTCAGATGGGGATTGTGAAACACAACCTTGCTTCTAACTAGTCTATGAGATTAATATTTTCCCAAGAAGAATGTACCACTACTAGTACTCTTTCTATCATCCACATTTCCCACCCAATCAACATCAATATAAGCATAAAGTGTAAAAACTTTATTTCTTTCAAAATGTAAACCATAGTCAACTATTCCTTTAAAACATGTAAAGGGTCCCTTTATAGCAACAACATGTGACTCTTTCAGCTCATTCTTATATCTAACAACAATAACATTTGTAATATCCTTAGTCAATTTTCAAGTAGTCACCATAGGAGTACCATCAAGTTTGGAGTCTCCCAATCTAAATTTCTTCAATAGTTCTATAATATATTTAGATCGTGTAACAAATATGTCTTTATCCAACTAAGTAATTTTTAGTCCAAGAAAGAATTTCATCTCACCTATCATAGACATCTCAATTCTTTTTTGCATTTCATTAGAAAATTCTTTACTTAACTCATCACCACCTCCAAAAATAATATCATTAACAAATACTTCAGTAATCAAAGTATTATCATCAATTATTTTCAAATATATATTGATATCGATAGTTCCTTTAGTAAAACTAATCTTTAAAAAAAAAAAGTCCAATCTATCATACTAGGCTCTTAGAGCTTCTTTCAAACCATCCAAAAACTTTTACAAATTTACAAACCATGTATCCTTCATTGATTAGAGTAAATTCATCAAATTGTTCAATATAAACATCTTCCTCTAACTCACCATTAAGAAAGTAACTTAACTTCCATCTAATAAGATTTAAACTCCCATAAGCAACATATGCAAGCAATACGGGTTGGGTGTGGGGGAGTGTTAAGGAATCATTTTGACATTTTCTTGGTTGTGGTGGCGCTCCCCTTGGGAAATTAGACTAATCACTTTGCAGAGACTATGACGGCTCTTCAAACTATCAAGGTGGCTAAGGAGATGGGGATTGATAATATGTGGTTAGAGGGCGACTCTAAAAATATTTTTTTTGTGAATTACTTGAAAGGATTGTCCTAAACAATTTCTAATATCATCAATAAAGCTATTGCTATTCTTAAAATTGTGAATAATTTCTATATTACACACACCTATAGAGAGGCCAACATTGTTATTAATGCTCTTGCGAATGTGGCAATAAGATCCAATTAGCATATGACATTACAGGCATTGTGTCATGTATTAGTCATGATAAATTTAATCGAAAAGGAGTGATTTGAAATGATATGAAAGTGTTGAATATAATTCTCTTATGATTTTGAGGCAGGTTAGATGGCTACATTCACATCAATTACTACATGTCATGCTCGCGTGCTTTGTGGGTCTTAAATATTGGGGTTTCTTTCCTTTTTTCATCTTACTATTTATGCTATGCAATTGGGATCTGCAACCCTTTTGTGGCACTTTTCCTTTTGCCAAGTCTTTTGAAGTCGGGAGACTGTTCAAGAAGATGAGCAGGAAAAGGAGACACACAAATCCTTGTTCGTGTGAGCAGTGGAAGAAAAGGGTGAAGGTGTGGGAGATTCTGGAAGTTGGCGACCTCACCCCTTTTATGGAGCACTTCCATGGCAACAAACCTGTGGTAACTAATTTCTTCCAGAACAATTGGGAGGAAGGTGTGCTGAATTACAAGGGGAGGAAAATTGTTTTCATATAGGAAATTATTTCAAATGTGACTGGTATTCCTATAGTTAGAAGAAAATTTTGCAGGGACTGTTAATTATTGTTAGTTGGACAGCTGTTATTTCTGACCCAGAAATAACAACACTATTTATGGGCAGCTTGGACAACTGTTCGTCCTTATCTATGAATAGCGGTTGTATTTATGGGTGGTTTGGACAGTTGTTTGTCCACTTGCCAAAAATTAGTAAATGGTTATTATTTACTAATTTTAGTGATTCCTTTTGGACACTTTGCAACCAATTCTATTATTGGCTGTCGAGTTGTCTTAATCTCAGCCGTTGGTTAGATTTAATCTCGGTCGTTGGTTTACCAACAAGAGTAGTATAGAAAGGGGTCATTGGGTCATTTGGATGTGGAAGAAGAAGCTTTTGGGAAGCAGTTTGCAGTGTTAGCAAACAGTCTTGCAGTGTTAGCAAGGGCACAAGAAAAGAAGTTTGGTGAAGCTGTTTGCAGTGTTAGCAAACAGTCTTGCAGTGTTAGCAAGGGCATAGGGTGAAGCTTTGGTGAAGCTGTTTGCAGTGTTAGCAAGGGCACAGGAAGAAGCTTTTGTGAAGCAGTTTGCAGTGTTAGCAAACAGTCTTGCAGTGTTAGCAAGGGCACAGTGGAGAAGCTTTGGTGAAGCAGTTTGCAGTGTTAGCAAACAGTCTTGCAGTGTTAGCAAGGGCACAGGAAGAAGCTTTTGGAGAAGCAGTTTGCAGTGTTAGCAAACAGTCTTGCAGTGTTAGCAAGGAATCTTTGGTGAAGCAGTTTGCAGTGTTAGCAAACAGTCTTGCAGTGTTAGCAAGGGCGCAGTGTTAGCGTGGGGATAGCAGTGGGGAATATCAGCAGGAGAAATTAGGAGGTTTTCGGAGTTCTACCAGTGTGAGGCAAGGAATTTTGTATCTCTTGATTTGCTGAAGTTTAATATAATTTCTCATCTGTAGAACTGGTTTTCCCTTAGGGGTTTTTCCAGGGACAATTTGTCCAAAAATATTGTGTTTATTGTGTTGCGCATTTCTTTCCGTATTTTATAAGTGAAGTTGTAGTTGTGTTATTCTTCGATATTAGCTGGGAATTTATTTTCAGCAGTTTAATAATCATTTGTGATAGGAGATTAATAATCAGTGACTGCAATAGTTTGATTTTTCACATGGTATCAGAGCATTGTTAAGGGTAGAAGAGTTTTGCCCTAGGAAAGAAAATTTGATCTCTTTAGATTTATTATTGCTTTAAACCCTTGAGATGGCTTCAGCTGGTTTGAGAGATCAGGATAGATTGGATGGTGCCTCAAATTTTGGTGTCTGGAAGGCCAAAATTTCTTTATTGTTGGAAGAGAATGGTATCAAGGATTATGCTACCAGTGGTGTACCTGTACCAACGGATGCAACACAGCTTGCAGCATATAGGAAGGATGATGCCAAAGCGAGGAGGATTATCCTTGATGGTGTCAAGGATCATATTGTTCCACATATCTCGGAGCTAGATACAACAAAGAAGATGTGGGACACCATTCTAAATCTGTACCAGAATGCTACCACTAACAGGAAGTTGATTCTCAGAGAAAAGCTAAAGAATACCTAGATGAATCAGGGAGAAGACGTCACAAGTTACCTCACCAGGCTCAGACTTGTCAAGGATGAGTTAGCAGCTGTTGGAGATAGCCCTAGTGATGATGAGCTAGTGAGAATAGCCCTAAATGGGTTTACTAAAAAATGGAGTGTCTTTGTTCAAGTTGTCAGTGGACGAGATACTTTACCGAGTTGGGATCGACTATGGACTGATTTCACTCAGGAGGAGTTTAGACTAAGTCTTGTCAATGGGGCCAACAAGAGTCATAAAAATGAGGTGGAACAAGAGAACGTTGCCCTAGCAGGTAAAGGGAAAGCAAAGAAGGGATCTAGCAAAGGATCAAATTCACAAAGTGAAAAGAAGAAGAAGGACCTTTCTAAGGTCAAGTGCTTTGGATGTCACGAGTTTGGCCACTATGTCAGTGATTGCCCAGAGAGGAAAAAGGGTAAGAAGCAGGTGGCAGCTTCAGCAAGTGCAGAAGAACTCTCCAGCAGAATGGAAGATGAGTTCGCACTCATAGCTTGTATGGTTAGCTCAACCTCACAGTGTGTTTGGTATATAGATAGTGGGGCGTCATTTCATATCACAGGAGTTAGAGAGTACTTCTCCAGTTACAAGGAGGAGGACACCAACATCCAGATTTCTATGAGAAACTTGTCCAAACTCAACCCTGTTGGGAAAGGGACTGTTCAGTTTCAGAGGGAGAATGGAAAGATAATTCCTCTTCATGATGTGTTATATGTGTCGGGCTTAGGTATGAATTTGATTTCTGTATCCGTTCTTCAGGATAGGGGGTATAATGTACTCTTTAGAGGGACATATGTGTTGATTAAGCACAAGGATTGGAAATCACCCATAACTATTGGAGTTAAGAGTGGTCGGCTTTATAGATTGCAGTTTGATACTCCTAAGGCACTTATGAGCAACAATAATCCTAGAGATCTTGGAGAGCTATGACATAGGAGGTTGGGCCATATTCATCATGGAGCACTTAGATTGCTTCGTGAGACAGTGACAGGTGTTCCGGAGGTGAGCACACAGCATGACGATGTATCTAAGGAGAAGGATGTAGATCCCACTTTATATAGACAGGTTATTGGTTCGCTTATGTATTTGGTCAACACTAAGCCAGATATAGCATTTGCAGTTAACTCTCTTAGTCAGTTCATGGTTGAACCAAAGAGAATGCATTGGATAGCGGCTAAGCATGTGCTATGTTACTTGCATGGTACAGTCGAGTATGGGATCAGATATGTTCAAGGTGAAGGTATCAGGTTGATATGCTATACTGATGCAGATTGGGCAGGAAGTACAACAGACAAAAGGAGCACTTTAGGGTGTTGTTTTAGCTTGGGATCAGGAGTTGTATCTTGGTTCAGCAGGAAGCAAAAGTTTGTGGCTCTAAGTTCAGCAGAAGCAGAATACATAGCAGCTAGCATGGCAACATGTGAAGCTATATGGCTTCGAAAGTTGTTAGTAGCCTTGTTTGGTCAGAAGGTTGGGACTACTGTGATACATTGTGACAATCAGAGTTGCATCAAGTTGTCTAAGAATCCAGTGTTTCATGATAGGTCTAAACATATAGATATCATATATCACTTCATCAGAGATTGTGTACAAAGGGGAGTCGTTCGACTACAATACATACCTACAGATGAGCAGGTAGCAGACATTCTGACAAAGGCTTTGGGAAAGGCCAAATTTATCTTCTTCAGAGATAAGATGGGTGTCATGCAGAACAACTTCCTCGCTAAGAGGGAGTGTTAATTATTGTTAGTTGGACAGCTGTTATTTCTGACCCGGAAATAGTAGCACTATTTATGGGCAGCTTGGACAGCTGTTCGTCCTTATCTATGAATAGCGGTTGTATTTATAGGTGGTTTGGACAGCTTTTTGTCCACTTGCCAAAAATTAGTAAATGGTTATTATTTACTAATTTTAGTGATTCCTTTTGGACACTTTGCAACCAATTCTATTATTGGCTGTCGAGTTGTCTTAATCTCAGCCGTTGGTTAGATTTAATCTCGGTCGTTGGTTTACCAACAGGAGTAGTATAGAAAGGGGTCATTGGGTCATTTGGATGTGGAAGAAGAAGCTTTTGGGAAGCAGTTTGCAGTGTTAGCAAACAGTCTTGCAGTGTTAGCAAGGGCACAAGAAAAGAAGCTTTGGTGAAGCTGTTTGCAGTGTTAGCAAACAGTCTTGCAGTGTTAGCAAGGGCACAGGGTGAAGCTTTGGTGAAGCTGTTTGCAGTGTTAGCAAATAGTCTTGCAGTGTTAGCAAGGGCACAGGAAGAAGCTTTTGTGAAGCAGTTTGCAGTGTTAGCAAACAGTCTTGCAGTGTTAGCAAGGGCACAGTGGAGAAGCTTTGGTGAAGCAGTTTGCAGTGTTAGCAAATAGTCTTGCAGTGTTAGCAAGGGCACAGGAAGAAGCTTTTGGAGAAGCAGTTTGCAGTGTTAGCAAACAGTCTTGCAGTGTTAGCAAGGAAGCTTTGGTGAAGCAGTTTGCAGTGTTAGCAAACAATCTTGCAGTGTTAGCAAGGCCGCAGTGTTAGCGTGGGGATAGCAGTGGGGAATATCAGCGGGAGAAATTAGGAGGTTGTCGGAGTTCTGCCAGTGTGAGGCAAGGAATTTTGTATCTCTTGATTTGCTGAAGTTTAATATAATTTCTCATCTGTAGAACTGGTTTTCCCTTAGGGGTTTTTCCAGGGACAATTTGTCCAAAAATATTGTGTTCATTGTGTTGCGCATTTCTTTTCGTATTTTATAAGTGAAGTTGCAATTGTGTTATTCTTCGATATTAGCTGGGAATTTATTTTCAGCAGTTTAATAATCATTTGTGATAGGAGATTAATAATCAGTGACTGCAATAGTTTGATTTTTCACAGGGACAAGAAGATTTTTTATGCTGCTATGGATAACTTCCCTAAGGACGAGAAGGGACGCAAGGCTCTGAACAAAGGTGGTAAAACTTACTATGCTTCGAAGTCTCTTAAATGTGACCCAAGATGGGAGATTCTTGAGGATTTGCACACATCATTTCGTTCTCCTTAATCATTTTACGCATAGTATGAAAATTTCCATTTTTTTTATTTGTATTCTTGTCTCAATGATGGTATCAACGAGATGCACTCTTAAGGTCACTAATCCCTCCCTTCATGATGGTTTAATGATCCTAATTCTTGAGCATATTCAAACCAATTCTGTGGGGATCCCCATTTCTAATATGGTAAAGTCAGAGGAGGAAACTGAGGTATCTGAGTCCTATGACAAGGATGACCTTTCTGACACTGAAGGGAATTACTTTGAGGAAGTGATTGTGAAAACTACCAACATGAAAGGTAAACATGTTTCTTTTGCGAAGAACCCAAGTACCAGTAAGACTGGGAGCAAGAAGAGGAGAATTTCTAAGGAGGTCAAAGTCATGACTTCTGATGATGAATACAATGAGAATGAGGAGGACATGGATACAGAAAAAGAAGAGAGCAGACATAAGGAAAAGAAAAAGATGTCTTCCTCTCTTTTGGACACTAAAAGAAATTTTTTTGAAGCACTCTAAACGTGTAGATGCTGCTGTTCAAGAGGATAAGGTTGTGAGAGGTTCCCCTAATCCTAATATTACACCTGACATTTTTGTTCAGACTAAGGCTTCTCTGTTGTGAAAAATTCCCTTCCTGAGGACAAGAATGGGTGGAAATGGGTTAATCTTGATAAGATCAAGGTTGGAGTGTCGAGACCCATGATGTCCATGGAGGTTCTGGATGAAAATAAGGTACCAACAATTGGATTCAGTTGATTGGCCCTTCAATGCTTAGCTTGAGTTATTCAAGCAGAGAGACTAACCTTAACATTCTCCTCATGGCAAGAAATGACATGTTGGATTTGTATTGGACTATCAAAGGTTCCTTCCATGAACTTGAAGATCGGGGCACTTGAGAGAAGGATTAGTGCTCAAGAGGTGAATTTTAATGCCAGAGAATAGGGGATGGACAAAGATAATGTTGATGGGGAAAATACGTGGTTGTTGGATCTGGCTATGGACAAGGAGGACTTCATTGAATTGGAGGATAGAGTCAGGGTGTTGGAGAACAAGGTGGAGGGTTTCGATTCTACTTTCATGGGCATTGTAGACCAAAGCTACAAAATAGTGAAGGCCTTAATTGAGCATGTCAAGACTCTTGTTAGAAAACTGGAGAACCAAGATAGATATGCTAACCAACTTATTGATGATAATACTCCCCCTATGGAGAATCCTACTTACCAAGGGAGAAGGACCAAGTCCAGCTACAAACAGAGAGTCTTTTGTGGTCTCTGTAGTCAAAGAGCCAAAGATGGCTACATAGACTATAATAAGCTGGAGGAAGAAGTGATTGAGCTTCTCAAGAAAATGGGTAGTTGTTTCTTTGTGGCCTTTTATATGTGGCATCTGTTGTCTTTTTGTTGTGTGGGGCTTGGCCCTTTTGTTTCTCAAGTTAGATTTTTGTTGTCTGCTGGCCTATGTTGTTTTTGGTTATGATGGTCTAATTTTTGCACTATAATTCTACCTATCTTAAGCTATCTTTTGTAATAGGGTTTTAGGGGCCCGTCAAAACATATTTTACCATAATCAAAAACATATGCATGCAATAATATAACTACTTCAATCCTTGCAACACTAGAAAAAGTTACATTAAAATCAATACCATTCATTTGTGAATATCTTTTATACTAATCTTGTTTTATTCTCAACCACCTTACCTTCCCCATTAAACTTATTTCTAAATACTCATATACTTGTTCAAGAGTCTAGGAAGAAGAATCCAAGTATTGTTCTTTTGAATCTAATACAATTCTTCCTTCATAGATTTTATCAAACTTTTATCATTGCATGATTAATTAACATATTTAGGCACAATTACAAAATTTAGAAATGTTTCATTCCTAGAAATAGTCTCTCTCGTTTGAACACTTCTATTAATATAACCAATAATAGCATTCTTTGAATCATTAATCCTTACATATTGTGGAGTGTTCAAAGTAGATCTCCTAATACTTTCCTCTATAGCAACATTTTCAACATTAACCTTTGTCCCTTCTACCGAACAATTGAACAACTCAATCCGATTTTTCATTTCTCCATTTTGACTATCCTCTTCATGTATATCACATCTATAATCACCCTCAAATATTTTCACACTCTTATCAACTCTAACAAGAGTACTAATTTTCTTTAGTCTAAAGTTATAACATTTATAAGCTTTTATCTTAGTAGAATAACCAAGAAATAATCCTTCATCACTTATAGGATCCAGATTTCCAATATGTTCATCTCTCTTAATGTAGAGTTTACTTCCAAAAATTATAACATATTTCATAGTAAGAGCATGGCCATGCCATAATGCATATCAAATCTTACTGGTTTCATGCTTAATCTGAACTATGTTCAATATATGCACTGCAATACGTACAACTTCTCTCCAATGCGTATGTGGTACTTTTCCTTCAATCTTCATGGTTCTAAGTGTGTTTATAATTGATCTATTCCTTCACTCAACAACATCATTTTGATGTGGGGTTTGTGGAGAAGAAGTTTGTCATCTCATGTTCTTCACCAAAGTATATAATTCATTGGTTGTGAATTCACCTCCTTTGTGTCATCTTAAGAACTTTAGTCTTCTTCCGAGTTTAGTATCAAACATCATCTTAAAGATCTAAAACTTATGAAAAGATTTGGATTTCTCTTTCAAAAATGGTTATCCACATCATTCTAGACTAGTCAGCAATGAATAGCATAAAGTACATGTCTCCATAGTAGCTTCTTGTTCTTGTGGGACCACAAATATGTACGCACCAAATATTAAAAAACATTTTTAAGTATATATCTTATTTCGAAAAGTATATTTAGTCATCTTTCCTAGTTGCCATTCTTGCACACGTTATTAGGTTTTATCAATCTAGACAAATCTCTCACTGCCTTTCTCACACTAACCTTTATCATATTATCAAAATTTACATTACAAAATATTTTGTGACACAACCATCAACAATCTTAGAAATTAAGCATGTATTCTCAAGTATGTTCAACTGAAATAGGTTACCTTCAATCTACTTACTAGATACAATCAATTCTCCACTACTTTGTAAAGAAATAAGAATAGGGGAATGTAGGGGAGTCTCTCACATTAAAACAGTTGGACTTCAAGTGCAATTTTGTTGGATGTATGTGAATCCCAACAACTACATTATTTATTGTTCCAAATTGTAATCTTTCCCTCCAATTGATGTGATTGTTTAGTCCTTGTGAGTCTCTATAAATATGTGTATTTGGAGGTTTATTTCACATTAAAATCAACAAGTTGAAACTACATGTGCGATGTAAAATCCATAGACAAAAAATATAATAAGAGATTCTCATGTTGGAGTATGGATAGAGGAAAAGTTTTGTTGAACCGCAATAACACTTGTGGTGTGTGCTTTTATAATCTTCTTGTTCTGCATTTTTCAATTTCACACTTTCAAATTATCTTCACAAATACTCTCTAGGGAAAGCATCTAGTTGTCATTAGATCTTCACATGCACACATCAATTTAACTTATAACTAAATACGTTAGCATTCATGTACACATCATAAAGAGGACTAATGCGTTGAAGACATGTGAAAGCATAACGAACCTAACATCTCACAAAATATAAAGTGTTATACATGTGACACCTAAAATGATTTTATAAATAATATTTACCATTGGATTTGGGGATAGAAAGGTGTATAAAAGAGATGTTAAAATGTGAAACTTCTCAAGGAATTGCTTTACATCCTTTCTCTTAAATGATATACCATTGTCTGAGAGAAGGGTGGAAGGAAAACTAAATTATTTTGTTTAGAATAAAGCTACATATTGGTTCTATTATAGTGGATCTTAGTGAAATAGCTTCAACCAAGTTTGTGAAGTAATTGGTAGCAATTATGATAAAGTTGTGTTCTTTAGAAGAAGGGCAAGATATATTTCCAATATTATTTTATCCCCAAGTTTTAAATGGCCAAGGGAGGCTTAAGTATAGAGTTTCTATAGAAGGGCTCCAATAAAAATGTCATGTTGACATTGGGGATGTCTCTTGACAAAGAAAAAGAAGTGTGTTTGATGCTTTTTCAATATTATCTTATATGAATTGTCTTATATACTAGGGATTTACCACTCCAAAACCTAAATGATCTTGGAGGGTAAGGGGTATTTTTATCTCACTAAGAAATCAAAAGAAAAAATCATTGTAAGTGTTGAAACAAATAGCTTTGGTTCAGAAAATTGCACTGATCATATGAGACTACACACACACACACACACACACACACATATATATGTTGAATACCAATATGTATATGTACATGAATATAATCTGCATTTCATTATAGTGATCGCATCATTCAAAACTGTCGATGCATATTATTATTAAGTAATATTTGAGAAATGATTTTAGTAAACAATCATATTTATATGGATTATTAAATGATTGCAATGGACTTAGTTAAAGTCTTAATGACATTAGTTTTGTTATGACTAATCACATGGGGTGGGACCATTCCACTGATCGAGTGCATCAGTGAATGGTCACGTCTCCATTTGGAGACATACCCATTCACCCATGTACCCATCCAAACTTGTATACATAGTATATGTCGCCCGATATTGCAAACATAGAAATTGATTAATGTATGCAGATTGAAGGCAATACAAACATCGATCTTGAAGGAATATTTATATCATTTGCATTAAGATTATATATATTGTGCAACACTTTAGATTCTTCATTGGCATTGATTGTACCTACAAGAAATATACATACTTCAGCATTGCAAAAAGAAATTTGTAAGTAAACTTTACATGGTATCAGAGCTTGGCTAAGGAAAGATCACAATAAGTTTATTGAATTAGATTTTTACTTTAAGACAACAATTCTTTCTCCCTACAAAATGACAAACACAATGAGATTCAAACATCGCCTTGTA